>JBBPLR010000042.1:0-91500 GCA_038089915.1 Sutorius australiensis
TTTATTTCCTCAACTTGGACATATTGGCCTCGTTAAATCCTGCGCGTCAGTGGTTGTTACGAAAAGTGGCGAATATGGGCGCTCGTACCAAACCGAAGTATGTATTCCAGCTTGTCATTCTGTCAGATTCCGTTCGTCACCTAACGCTACTCCCCCTTTGATAGGCACAGTCGAATATTCTACTGTATGACCAAACTGGCAGAAATAAGAATATATTGGGACATTTTCATCTGCATCGCGCTATAAATACCACCAGAAAAATCTGCGATCATCAGGTCTCCCACCTCTACGTGTACAGATTCGCCCACAGGTCTGTCCGCCTCTTGCTAGTGAGGTTGTCCTGCTTATTATTTTTAGACCCAATCCGTCGCCGTATGCAGAACCACCACGAGACTTCCATCGACCCCGAGGCTGGGTGGGGTTATTGTTACGATAACCATGATCGGCGTACGAACCATGGGGCAGAACAACGATATGTCAGCCCTACTTCTGGCCAGTGCAGAGAACTCGTTGTCCAAGCAATTGAACCTAACCGTGGTAACGATTGGACTGAGGTTTCCGTTGGAGACAGCGCTTATAGAGTCAAAAAACTTGCGATTTGGCTGGTAACTCATTTGCCTCGCAAATGGGGGGAGATACCTCTTTGGTCCATGCGTTGGGTTTGGTTCACGCTCTGTCTCATATGGCCGTTTTTTGATCTGCCAAAGCACACGGGATTATATCCTGCCTACTTTTCAAAATACCGTGGACAACTTTGGGCGGCTCATTCCCCTCGCGAGTATTCTCTGCGAAACCCCAAACAAGTTGCGGAGCGCATCAATGAAATCACGCATGGGACACATCCACGTCGACTCTTCATCCGTGACCCCCCTTCGACTTCATGGACCATCTGCTCTGATCCAAACGTGATCAAACAACAGAGCTATGTTGCTGTTTCCTATGCAGGCGAATACATCTTCCCGGAGGGTGTAGATAATGAGAGTAGACTCAGGTTAGAGAACGCATTTATTGCGAGGGTCGAAGCTGTCATGGTATCTCTCAACGTGTCTGCCTACTGGATCGACCTGAAGTTGGTAGAGAAGCGGACTTCAGGAGACTTGGAAAAGGTCAACGAGGATGTGTATCGAATGGCTGACGTCTACCGCGGCGCCCAGTTCACGCTCATCATGCTTGACCCTCCCGCAGAGGTCTCTGATACGCTGGCGTGGACTACATATGGTGAACGCCTCTGGACATTTCCTGAGGCACTCCTTGGGCGCGAACTGCGATTCAAGTTCAGAAATGGGAACGTCACACCTATCACGCTCCATGAACTCGCAAATCGTGCATACTCCCACTTCGCCGAGGAGTCTGCCATCATCAATTCATATGGTCTGGGAGATCCGTTGGAGAGGTTGGAAAGGCTCTCACTGCTCAGGTCTGCCCTCTGGAAACGTACGAGCAGTGACCTACAAAGGCCCGTGACAGATCAGGAGAGTAGAATCCTCTTCCAAGCAGAGAGGGTGTACGCACTTATGGGCTTTTTTGAGCATCGCATCGTTCCCCACCCCCATGAAACAGAGATACAAGCACTCGTCAGGCTTTCTATGGCCAACGATAACGACCGCATCGTGGAGCGCATGGTCTCTCTTCTCCCCCGTCCTCAGGATCGACGTAACACTCCTTACTGGTTTGCAGAGGACGATCAGTGGGATTCGGACCTGTGGCACATTGAACCAGACATCCAGGTCGTAGGGTTGACCGCAAGGAATGCGCTTGTCCTTGGCGGTTGTCGATCAGCTGCCATCCGATGGAAAGATTTTCCCTCAGTCGCTTTTGCAACGCGGCGCTCGATCACACGCATCATCGCCACTTTCCTCCCGTCCCTTTTCCCAGAACTTCTCCTCATCGGTGCCATCCTCACCGGTGCCACTAGTGGCTATGGCCCACCACCAGCCGGAGGAGTAGCTTCCCTTGTCATCGGGCTTGCTCTAATGCTTGCTGCACCTCTGTTGGTCGCATATGGTACCTCTGGACGCATAATGCAGGCGCAGCCATGGCTGATCGGTGTAAAGGGTTTGATCTCTGCGGACGAGGCTTCTGACCTCTTGTATGGGGGCGCGATCTCCAAAAAATTTTCAAGAACGTTTTACAGTGCCTCGGGTACCCCTCTATCTTTAACCGAAAAGCAAGAGGTTAGACGTGGAGATCCGCAACAACTGGCCAATCTGATGAAGGATGGAGGCGACGACCTGTACACCCTCGTTGACACAGTGTCAGCTACGGTTTACTATTTCCGCGCGGAACGTCCGCCAACTGTTTGTCTGTATACGGGCCGGGAGTCGGGGATGGGGAGATTCTTGTTGTGCAGTGAGAAATGCAAGGCCAACGAGTTGCACAAGGAGACCGTCGTCAGGATGCCATGGTACATCAGTCAATCCATGCGCGCCTGCGATTGGGTCGCACTTGATTGAATGAACAAAGTCCATGTTTCTTTTTATTTATTTTCTACTTGTTCTTTTGTTCTTGGTAGTTGTATGATAGCTGTGCGACTCTGTCTCAAGTGAAAAGGTGGTGTAAAATTATATCCGTCTCCAAATTGAAGAAAGGCAACCACCAATGGTGATGACACGTGCACACGTTTATTTGGTTCTAAAGCTCTTGCCAAACATTGACATGCCTGCCTTTCCCCCTTCTTCCTTCTGGCGTGTTGAGTGCCCCATGGGTTACGTTGCACACCGTGTTTCGCTGCACACCGCGTACATATGGTCGCCTGATTGTTTCAGCCTGTTCGACTCGTCCAGCAGGAAGCCCTTGAGTCATTCTTAGACTGCCTCATACTTGGCGTGTCTCGCGAGTTCGACGCTCGATCTGTTCCCCTCTCAAGCGAGCTCTCTCGGACTCACCAATTCGCTTCATGTACTCAACCGGGCTATCAACTGTTCTGCAAGTCCTCCGGGAGATCACTCGCGGCATCGATGATGCCTGGTGACTCGTCTTTCCCAGAGCACTGGTCAACGTTTGTTTGGCGGCTCGCGAATCTGTCGCGGCTTTCTGGCACAGCCTGAGAGTTATCGTATCGCATCATTCGCATGTCCCCTCGGGTTTCGTGACTGCCCGGATAACAGCCGGCAGTTCCTTTTCTCATGCCACACCACCGATTCCTCGCCAACCTGACAACTCGCCGCTTGCACACCGAAACAAGAACCCCCTGTCTTTCTACCGTGGTGTCTGAACACCGGACCGCAACGGTCATTTATTTGTAGGATTGCGGACGGGCGTTTGGCTAAGCCGGCCCAAAGTCGTTTCGCGAGAGATCTCTAGGTCTTCTCAATGCTATGTAAATTGTCTATCCGATTTTATAATACATGACAGAAAGATACATGCTGTCCCAAGATCGAGCAAATGGCAGTTCCCCGGATGGCGGCAAGCGGTTATTATTTTGGCGAGTGGCGATGTGCCTCTCATTCTCCAGCCCTCTTAAGGCTCTCTGTCGCTGCGAGGGTGTGGGCCGAATTCAATCTTTAGCTTTAGTTCTCAACTCGTTAACTCAAGTGAGTGGTTAATGATTAGTCTGCTGTGCACGAATATGCGCCACGCCGCGAGGTTTTGTTCGGTCAAGTTGGCGGATTACCATTCATCGCACAAAGCACGTCACCTCCGCAGCCTATCTCTTGGAACGCACAATCGAATGCCCGTGACCATCGGGTCAGACTGAAAGCGCTGTGGAACCTGTGCATCGCTACTACCATAAGTATAGCCAGCAGGTTCTGTAGCTGTCACGTCTCCCACTTCCACATTTTCAGGTCAGTCCAGGACCACATCTAATTAGTGGAGTAGTTCTAATTATGTTACGAGTCCAGCAGACCACAAAATGCCAACCGTTTACAGGTCTCTCCTCGATCCCGAGTCACTCGGAGCCGGGAAATATTCTTGTGTCGATAACCAGTATCGGCGCACACTCCATGGACCGGAGCAACGTTACGTCAGCCCTACCACTGGCAGGTGCAGACAGCTCGTTGTCCAAGCAGTCCACCCCAAATATCGGAGTAACGAGTGGAGAGAAGTTCCCGTCGGGGAAAGTTCATATGGAGCGAAGAAACTTGCAGTTTGGCTAGTGCTCCACCCTCCATACAAACCGGAACACATTTACCTTTGGATCGTGCGCTTCGTGTGGTTCACGTTCGCGCTCGTGTGGCCTTTTTCTGATCTGCCGAACCACACGGGATTTTACCCCGCCTACTTGTCGAGATACCTTGGACAGCTTTGGGTTGCTCGTTCCCCACGCGAGTACTCCCTGCGAAATGCTCGACTAGGTGTCGAACCCGCTAACAGAGTCACACATGCCACACATCCTCGTCAGCTCGTCATTCGTGATCCCGCTCTCGGCTCGACGTCCTGGCACATATGCTCTGATGACAGTATCATCAAGAAGCAGAAGTATGTTGCCATCTCTTACCGATACGATGACATCGTTCCCAGCGGCACAGATAAGGAAGTCGAACTCGGGTTGAAAAAGTCATTCATTTCGAAGGTCGAAGCCACCGTGGCGTCTCTCAATATGACCGCCTACTGGATTGACCTGACGTTGGTAGAAAAGACGATCTCATCAGAAGAAATCAACCAGGATGTATATCGCATGGCGGATGTTTACCGTGGTGCCCAGTTCACGCTTATCATGCTTGACCCCCTTGCAGACGTCTCCGAAGAGCGGGCATGGATTACCTACGGAGAACGTCTTTGGACATTTCCTGAGGCCCTCCTGAGTCGCGAACTACGGTTCAAGTTCAGGGATAGCGAAGTCACACCCATCACCCTTCACCAGCTCGCTAATCTCGCCTACCCTCACTTCGCCGAGGAGTCTGCCATCATCAATTCGTATGATCTAGGAGATCCGTTGGAGAGGCTGGAGAGACTCTCGTTGCTCAAGTCTGCCCTTTGGCGACGTACGAGTGGTAGACTTCAACAGATTGAGGCGAACACGGACGCTGAGGCCTTCTTCAAGGCAGATAGGGTCTATGCTCTTATGGGCTTCTTTGAACATCGCATCTATCCTCATCCCCAGGAAAGCGAGCTACAAGCGCTTGTCAGGCTTTCGATGGCCAACGATAACGATCGCATCGTGGAGCGCATGGTCTCCCTCCTACCCTCTGAGATGCCCCACACCGCTGGTTGGTACGCAGAGGATGACCAATGGGAGTCGAATCTATGGGACATTGAACCAGAAATTCAGGTGGTAGGACTAACGGAGAGCAATGCTCTTGTCCTTGGAGGTTGTCGAGCAGCTGCCATCCGTTGGAAAGGCTTCCCCACTGTCGCCTTCGCGACTCGGCGCTCCGTCAAGCGCCTTATCGCCACCTTCCTCCCACACCTTTTCTGGGAAATTATTTTGCTCGGAATCTATGTGTTCTATCATTCCAATTCAAATGTTCTTCTTATCGTTGGTTTTTCCCTGCTGCCGCTCGCACCGTTATTCGTGGCATACGGGACCTCTGGCCGCATTGTAGGGGCACAGCCGTGGCTGGTTGGTGTAAAAGGCTTGATCTCCGCGGAACAAGCTTCTGAGCTCCTATATGGGGGCGCGATCGCCGCCTTACCGAGAACGTCCTACAGTGCCTCTGGTACTCTTCTGTCCGTAACCGAAACGGGTCAATTTAGACGCGGAGACCCGGCGCAATTGGAAGCCCTTAAGCCTTTAGCAAACGGGAGACCGCGTGATGATGTGTATACGCTCGTCGACACCGTGTCGGCTACGATTTATTATTTCCGCGCGGAACGCCCGCCGACGGTGTGCCTGTATACGGGCCGGGAGTCGGGGATGGGGAGATTCGTGTTGTGTAGTGAGCGATGTGCGGTCAATGAACTGCACAAGGAAACGGTCGTCAGGATGCCATGGCACATCAGTCAATCCATGCGTGCCTGCGACTGGGTCGCGCTTGGTTGAATGTGAGGTTCTTTCTTTTGTTTGTTCGGACATATAGTAATGGTAGTTTCTTGGGACTTGGAACGGCAGGCCATACTTGACTGCTGGGGTAGTACCTTTAGTATTTGCCAAGAGATTGGATCTTCTACACTTTTGCCCAGTCGCGTAGCACGTGATGTTCATGTGATCGCCGTTCAATATTTAAATGGTTTGTTCATCTACTCCATGACTAGGGAGCTACAATCGAAAGATCTTCAAGAATGCATGTACGGATCCATATTACTATTGTACTCAATAACCACGAGTATTGATGTGCAACTTGAACAGAAATCTCATACGAGAGATGACAAGAATTATCGACCCGGCTGACGACTACCTCACTATCACTGCCGCCGAGGAGCAGATGAAAGTCAACTATGCCAAAGCCAAGAAAGAGAACGACGAGGCATATGTTAGCCTTAAAAGTGTGTGATACCTTGACAATGGAGTTGTGCCGTGAGGTCGTAACTCGACAGCTCTCGCTCGTTCGTTGGATGCGGCTCGGAAATCTTCGACGCGTCCGACCAACGTCCCGACGGTGGAACAACATGCTGCGCGATTGAACGAACTTGACTCGTCGCGTATATCTCTTGTGAAGGCGATTCGAGACGCTGAGAATTCGTTGGCTAGCAAGGAGGCAGAGCTCGCTACGCTGAAGGACACCACGCGAAAGCTAGAGGGGTCTGATCCAGCCCAGGACCATCAACGCGAATTGGATGGCTTAACGTGAGTTCGTGGTGGGATCAAGTGGGTTAATCTACTGATGCCCCTTTACCCAGGTTGCGTCTAAAGGTATACAAAGGAATGGGCTTTGAGACTATAGTACTCGCGGACGGACGAGCGGCAAAGATGCTTATTCGTGAGTGGCCGACCTTGTGGGACCCTACACTACTGTGACAAGTATGATCAGGTGGAGAGTCTGGTGATGTTCATTGCGCGATACCCGGTGGAAACGCCTTCCAAAGAGCGGAACTTGCTTGGAACATGGCAACTTCATGACTGATAGAACCTGTCAAGTTTTCTGACACATACGTACCCTCGTTCCAGTATATTTGTCGTTCTACATGACATATGACCGATCTCAATTGTTTCGTTAATGACTCGCGCATAAAGGGTCATAAGGTAGCCATACGGCAACCTTGGACTAAGTCGGGAACTTGGGAAAAGTTGAGCATAGGACGTGGTAAGTTTTATCGATTATCATAACTTATATACATGCACAGGGGCGATCGGAAATGTGGAGCACGCTCACCACACACCCATGGAGTAGGTGAAATAGACAGTTAATGCTCTCCAGCATGTTAGGGTGGCCCGTCAGTGAATCAGGAGGTAGTACGCGGTGATATGCGGCTGCTACGCGATGGTGGCCGATGGCTACCGAGACCATTCAGTTCACTGATAGGCTGGCATACAATATGCAGAAACATTCCTAGCTGTAGCGACATCGATGACACATTACGCACCGTGACTATCCTCGTGCAAGGGTATTAGTAGCTTGATTAACGTGATTAAATTTCATTCAGCCAAACCCTGAGTTGTTTGACAAGTCTCTTGGCAGTGACCTCCAGCTTCTCGTCCCTCATCCTCGCAACCTCCACGATTGTCCGCTTTCCAGTTGTGGTGGTTGATACAAGCCCCGCCTTTCTCGGAGAAAATGATACGGAAAGCATAGAAAAAGAAAGGGGGGCGGGTCCGGAGGCACCCCTACGGTGGTTTGCTGAACGGCTTGAGCTGATATCATTGAGCTGAGAACCGGAAGCAGCAGATGATGAAGAGACGCCAGGGGAGTTCGCGTGGATGACCCCTTCCCGGAGACCATAGTAGCGCATCAGGTCCTCCAAACGGCTGCGTGGCTGCATGAGATCAAAGAGGTCCTTGAATGACTCTTCACGTTCAAGGTGGAGTTCGGTGTCATCCAGCATGACGTCCTCGCGCACTCTAAGTGCGATGAAGAGATCGAGGACTTGTGTCTCGCGTTGTATTGTCTCTACGGGGCTGGCAGCCGGAGATGAGGTCGAAGAAGAGAGAGGGAACGGATCAGACGTGTACGGGGGACGGATGAGGGACTCGTAAGAGGGCAAGTAAGTGGAGCGCAACACGTGCATGCAAGCTAATGGGTACGTGAAATTCTGATCATCGATTTGATAGGTAGTATGCTTACCGACGTAGAACGACTTGTTCACCAACCGAAGTTGGTGCGACAACCAGTAGAGTGTCTTGCGCTGACGCTCAGGTTGACTCACATCTCTCCCAAGCGCCCGTGGAAATGTCGTATATACGATCTTGAGGAGCAGGTGTGAGGGTAGTGTAGCAAGGGTTTGGTGGCGCTGAACGCCAGGAAACGGCGGTGGGACGAGCGAACTAGCTCTGCTGTACGGCGGAGGAGGAATCATGCACTTCTCGTCTAGGATAACCATGGCAAAGGTCGTTCTCGGATGACTGTTTTATAGTGACAAGTGTGGGTGATCCGGGAGATATCCGGGCAAGGTTATTCCTAGAAGGGGTCAAACTGGCAGCGGCGCAGCAGTAGAATGGCGTTGGGAGTTGTTCAGGCACGTCTCGCACAGCAAAAACACCCGTGCGGGGAACGTGCGACGATGTACCTTATGGTAGTTCAAACAAGAAAGCTTGTTTGGTAATGATCGTACATTGACATCTTTATCGTTCAACTACATCGACAAAAGATGCCACGGAGAGCACGAATACATTTCGTGTCTTTGAAATCTTCTCTCGTGAATTTACCCATCTCAATTTATGGACCTCTTCTCGAACGATCCATAGTGCGTGCGTGCATCGCACGACTACACCGTAACGCGATCGTCTGACATTCGACAGCGGCCACAAACGCTTGCTGTACGTTTGGAACGCGATTCTCGAGCACCAAAGGTCGAGGCCTACGTAGGATGGACCGGAATGGCGTCTTCTTCTTCTCTCGCCCATTTCAATGCTGACACGCGAGAAACCGCGTTCGAGACGATCGAGATCGATCCTCAGTACGCGCAAGGCCTTGGATTCACAGAGAACGACATTGTGTGTCTGCTGTTTCTCAAGGAAACATCTTCTGATCTCGTTTTCTGCAGGTCGAGATCGGCCTGCTGTATGATCTGCCTCACGCCTCCTCAGTGGGGACCGAACCTCTCACTGCAGACGACTGGGAAATCATCGTGAGTCTCAATACTGGCACTACCGCTGTGCTTGTCACAACTCGTGCAGGAGATTCATGCTTCCCATGTCGAGTCAACTCTACTGTCCCAGGTTCGGGTCGCGAAAGTCGGTCAAGAAATCGATGTGTGGGTGCTGGGACGCACAAGAGTTCGTCTCCTTGTCGGTACGTTGTACTGCTTGTTCACGTACTCTTCCACCAACTTTCCCAGTCTCCTTGACCCCGTCAACCAAGGGCAATGCCGCCCTCCTGACAACCGATAGTGAAGTCAGCATCGCGCCGAAAACGCACGCCCGCCAAAAGGCTGTCGGGAGTACCCCGTCCAGCGCTGCTCAAGATGCTGCGGCAAAAAAAGAACCAGAGCAAGGATCGCTACCCGCGACTGTATTGAGAATTTTGCCTACTCGCCTGCTCAACCGATTTTCACCCTCGTTGACTTGTTATAATCGATCGGAAACACTGGCATATATTCATCCCTACATATTTGCCAACCTCGCGCAGTCGCGATATCCATTGAAGGCTGACATGAAAGATGTCTTCCTCAAGTTCTCGTATCGATTTCTGGACCCCCCACAGAACCCGCTCCAACCACCCCGAAATGATACTGCAAATGCAGAAAAGGGGGAGCCTGTTGCGCAGGTTCTCCACCCAGGAGGGAAAGGCGAATCTCCTGACGTGGAAAAGACGCCATCAAACGTGTCCACAGAAAAACACCTGTTAGTGGGATGGTCTGAAAAGGTCCTAGAGAGTCATGCGTACTTTCCATACGGGTTAGAAGGTGCTGATGACTGGCATTGGATTCAGTGAGTGAGATCTTCTCATAATGGTGTTATCAAACGCTCGTATTAACGTTGGCAACAAAGTATCACTCCAACGGGAGAGCGAAAGATGTTTCCAGATATCTTTGTTGATCCCCCTCATGACCTTGACGAGGCGAAACAACCGTGAGTACATCATACGATGGAGCACCCACTGACTAAAGCATATCGATGCAAGCCAACCGCTCTCCCCCGTAACTGTGCTGTCTGGCGTGCAAGAAGTCCTTGAAGAAGGCACCAAGCAGCTTCTCGCCAATTTCACTCTCCATTCTCTTGAAAAAAGGGTGCAAGGAAGTGAGTAACTTGTTGATCGAGTACATTCTGTATTGTTCAACACATTACCGCAGTATCTGCCATCCTCTTGACTGGAAGACGAGGTGTCGGAAAGACCTCGGTAGCCCGAGAAATCGCGAGACGGCTTGAGGAAGATACTCTGACATACGCTTGTACGGTCTCAATCACTCTCTGCTTTGGTTTGATACTAATCGGCCGTAGACACCCACTACATTGACTTTGCGCTTTACACTGAGAAACCTGTAGCGACCTTGAAAGCCCTTTTCAGGTATCTGTATGAAGTTGCGGCATGGCATCGTCCGACCGTACTCATATTCGATAACCTTGACAAAGTATTGAAGGCAGAAGTCGAGGCGAGTAGTTTCTGCGTTCGTAGTTTGACCTGCGTGTTGACGGTCAATCGCGAATTACCAGCACACTGATTCATTTCGCTCTCGCCATATCACGGAGCTTTTCATCGCTCAGTATTCTTCCGGGGAGCGCATGATACCCTCAAATTTTCGTGGGATAGTCATGATTGGGACCGCTGAATCACAAACGAGTCTGCATGCCCTCGTGCATACGCTACACATATTCCAGGACGTATTCCACATCCAATCCCCCGACAAGGATGCGCGCAAGGAGGTCAGGAGGCTTTCATGAAAATGGCTTGAAGATGTGGATAGGGCTAATTTTCTCATCAGATATTGGCAAACTTGGTGGAACGACTGCGTACAAATTCGCCTGGCGTTATCATAGATCCCGACGATCCGCCAAACTATGCTATGATTGCAACACATGCAGAGGGTTATTCTCCCGTTGATCTACGGGATCTTCTTACCCGTGCAGTGCAACAAGGTGCCAGCCGTGCGTTTCTGAAACATGGAGCGGGAGCACCCGAAGTAAGAATGTTGATTTGAATCGCTAACCATCGTGGATCTGACAGATGCACCAGATTGGTTTGTCCGCCGCTGATTTTTCGAATGCACAGGTGGATTTCGTTCCCCATTCTTTACGTGATATCCCCCTTCAGAAGTCAAACGTGGAATGGGCCGACATTGGAGGTGAACCTGGATCAGTTTCCGTTATGATCGTACTTGTTGATGTTTATTCCAGGGCTGAAACATGCCAAGCGTATTCTACGAGAAACGCTCGAATGGCCCAGCAAATATGCGCCGTTGTTCAAGCAGTCACCGCTGCGATTACGTTCAGGGTAAGCTGGCAGAAGCAAAGTCCGCGTGCCGTCGTTTACATCGAAGCAGGTTGTTATTGTATGGCTATCCAGGGTGTGGCAAGACGCTTCTTGCCTCTGCCGTAGCAAAAGAGTGTGGACTGAACTTCATTGGGATCAAAGGCCCTGAGCTCTTGAACAAGTATATCGGCGCGAGTGAAAAATCCGTGCGTATGGACTGAAACGAACTCCCTATTTTTTTAATTTACTTGTCAGGTTCGAGATATCTTTGAAAGAGCGTCCTCTGCAAAGCCGTGTGTCCTATTCTTTGACGAGTTCGACTCCATCGCTCCCAAGAGGTTCGTCTGCCTTTATCCTAGGCACGGCACATTTACTCGTGTTCGCGATTTTCAGAGGACATGACAGCACGGGCGTGACCGATCGTGTGGTAAACCAACTCCTGACTGAGATGGACGGCGCTGAGGGCCTGACCGGGGTATACGTCCTCGCAGCGACAAGGTGGGTATCGAATCTATTCAGCTGCCATAATTTAATTATCGTGCTAGTCGACCTGATCTCATTGATGCCGCCCTCCTTCGTCCCGGTCGTCTTGACAAGTCTGTCCTATGTGACATGCCTAACGAGGAAGACCGAAAGGATGTAAGCAATGTTCTCTCTGCACGTCATTGATGAGCTAACCACAACAGATTTTGCAAGCGGTTAGCCGCAAGGTAACCTTGGAACAATCCGTCGATTTTGAAGAAATTGCTCGATTGACTGAGGGGTACTCAGGGGCCGACCTTCAGGCCCTAATTTATAATGCACATCTCCAAGTTGTACATGCGATCATCGACGCAACGTCGACCAAACGGCAAGGACAAGAAGAGGAGAAACAGGTCCAATATGTCACACTTGGCACTACTGGCGGACAAAAGATCCTTTCCAGGGCAGAGGAGTCTGCACTGCAAAAAAGAGTATGTGATTTTGGTGCCTTGTTCGGAAGGCAAACTCATGTCGGGACCTATAGCTTCGACAGATAGTGAACTCCCAGACCACTGTCGACACCGAGAAGAAACCAGCCGACATACCTAAAAAGGTTTGCTCTGCGTTTCTATTGCGTGGGGGCGGCTGCTTAACGGTGTGGCGCTAGCATGAAATCACCCAAGCCGACCTTTTGCAGGTACTGCAGACCACACGGCCGTCCGTTTCCCAAGACGAGTTGGATCGTCTAGGCAGGATGTGAGTGTCTGAACATGCCGTACATGGTTCGGTGCTTATGCGGTGACCCAGATATAGTGGTTTCGTATCAGATCGCAGTCAAAAGAAAACAGCAGAATTCCCGGCGCCACCCGCCCCTGGCGGTGTTGGCTCCCGTGCGACTCTTGGATGAGAGCGGATGTGGTGGTTATTACATTGTCAACATAGTCACCATTTCCCTTCTTGCGATATACTACTGTTTTTCTGGGCAAGCCTGCTGCTTTTGGTCGTTTTTCGTGATATTGCGCGTGCTGTGGAAGGCGCGGATGAAACGAGGCAGCAGGCGAGGCAAGGTCGTAAATATGAGGGTGCCGTAGCCTTTCGGGGTCCTTTCGGAGAGGACCCCAGAATGTGGGAGCGAGGGTTTATTAACGACCAAAGCGATCCCCCCTCGCAGAAGAGCGAAACACTGGAAATTTTGTTACTTTATAATGGTTTCTTCGAAAAGACATCAGAAACATGGCAAAGCACCGCTACAAAGTGCGTTTTGTATTGCACAATGCTGCAATATTTGTTGTGTTGCGCAGATCATTGACACGACCTCATCGAGCAGTGAGGACACGCACGACGAGGTCCAAAGGCAGGGTCAGTCTCCACGTTCCACTTATGAGGATGGTGGCAGTCAGCTCATTACTCCGTTTCGATCATATCTCTTCCCCTTTATGTTTTCCCCATTAGCTCCTCACCGATCCCGAACAGAACACCCAGCAGCTGACCGAGCAGCTGCGCTCCTTGGGGCTGTATGCGGCGCACACCCTAGGAGATGGCAATTGTCTATTTCGTGCATTGAGCGATCAACTTTACGGTTCCCCTTCACACCACCTTCAACTGCGCAAGGACATATGTGATTGGATCGAGACCTACTCGCAACGCTACGAGCCGTTTTGTGAAGATGAACGTGGCCTAACTGCCCATCTGCGGTGCATGAGGGAACAAGGTAAGTAGCGGTGGTCGTTTGTCATGTTGACAGGGTCCATCCGCTTTCCCCCCCTTTCTCTCAGCAATGTAGTGATTTCTTGCAGGCACCTACGGTGGACACCTTGAACTTTCTGCATTTGCCCACTTTGCGCGACGGAACGTCAAGGTCATACAACCTGGACTTGTGTACGTCATCGAATGGAACGCGGGGGGAGAGGTTATCGCCGATCAATCCGCTTCTTCGGCGACACAAACGGACAGTCAGTTAATGGACGCACGTGAGAGGAGACGTCTTCGGAAACAGCAACAACAGCGTGAGGAAACGTTGCAGCAGGAGGGGGCCAGTGATACGGTGTATGTGGCGTAAGTTCATCGGGATCACATGAAGACTCGAACCTTAAAAATCGCTGACATTGGGCCCATGCAGGTACCATGATTGGGAACATTTCTCATCCATTCGAAATTTGAGGGGTCCGCACGCAGGCCTTCCAAACGTTTGTGAATTTCCTGTGGATTCGGAGGCTATTACGCAGTCCCCTGTGAAGAAGAAACCGCCTTCGTCGCGGGTCAAGGCAAAGCTGGAGACCAAGGTTGCTCTGAGACGCACTAAAAATGGCCAGTTTGCCAGCGCAAAAGTGAAGACCGAGGAAACTACGGTGTCTACCCCAACGCAGATACCTCTTCCGATGTCGCGTTCGCCGTCGCCCTTATCTTCTGCAGAGTCACTCTATCAAATTGATGTTGATATATTACCACCCACACCTGTCACTTCACAACCGGCCAGTGTGGACTCTTCACATCCCCCTATCCTTCGGGTCCACCGATCACCTAAGCGCACATTCGACGAATCGTCTGGCTCTTCCTCTTTATCAGATTCCATAGCAAAGAGAACACGCAGCGCGCACAAGCTCCCCCCTCCTGTCACCCAATTGCGGCCAGATCCAAGCGCTATCGAGGTCGACGATCCAGAGGAGGAAGAGTCGACATCTGAACTCTCCACCCCAAGGTCCTCTAGTTCTACGCCCTCTTCTGTTGCATCATCCCCTCTTCCTGGAACACCACCTCCGGAGCCCGAACCCGAGCCCACCCCTGTTGAAAAGCGTTTGACACGCCGTCAGCGCAAAGCCCTTGGACTTCCCAAACCGCGAGCTGCGCTTGTTGCGAAACGGGCAAGTGCAGGGAAGATTGTTATTCCCGGCGGCCGATTCAAGCGGAGCGTACCAGGCGATAAGGGTCTAGCAAAAATAAGGGAAGTGGGGGACGCCAGTCTGGACGATGAAGGTGGCGTGCAGGAAGAGTGGCAGCGGAATGGAACGGGAAGGCTAGACGTGCGTGGTTTTCGAGAGCTAAAGATCTAATGGGGCGCGGGTTCGCACCCGCTGCTATCCACGTTCAAAACTCTCTCCACAACCATGGACCATGCTCATACTCACGCTCTGCCTATCGGACACACATGACACGGCGTGCACCTCATCACACCACGCGCTTCTCCGAGCATTTACTCAGCATCTACTTAGACCAAATTTGTTCACGATACCCGCACATCCAGCCTGTATCAATATACCTAATACACCGCCGACACTTGAGCATGAATGGCTTGCGAGAAATAGTGAGTCATGCCATAATGTTGTTGCCCGCCAGATTATTTGGTTTGATACGCGAGGTCACGTGATTGTTAAATATATTGAGGGGCACAGCTGGGTCTCGTGTGATGCTCCTTTCTTTCGTGCCATTGTGTAGATGGATTTAGGGAACGACATTTACACCGTTCATCATGTCGAGTCTCTGCGTCGCAAACCTCATTACTATTGGCCAAGCGTGGATCCACGCGTTCACCGCCGTGGGACCATGACAGGCGTAGCCTCCCGTGACCGCGACTTCCGCCCCGCGCTAAATCTTCGTACGGTTATTTCCTCGCTTTGCGAGCAGCAAGGGACGGAAAGTGACGAGGAAGATCACCCCGAAGATGATAGACCCCCAACGAACGGTAGTATTCTCCGCAAACGCAAACGCGTAGAATCGGCCCCTGGCCCCTCCAAATGTACTAGACTTGCCCAAGGGAACCCAAGCGTCGAAAGTGAAGAAATCGACGAAGACTACGTAAACCCGGAGTACAAGCTTATCTATCCGTTATATTGGAAATCGTCCACCGCCAAAATTTGTGAAGCGTTTCCAATGACAGAACACACTTCTTTTCTTCAAGTTTACCAGTTTGCATTGCACTTGCAGTACAACAAGGTATTCAATTGCTATTCGGAACGTTACGCGGACGACAAAGCTGCAGCGGAGTGGGGATGGCTCGAGGAAGAAAAGAAACTTTGTTCTCTTCTCGAAGTTCGTCAGAGGAGCGCGTCTCTCTCCCAGGACATAGATATGGGGCGCTTCTCCATAACACGCTACCATAACCGTCTTTTGGCTCTCTCAAGCCCACCTCAAACCTCGACTGCTTCATTCTTGGACGCGCTTAAAGAAAGTGAGAGGTGGTTATGCTTACTTCCGGACATTCCGTGGCCAGATGGTCTTGCTGAAGACGAACCTGAGGAGCAAAGTAAACAGCCCTCAGGTATGCACCGCGACTTCATCACGGCTTGCGGCGTCCTCCAGTCCCACCATCGTGCGAAGCTGGAGGCAACTCTCCAACTTCACGTCTTGCAAGAAGGTACATATGACCCTACACATGATCTTCCGTTTGAGCTCCGTGCCCATTTCACGCTCTCGTTGGCTATCCCCGAGATTTACAACCCGTTCAGTAACTCGCTTTCTCAGCGCGCGTTGAGCGACCTCGAGGGTCTGCAACGCCGGTTGTTCTGCTTCCTCTCCAATACACTCCCCACGCGTCCGATGCACAATCATGCTGTGGAGGAAGTAATGGACGTTTCTATTCCTTTCTTTCTCAACAGCATGCATCCAGCGCCCGCCCTTGCGCAGGGTGTAGTCTACGAATCGTTACAACCTGACGGGCTCCTCTCAACATTAATGCCCTTCCAGCGACGCACTGTCGCGTGGATGCTTGAACGTGAGGGAAAGAGGATCACGCCTGAGGGAACCGCGGAGCCACTCGACGATTCGGAGGCCTCTTCAAGTAAACGGAGTCACTTGCCACCATTTTGGAAAGAGATAGAGTTGGGAGGTCGAAAATTCTTTTTCAACCGCCTCACGAGTGCTCTCAGTCCCACTCCCCCTGGCCCACATCCCGCGCTCGGAGGCATACTCGCTGAGGAACCTGGTCTGCATCTGCTTTAATTCCCTATGTGATTGCGGGGCTCACACGGCTTTGATTGTACAATTAGGTCTTGGAAAAACTATGGAGTGTATTTCGTTGGTGCTTCTCAACCCAGCTCCACAGAGGAACCCCTCGAATCAAAAATGGGATCCAGAAGCGCAACTACGCGTTAGAGAGATCCAGGTGACATACGAGATATGCCTCTCCTCGACTTACCTAACACCCTGTATCCATAGACGACCCTGGTCGTGACCCCGCCCGCGCTGGCAACTCAGTGGGCGGACGAACTTGCCTCTCATGCGCCAAATCTTAAAGTGTTCATATATGGAGGTTGGGCCAAACTCAAGGTTCCGATAACGGAGGCAGATGTCGAAGCCGAGAGAGCGAAGCGTCGTTTCAGGGCAGCTCACAAACCCAAACGGAAAGCCAACATCCGACGGAATGGTCAAGATGATCCCCACACTTTGCAAGACGAAGACATGAACATGGGTGAGATAAATGCTGCCGTGGGCCACGACATGGACGTGGACTCGGATCCAATCCTTGACTGGCCTAGCTACATCAACCAGTTTGACGTTTGCATCACGACATACAATGTCCTTCGATCAGATATAGCTGTTGCCCGTGCCCCTCCCGAACGTCCACGGAGACAGGATATAGACTACAAGAACCTGACGAGGCCAAGGAGTCCCTTGGTGATGTGCGAGTGGTATCGCGTCATCATGGACGAAGTGCAGATGATGGGAACGGGAAGATCCGAGTCCGTTTTTCTCTATCATTTTTGAACAGACGCTAATGTTCCTCATTTCAGGGAAATGGTTTCCCTTATTCCCCGTTTATCCTCTTTTGCTGTTTCCGGAACCCCGGCGCGTGCCCAGGTCTCAGATCTTATCAGTGTTCTTCGGTTCCTGCGCATCAACGACCTTGTGGCGCCGTCGCGGATGTGGGATAGGCTTTTGAAGCATGGGTTTAAAGATTTGTTTGTATCATTGTTCCAAAAATACTCTGTCAGGTTGGCCAATATTTCGTCAAAGAGAAGGCTTATTATTGATGAGACATATAGGACACTAAAATCCTCTGTCAAGAACGAGTTAACGATACCTCAACAACAGCGATACCTGGTAGGCATCGAACTTGGACGGGTTGAGCGACATGTAAGTTGACTCGGTCAGTGAGGCATTATGTGGAATACTCATCGCACGGAAATCGAAAGGTGTACGACCAAGCTCTAGAAGAGTCGCTCGCAGAACTTGGGCTAGACGCGCGCGGGGTCGCAACATACGAAGGATGGGAGGTAGATCCAAGTGTTCTGAGAAACGTACTGAGGAGGTTAAGAGGGATATGCACACATCCTCAGGTGAGTCGTGGATGAAGTTCACGTAGGCTTCTCTAACCACCAGCATTGGCGTGGCGTAGGTTGGACAATTGCAACGGCAGGGTGATAAGCTGAACAAAACGGGTGCGTTGAAGAGCATGGCAGACGTCTTGGAGGTATGGCACGTCTAGACCATTCGTATCGGTGCTGTACCCTCATTGATTCCATAGTCAATGAAAGATCAGAATTGGCGGAACTTGACAGAGGATCTCAGAGCAAAGGTTGGTGCTGCGCCCTAGTGACGATATTGATTGCTTCATTTCCGCATGCTCGTTCACTGCCTTGATTATCTAGGTGTTAACGCTGAGTCGGCTCGCCCAACTCCAGCAACACCGCTCAGACGATCTTGATCGGTATCAACGGGCTCTCGAACATCTGCTCACTGCAGAAACAGAGGTCACTCAACTCATCGACGAGATCAGGGCCACTATGGGGCAACACAACCTGAAGGGCGAGGCTCTCAAGGGGGAAGCACAGGCTCTAAGAGACAAGAGGAAACTGAATATTCCTAACGATCAGCGCACGGAGGACATCGTCGACAAGGGAAAGAGAAGAGAATTTGAACGCGATTCTGCATCCCCAATGGATCTTGATCTCGATGTAGGCGATGAAGAGGATGTCGAAGATCGGGGGTTACCGAAGACGCCGGCTGGTGAAGACCACAGGGCCAAACGAATGGCATTACTCGCTCGTCTGCGAGAATGTTCGATGGTACTTCATCGGGTCAAGTTCTTGCAGGGAGATGTGTACCACGTTCTTGGAATTTCCTATTCGCAAAAGGAAGACGCGGCATACGCGGACGCAGAGAGCCTCCGGAGGGACCTGCTCAAATGTG
The DNA here is from genome assembly GCA_038089915.1 of Sutorius australiensis. NCBI lineage: Eukaryota > Fungi > Basidiomycota > Agaricomycetes > Boletales > Boletaceae > Sutorius > Sutorius australiensis. Next base: position 18,975 of record JBBPLR010000042.1, read on the forward strand.
AGTTTGTGTTACGAGTCGCACGGACAGGGACTGACGCTTGCGATTGGCTAGCCACAGAAGAGGCGGCAAACAAGGCTATGCGAAGGCTGAGTGCTTCTACGACGGAGAAGCGTGTGACAGAGCGAGCCTTGCAGATCTCATTACCCTTCATGAAGGGCGGAGGTATTAGATCAGCGCATTTGGTGAGTGCCACGGTCTCGACCTGTTTGGAAGCTTCTTGTGTTCATTTTATGATTCCCTCAGTTCGAAGAAGCAAACGAAATTATTGAAGAGGTGCTTAACGAGCAATCTGCTCTTCTTTGGCAGTGGCGTTCCAAGATCGTTGGATTGCTTACTCGCAAACTCAATGCGGCAGACGAACAAGCTGATGGGGAAGAGTACGCCCGTACGCTGGACACGCAGGGCGAGGCCGAGGCCTACTTACAAGCGTATGCTGCGCTCCTTGCCGACCGCCGGGAGACGATCGCTGCGGAACGGACCCTTCTTGCAGCGCACGAGGGAAAAGAGAAAAAAGCAAGAAAGACCAAGGCCGCAGCTCGAGCGAAGTTCCGGACACAGGAGAACTTGGAAGTTCTGGACGATATCGAAGTACAGCCTGAACATGAGGTGCTGTACGGACAGCTCCTAGAGCAGCGCAAGGAGCTACAGATATCCGGACGTGCGCTCAAATCGGTGATGGTAGACCTTTCGGCTGTTGCTGCTGGCATTCCGAAAGAGAATGATACAGAGAAGATTATAGCCAGGGAAGGGGCTTCTAGTCTGCGAGCGCTGATCGCAAACCTACGTAAGCAGTATCTCATTTCAAGATTTCGCATTATGGGCTCAAGCAAGTTGGTATCTTCCACAGAAGAACTCACGGACAAGCTAGATGCCGACCTCGCTGTACTGCGAAAGGCATTCAATGATCGTATCGTGTCTGTATTCGCATTGTTTCCTTGTACGACCCGTTCACCCACGCGTGTTCAGTTACTTCCGGCAACTCCAGGAGATCTCGGATACTGTAACCGAAGTCCAATGGGAAGGTCGACTTGTCGATGCCATGGAGGCTACTACCCTCGACATTGTCAATCTTGGGGCCAAAATCAATATGAGACATGCACGACAACGTTATTTGGAGCACCTTGCTGACGGTGGGCCGGGGGTCGACGACGACGACACTGTCTGCATTCTGTGCCAGTGCGAGTTCTCGAGAGGGTTCATAACTCAATGGTAGGAGGGCCCCTGCTCGAGAGAAACGCATGCTGATGTCTTGACTAGCGCCCATATATTCTGCGAGGTACGCGTGGTAAACCTTTTGATGGTGATCAATCGAAAGATTTTTGGACTACTCTTAGGGATGCATGAAGGCATGGACTGCTCGTGGTGAAGGAAGGGCTTGTCCCGTTTGCAGGTGTGTCCTATCAGATCACCCTCGACTTCAGGCTAAGCGTCTCTCGTAGGGCCCCCATCGACACCAGCCAGCTGCAGCGCTTTACACTTCAAGAAGACCAGCCTCCTCCCCAAAGGCCCAACTTGGGAAATGGAGAACCGGTCCCTGTTTCCCGTCGGGAGATTCGGTACAACATGATTAGTGAGTTTAAGCTATTCAAGATAATCGAGTAAATGTTTACCTCCAGGAAAGATCCGACTTTGTTTGCAGACATCCAGACGATGGAGTCGAATGGAAGCTATGGAAGCAAGATTCAGACGCTCGTGCGACATCTCCTACATATCCAACTTGTAGACCCTGGCGCCAAGAGTATCGTTTTCTCCGCATGGGCTGATTCGTTGGCGAGTGAGTTCATGACTTTGTAGTAAGCTTTGTTCTAAATACGTTTTCAAGTCGTCGAGCACGCACTTTTTTCAAACGGCAAGCCAAAGTCATGTGTGCGCTGTTTCAGTGACTGAGACCATTGTAGGGATACCCTGTCTGCGCCTGGACCGAGGGCGAGGGAAAGGAAAGGACGGTGGAGCCAAACTATTTCGACTCGATCCGGGTATTCAAGTTCTTCTACTGCACGGGTACGTCGATCGTGGCTTGATGTCACCCCTGGTTGACTCCCATAAAGCGAACGCGACAATGCTGGTCTGAATGTCACGTGTGCCTCTCGCGTTTTCCTCTTGGAGAGCGTTGTGAACCATGGGTTCGAAGTTCAAGGTAACTTTGGTTTTGATGGTATCGGATTGTCGCTAACTCATAGGCTAGCTATTGCACGTATAGATCGACTGGGTCAAACTCACGCCACCGAAGGTATGTTTGCTCTCCTCTCTGTTTGTTCTAGTCATTCATCAACATGGATAGTCTTTTGCTACTATGCACAAGGTACGTTTGATGCGTACATCCTAATAAAAGGGGAGAAGATCATGAATTCACAGATACTGTGGAGAAGAACATCCTCGATCTTGCTGCCAGACAAGGCCTGTCCCTTTACACCAAGGATAACTCGGCAGGATCCCTCAACGTCACCTCGTTTGCGATGGACTCTGAGAAGAAGCTGGTGGACTCGCCCATAAAATCGACCAAGAAAGGCAGTGCGCCTCAGAAGGGGGACTTTATCTTCAAGTGCGCAGTCTCCCTTCGCGTTCCGTTTTTCGGTGGTTCATGTTGGGCTGATCAGGGTGGACGACATGTTGGCGATTCTGTTCCCACACATGTACGAGGACGTCGAGTACCTCTTGCCATCAGACGCCCTTTCCGAGGAAGCAATGTCTTCTGAGAATGAGGGCGGTGGTCTTGTCCGTTTGCCCGTCAGACGGCAGTACGTCAATGCGGAAGCGGGGCCGTCGAGGCTCCCTGCATCATGATTTATTATGACTTTGTAGAGAATGTCGATTGTATGGCTAGTGTTGTGTCTCTGGGTCGTTGGAATACAAAATTGGACTAATGGTTGAGCCCGGGAGTTGGCTCGGAAAACTGGGGTTTTTCTGCTGAGAAGATGATCCTCTGGAAGTAAAAGAAGAGGCATGCCTCAGAAAAAAAAGGGGGTTTCTTTTTTTGGGAAATCACCGGGCATTGCCGAGTGACCGTTGCACGTGCAAGTTGACGTTTTTCTACGCCTGACGCAGATGGCGCAGGTACATCGGATGGAATGACCGCAAGTATGTTTAGATGGCATGACCGTCCCCACGACACGGCTCGACCGATTCGCGCAAGTTCACCGTGCATTCTCAGAGTAGGATACGCCGATATCAAAAAAAAAAAAAGCAGGACAGCCTCGTCGAGCGAATAACAAAATCGATTATCGTCGACCAGTGCGTCATCGAGTCATACCTCGTTGCGCCGGATCGTACCGTTGACAGGACGGACGGTGGGTGCATGCAAGCCATCTCGGCGATCGCGTTGCAACCACGCACCGTTCCTTCCAAGAGGCTTAAAAAAGGAAATGACAAAAGGAAAGGATTGAGGCAAGGAATTCGAAAGAATTGAAGGGAAGGGGAAGACGCACCGAGCGACTGGAATGACCACGGCCACTGCCTAGGAACGCGGTCAACTCGTTGCACGGACCATGTCCCGGTACTCGGACATGGACCGAAACTGGGTCACCCAGGGATAAGCAGTACGAGCGACAGGGGGTGGGGGAGATCTCCGGGCGCTTCAACGTGCCTTGTGGTGGCCGATTACAATTGTCACGTCACTTGGAGTACAGATATCCTCACATCCTCACATCATCAGCATCGTATCATCACCACCCTCGTCGGCCGGTACGCCCTCGCGCTTCATATCGGCCACATTGGCACATCCCAAACTCAAAACCGTTTCTGTGAACTTTTTAACCTCGCCGCCGCCACTTGTACTCGTGTTCCAGATTGGACATATATATAGATATGGACGAGGACATAAAAACAGAAAGACGAGACACGAGATGGCGGGGAACCGCGTGGTCTGCATCGTGTACAACAGCACGATCAATAATGATGCATGAGTGACCACGATGCCTCGTCCATGTCCTTTTTTCCATGACAGCGGGCGGCACGGTGAACATCCAAAGAGGCCATATACGCCCTGTCCATTTTTATCGGGTGACTCGCGTGACGTAGTCCTTTGGGATTGCGTCCGATAGATCCAAACAGATGAGATGATGTGGACGCACGTACGTCCTCTCACAATCAAACCTTGCCTGCGTACCATGTTTACTATATCGAATTTCGGTGCCAGTGGTAAACGAAAAAGACGACCATCGAGGTCGATTGACAAAAAGTACTAGCCTTTGAGTGCGACGAAGACGAAATGCGCATGATTAAAAAAAAAAAAAAGATTAAAAAAGAAGAAAGAGTGCACCGTCGCCCGCGGCGGTGAGACTATATACGTTTACGTGTACTGATCGACTATAATGCGTGCTTGGATACCGCATGACGTGCGGGCTAAAGAAAAAAAAGAGAGAGAGAAATGGAACTTGATGTGTGTATGCGTTATTGCAGAGCGTGCGCCTGGCTTGATAATAGCGGCACGACGGGGACATGTGGATAGCGATGCGAGAAAAGACGAAATGAGAGAGGAAAAAGACAAAAGCGGGCATACTGTGACCACGAAACGAGAAATGCGACGCGTATTGGCGGATAGAAAGAGGGGTACACAGGATGCCCGGCATGCAAAGAAACTGACGGCGAACGTGGCTCATCAAGATGCCCCACCGTCCCAGCTCGCCCGCTTGCGCTTGTGATCACTGACCTTGCGCAGCTGCAAATCTTGCGGCGAGACGAAACTCATCCCGCGCTGCTGACGCGCGCCCGTACCCGCACTGATACCCACTTCCTGGGCCGACTCCACGAGCAGCGCTTGCGCCGTCTGGAGTGCCTGGGTGACCGACGAGTACGGCGCCGTCGCCGGCGCGGATCGCAGAGACATGTTGGAACGTGCCAGATCCAACGCTTGGCCCTGTCTCGAAGTGTCTGCAGCGCCGACCGCGTCGTGATGGCCATCTGCGGAATGGCTGCCGCTATAATAATGCAGGTCGAGAAACGGTAGGTTGGTGAAATCACCCGAGGTCGACAGCTTGGACAGATCGACCGACTGCGACTCTGCTGCGACATGCAGCGAGGCGGACTCCGAGGAGTGGTGAGGGAGCGCGTCAAAGAAGGGCAGCGAGCGCGTGGTTGTAATGACGGGTTGCAAATGTGGTTGGACTTGTGTGGAACGTGCCATGGTGGAGCGTGGTTCTGACGGCGGGACAGATATGGATCGGCCATGTGATGCAGATGAATGAACATGCGACAGGGGGCGCATCGGACGAGAGGTTATGAGTGGGGTCGCAGGCGGCGTCGAGTGTGCCAGATCGACCATGTCCTCCATGTTGTGAGGCGCGATGGCGAACAGCTCCAGGGTGGACGCAATGTTTAGAGACGTCTCCCCATCGTCTTTCTGTATGCCAATTTCGCCGGTGACAGAGGAGGACGCGGGGACTTCGACCTGATCGTTGAGCGTAATGGACGCCAGCTCGATCTCGTCAATGCCAGGGAGTGCGGGCGTGTGCATTTGCATGGAGTGCATGCCAGAGGGCTGCTGCATGCCTGACAGTCCGAGGCCAGGTGTTCCGAATCCGAAACCGGGACCATAATACGACTGCTGCGGCTGGTGCGTGCGTGCGCCAAAGATAAGGTCACCGGCGTAACTCGAGTGGTGGGTGAAGCCCCTGAATGTGCTGGTAGGGAACATCTCAGGGTCGGAAAAGGTGGAGTGGGTGTCGCCAACGCCTGCCTCGGAGGCAAAGTCGTGAAAGGTGGTCGGAAATAAGTCGTACCGATCCATGACGCCATGGTTGAGGTGGTGAAAGGAAAAGGGTGACGATGGGGCGGGGGAAAGGCCGTCGGCAAAGGAGGAGCCGCTGCTGGAAAAGGTAGAGGTGTCGAGTCGGGGGTTGGCAGAGAACCAGTCCTGCGCGCCCCAGGGGGACTTGCCGATGGTAGGCATGCGACGCATAAAGGGCGATTGGTTAAAGGGATAGTCAGAGGACGATATATGCGACGAGGTGGGCGAGCCAGCGTTGGCGGACCAGGTGCTCGAGTGGATGGGTGTCTCGATGCTGGACCATGCACCCTGAGATTGGGACGAGTCGGTCAGCTCCGAGAGGGAATGTGACGCGCTGGGCATAAAGTCAGGGATGGAGAGGGGTTCGGATAAAGGGTCGATCGTCTCCATGTCCATTTCGGCAAAGGGCTCGGCCGAGGAGGGTGGATCGTCCTGAGGAGACGTCTCTGTGGTGATGGGTGGACATTTGAACAGCCTGCGGGAGGAGTCTTCCTCGCCAGCGGAGCTGTCGTCATCCTCGGAGCATGTAGCGCTCTCTGGGACGCTCTTGGTGCCACCACGGAGGAGTCTGGAAGCGCGCTTCTGGCGCGTAGGGCCGATGTGGGACGTAGTGGCAGGGAGGCGGTCGTCCGTGGCTGCACGGACGGGGAGATGGAGGGCGGAGTCCCGCTTCTTCTTTGGGGCGTTGCGGGGCTTATAGCCGGCTGCCTGGTAGAGCTCGGGGAAGGCGTTGCGGAAGCGGTCGCGGAGGTCGGTGGAGCGACGGTTTTGCTCCTGGAATATGGGATCCTTGACGATGGTGGCCCATACGGTGCCATGCTTTTCGTAGCCTGCCTTGAGGGCACGGTCCTCCTCCTCTGTGAACGGGCGGCGCTTCTTGGAGCGGGTCTTTTCAAAGATGGAGCGACCATCCGGGAGGGTCGAGCGGACCTTGCTAGAGAGATGGGTCTTGGCGTTGGGGTAATGCTCCTTGTACGCGTCGGGGAAGTAGGTGCGAAAGCTGTGGATGTGAGCGAGGTCGGTATGGGAGAGGATGTACGCACCGGTCCTTGAGGTCGACCGGGGAGCGGTTGTCGAACGTGAGCTTTGGATCTTTGAGGATGGCCTTCCAGTTACCGACGCCCCACTACGAAAGACGGTGAGCGAACGCAGGGGTGGACGACGATGGTACGAACCGTGTTGCAACCGTCGACGAGCATCTGTGTCTCCTCTTCGGTCCACTTTTTTCGTGGTTTCTTCTGTACGACGAAGGCGTCGTGCACCTCTTCGGTGCGCATCCTCGGCTTTCGTTCTGGGATGGACGTATCGTCGCGAAAGTTCCAAGCTGGTACGAGACGAGCACGACGTTGTTTTGGTGGCGAGTCGGACATGGCCATGGGGGGGTCGATCATCAAGGCGAGTCTGATTTATTTAAGTACTACTACACCGACACTTGCGGGGCTATCCGTTCCTCGACTCGTCCAAGCCGTTCTATCCACGCTTGCAGCCGTCCTGCAAGTTCCCCAATCTGTCCCCGTGACAGCACACGCGGTTGAACCCACGTTATGTGTGCTTTTTCATCTACCTGGTCCAGTGTACCTCGAATCAACTTGAGGCTGCACGCACTTGATTATCAGCGACACGCCCCCTTCCATATCCTCTCTCGTGCTCACCTCAACGCCTTCATGATCAAATGTTCCACCTCATCCATCGCCAGTCGCGTCTCCGAGGCGATCGTCTCAAACGTCATCGTTCGGTCGTTGGCACTCCGTTTGAACACCGACTCTATCAACGCCATGAGACAGATCTTCTGCCGCAAAAACGGATAGTTTCGTTCCAGAATCGGCTGCAGTTCCATTTCCTCAGCTTCCCCCGTCCCGTAGGCTCTCCGCACCCATCACGCACCTCCTGCGGAAAAAGTGGCGCCAACGCTTCGAATTTGCCAATATTCCCTTCGTTGAACGTAAACAACAGCTTCTTAATCCAATCATACTGCGTGTTGTCCAGTGCATCCAATATCGGATGGATCAGCTATGACGAACGAAAAATGGGTTACGGTCCATTTTCGACGTGGTTGGATCGACCTACTAGTTCACCAAAGTTGTAGATGCTCTCCCCGAGAAAGGCCGAGATCCCCAGGTCGTGCGCGCGCAGCAAACGTTCCTCTGCCGTGAGGTCCGTCCCAATATCAACACATGCCAGATACAGCAACGAGTGCTTGTAATACGGTCCATATTCTGCTTTCGCCTGCAATACCAATCGGGTCAGCCATGTCATCCACCAGAACATTCTCGATCGTTCACATCACCTTGTAGTAGTCCGCAGCTACCCGATAATACGATGCGTTCACAGCATTATCCACGCCCTCGAGTTGATCGAGCGTCTTCCAAGCTGCATCCATGTCCTTCTTTGTCCCTTCCAGATCGCCATAGACCAACTTGGCGTGTGCGATGTTGGCGAGCAACAGCACGTGTGCCTCCTTGGACTTGTCGGCATCAATCCGTGAGAGCAGTGCACTCAGGAATCCGAGCTGTGCCTGTGGATCTTGGAGACGAAATGAATTCTGACGGAAAGTACCGGCATGAAATGGAACGCACTCGATATCTCCTTTGACACCCGGGTCCCAAGCTCCACGAGCTTCTGCTGGTTTATTTTAGATTCAAAATCCCTCACGAACTGCTGGAAGACGACCACGCGGCAAGGTTTTGAAGACGGGTGATCGAAGAACTCGAAGAGCTTGAGGGTGAGCTGATGCCATAGTCTATCGGAAGATGAGCAGCGTCCGCGACGGTCAAGGTGCCTCCTACTTGCGTGTGTAGAGGCTCTTGAACGCCTCAAAAAAGGGATGCAGGTCGGGTGGTGTCGAAGAGAGCGCCTTTGAGATGAAGTCGTCGAGAACGAGTCTAGGTGGTGTTGCTGAAAAGTCTGGGAGTGGTGGTGGCATCGTAGGGTATCTAAGGACGTTATCGAGCACGAAATCAAACGTGGACGTGAACTGACCTGTACGCGTATGCGACGAGCGTGCGAGCGATTGTTTGTCCATATTTTGCAATAGCCTTTAGAAATAACAAGACCAAACTGACGCTCGTCCAAGGTAGTAGTGGACGGGCTGAGTCTGGCATGGCGTGAATGATGATAAACGTAGTGTGAACAGAATGGCACGTCTTTAACCGTGCTTGTAGTGCAGCACCACGCCCGTGCTCGCCATTCTCGACGATGGCACCCTGTTTGGCACCCAGGGTCGTCGTTTTCCCACCTTCCATGCCTTTCCTCGGTACCTCTGCTCGATCTCGACCCCGTCCGTGCGACATGGACCCTAAAATACCGGTATGTCTTCCACGGGTCCATTTATTTCAAGGTTTATCTCTTTGCACTCCCATTGACGTCCACGCTTGACAGCCATCGATTTCCCAACTCTTTCGCACGAACGCGGTACCATCACCGATGGACATGCATCACATTCATCAACTGCTCGATGAGCACAAGGCAGAACTCGCCGTCTTTGCCGAGGAAATCGAACGTGCGCGTGCACAGGTGAACCGGCTCGAATGCCAGCGTGATCAACTCACGTCCGTCGTCCAGGAGCTCGAGGCACTCATATCCCCCATCCGCCGCATGCCCACGGACGTCATGGCAAAGGTCTTTGAGCACTGCGTCAACGACCAACCCATCCCGAGGGCCGACCCTCGCATGGCACCGCTATTGCTAGCTCAGATTTGCCGCTCTTGGCGCTACCTCCTGTTCTCCCTGCCATGTTTGTGGTCCACGTTGCAGCTCGATCTGCCATCAGGTACTGAAGATTGGGAGGCGCTCGTACAATCCAAGAGCTTATCCATGCACGTGTGGCTCTCCCGCTCAAAGGCACTCCCAGTTACCCTCTTTCTCAATCATCCCAGGGGGTCCCTCGTTCCCTGGCATGCGCTCATGCATCTCGACAGGGAGATCCTCACCCTCGGCTGCCGTCTCAAAGAACTCGCCCTTCATTTCTCATCGCGATCCCTCAGCTGTCTGTTGACCTTTACTCAGAGTCCCCTCCCTTACCTCCAACACTTGGAACTCCAAGATACCAACCCCCTTCCCACAAGCGAAAATCCGCCCCCGATCGTGTTCCATTCTGCACCCAACCTTAAGAGCTTGTGCCTGTCCTGGTGTAGTCTTGACCTTGCTAAATTCCAAGTCCCCTGGGCACAGCTTCAGCATCTCAACCTTGAATACGATGCGAGCCCGTTTTGGAACCCCGTTCATACCGACTACCTTGAAACCCTTGCCAGCTGTCCCAACCTCACCACGCTCTGCCTCGGTATCGGCGCACCGATCAATGACGTCGATCCAGCACACATCGTGCCCGTGACCCTACCCCACGTCCACACGTTCAAGTCAAGCACCTACGTCCAAACGCCGTACCTTCAGCACTTTTTTGATGCCCTTCACATGCCCCAGCTACGTCACTTTGACATTAAAAACGTCAGTCTCGCGCTCGGCAGCTTCACCGGCCAGACAGAGTGTCTCCCATTCTTGGTGCGCTGTGCGGACACGCTCGAGAGCGTGTCATTCCACCGCGTCGACATTACCGATGCAACCATTTTGTCGTGTCTTGCGCAGCTTCGTCGCTTGAAGACGCTCTACTTTCTTCCGGGCGTGCTTCGGCTCAACCACGGGCTCATCACCGCGCTCGGAAATGACGCGGAGGAGGGGGTCTGTCCCGCCCTCGAGGTGCTCCATTTGAGATGCTCGTCCATCGTTCCCGTCGATGCCATCACACGTCTCGTGGCGTCGCGTTGCCGAGCGGCACCCGCGCTGAAACGGTTTTCGTTAGAGCTCGTCACGTTCGAGTATGGGTTGGACACGAGGGACGACAAGATCAAGGAAATCCGGGCGCGCCTGAGCCCGTATGTCGAGGAAGGGCTGCAGCTCGTCTTGAACAAGTCGAACGGTTCAGGGTAGGAGGGGAAAAAGCAAAGAACACTTTGGCCGTGTTTTCTTTAAATCGTTTCCACCCGTCTTACGATTGTCGAGTTTTTCTGGACTTTGTCGTCGTTCTGGTACTGGACTGTTGTCATGTTCACGTTTCCACGATACCCACAGATGCACAGGGACGATCACGTTGTACGATAGCCGGTGTTGGACCCTTTTTTTTTCTGACCCAATCCCCATCATGACGATCGCGAAATTACTCGTTCTTGTCGTTGTCGTGGGCGCTCAAAATTATGCAACCACACCGCCCAACGTGCGACCTCCCTCCGACGAGCTGCGCGAACAACGCGGCTCGGAGCGCGCATTGCCCTACTTTAACGGCTTGCTCGGCGTACGTCCTCCTTCCGAACGCGTGGGTCAGCACTGACGTGATTCAGATCGTGATATGGTCCTGGGCGTCCCTCGAGGGCTCGGTCCTCTTCGCACTAAGTGGGTACTGCCCCCCTTCGTTCGCCCAGCCCATCCTCGCACACCTCCTCCCCCGTGCGGCCCTTCCGGCGCTCACAACGCTCACGCCCGGCTTCCTCGCGGGTGCATGTCTCACGCTCGCAGGCACCTTCCTCCGCGCACACTGTTTCCGTGCTCTCGGGCCCCGCTTCACGTTCGAACTTGCCATTCGGCCCGCACACACGCTCGTCACGGATGGCGTGTACGGCGTCGTCCGGCATCCAAGTTATACCGGCGCCGTCGGGATCGCGCTGGGATGGCTCTTGTGCGTGTTTGATAAGCGGGGATGGGCCATGGGGGTGATGGAGGGGTGGGTTGGGCGCAGTGTGGGGCGTGGGGTGTGGGCGGGTGTGTGGGCAGGTGCGCTGGGGTTCATGTGTGTCGTGGTCAGCAAGCGGATGGACAAGGAGGATGCGATGCTCGAGGAGGGCTTTGGCGAGACGTGGCGCACGTGGGCGAGGAGGGTCCCGTATCGGCTAATTCCCGGCGTGTATTGAGCGGACAGACTATATTCATTGTGCAAGTATTATATTGTGAAACAAATGCTACACTGGTGTCTATAAGTTTCGACGTGAATCGTTCAAAGGGGGTTAGGGGGGTTCAAAGGAGGTGGAAAGGTACACAACGAGAGTTATACATACAGTTGGAAAAAAGAGCGCGTCGATCGAGAGAGGGAGAGGAATTCACTAACAATACAAATAAATGACTGGGGTTGACACACGAGAGACGACAGGGGACCGTAGTGAGCGAGACGACACTTTTGCGGGGGGTTATCCAGGATGCAGGGGGTCACATTCAGACTGCTCGGGGCACGTCGGGCACATAGCGAGGCGGTGCGCCGACATCGAGTGAAGCCTCAGGGAACGAGGGCAAAGGCACATTGTCCAAGTCCACAGGCGACCTCGGAAGCGACTCCCTCGACATCGATCCAGCCGACGTAGCGGTAGGCGAAAACGGCACCTTCTTCACGTCTGCCAACGCACCGCCGAAATCGGGCAACGACATCTTGGACGAAAACGACGCCATTGAATCCCGCTTCTTCTCCGTGTGGTGCGTGATAAAGATGGGCATGGTAGAGCGGCCGTTGCTCGACATATCTGGGTTGGAACTGTTCGGCACAAAGTTGGGTTAGACTACGATAACGATCAGAGTTCAATCAGGTGACGTACCCATTGGCAGTCCAAGTTCCGGTGGCGGACATGGATCCGGTAGAGAGACCGACCCGTTTTGCGACCGACACGTACGCAAGTCGGTAATTCTTCCGAGCTTCATCCGCAAAGCCGAAAAACGCAAAGAAGATGACCGCCCCAAGAACGGCAAAGTAACGCGTGGTCTCGAAGCCAGCGACGAGTGTTTGATCCTGCTTCCACACCACAGAGGGTATTTGTTCGATCGCGCCAAAGTTGTCGTGGGCATAGGCCCAGTTCACGTAGGGCGGGAGGGGACCCTCGGACAGGTTGAGATAGATGGTGTAGCATGCCAGAGGAACGGTGAAGAGAACTTCAATGCCAGCGAGAGCCATGAGGCGGAAATACCGGCCGGAGCTCAAGTTCCTGTTGGCCGAAAGGAACTCTTTGAATTGCGCTCTCCGAATAGCGAGTTCACGAATTGTTCGGACTATGGAACGCGATGAGGACAAGGTCACCACACATCTCGAACACACGTACTGCAATAATATGCTGACACCAGACCAATGGCGAGGGGCCAGGCAAAGACGAGAGGGTATGCCGCGGCGGTGTTCCAGGTAAAGGGGAAACAGCCAATCTCTTCAATGAGGAGGAAGCGATGCGCCTGGACGACGACATCTGATGACAGATTCAGTAAAACCCCTAATGAAGCCTACTCTACAGCACTCACGGAGGATCATCTCAAGCAAGGGAATGCCAAGACCAATGGCCAGGTCAATCATGACATCTCGCCGCCTCTGCGCGCGTGTCTTGGTCACGGACTGAACGGAGGCGATTTGGTACAGGCGGCGGTTTATGCAGAGGGATGCAGCAGGGATGGCTACTGCGCTTCCAATCAGAAATTTGGTGGCTGTGCGGTTGCTCAGCGGCGTCCCGAAATCAAGATCGTAGGAACCTACAAATGTCGCACCAAACCGGTGCCCAGTTGATAGCGTTTGTGTTCCAGACCACCGAATTGATGAAGAAGACCAGGCATGTCAAACCTGTCCATATCATATACAGGCAAGTCCCCGTGTTCCAGGCTAGACTATGTGTCAGCGAAAATACAGCGCTTTGAAGAATAAAATCACCTTCAAGATGCCAAGGGAGGGGAATCATACATAGTATGAAGCCAATAAAGGAACATACGGAGAAGAACCAGTTCGGTGCATCGGCAACCATCTCAACACAGTTGTAGATGACAAGTCTCGGGCGGTAAGGGAGAGGGGATGAAAAGTGGCTACGAAGCCATAGCCATGGGAGGTCCTATTAAAGGTTGAGTGAGTCTATGTGTACGTTGTTATCGAATTTGGGCGTTTGTTAATCGCGCGACTTTGAGCTTTGCATCGTCGTATTCGCCGTATTCCCCTTTGGAATACAAACCACCGCCCAAATTGGGAAGTTCGTTTATAGTCCTAAATGGTCAAACGAACGGTGGTTGTACAGCGCTCATACCAAATGGAGCGTTGAGAGGCTTTTGAGGGGATGAGAGTCCATGTGACGATGTCCCATGACGCATAAAATTGATAGAATGCAGGGGTAATGAAACCGACCTTTATCCAACGAAGCAGGGGGATACCCAGCGAACGGAACACCAATTCTCACGTCGATAGTAGGGCGTGGAAACGCGAAGGTCTACCAGAATGTGCGGCTCACGATCCGACAAGAAGGCGGGTCAAGTGGCGGCACCGTTTGAAATGATAGAAACAACAGATGAGCGGAGGAGACCGCGGTAACACACTCACGACTTCATTGGCGAATTACAAGGCGTCACAGCGGATGTAGGCGCCACAGAGGACAAGGATCACCATTTAGTCACAGTAGGGCAACCGCCCAAAGTGATGAAGGCACGACGGTGATTGACGATGGCCCAAAGATAAGAGGTCTTTTGGCGCCAACTCCAATATATATTCGCTGCCATCCTGGCTCTTATATCAATCGGGCCATGCATGACGAGCGGTGATAGACATGGTCATCCCGCGGTACTCGGCGAATTAACGAAGCACGTACCATGTTAGGGCGAGGTCTTTTCGGGATGCGCATCAACAGTCGTTGAGTTACTCATGTTACTATAACGTCGTGGAAAAAGGCTACACTGTCGTCAGGTAGGTATCCGATACGGGTTCTACATACATTTAAGCAGATGAGAGGCTTGTCGAGCGAGGAGAAAGGAAGATCATTAACAATACAAATAAATGGCTGGAACATCAATGATGGATTGGAAATCACGGGCAATTCGCTAACGTTTCCAAGCATCGAACCGGCAAAATAAAATAAAATGGGAACGGAAAACGAGCGCTCACATTCAGACTGCGTGTGTCGCATCACCGGGCTCCTCCAGAGGGTGTGCATTCACGTCCGCAATAATCTGAGAGAGTCTAGGCAAACGCACACTGCCTAAATCCACAGACAGCTTCGGCGGTGAATCCTTCGACGTCGACCCCGACGATGAGGTTAGGGGTGAAAGCGGAGCCTTGTCCGTGTCCGCCAATGCACCACCGTAATCTGGTAACAATATGCTCGACGAGAACGACGCGAATGTATCCCTCTTTTTCTCTTGATGCATGATATAGACAGGCATGGTGGAAGGGTCACTGTGGTAGGACGTGTCTGGGTTGGTACTGTTTGAGGAAGAGTGAAAAAGGATAGGTGAGATCGAGGTTGACAGCAAAGGCTAACTATTGGCGTACCCAATTGCTGTCCGAGTTTCGTGGCTGGACATAGTCCCAGTGGAGAAAAACCGTTTTGCGGCCGATGTGTACACGAGACGGTAATTCTTCCGAGCTTCATCCGCAAACCCAAAAAACGCAAAGAAAATCACCGCGCTAAGAACATAGAGGTAACGATTCATCTCGTAACTGGCGGCCAGTACTTGGTTCTGCTTCCACACGGAAGCTGGGATTTGTTGGATCGTGTTAAATTGGGCGTGGGTATGGTCCCAACTCACGTATGGCGTGAGGGGACCGCCGGTCAAGTTGAGATAGATGATTATGCATCCCAGAGGAACCGTTATGAGGAGGTCAACCCCGGCAAGAGCCATGACACGGAAGTAACGGCTAGAATCCATGTTACCGCTGGCCGCAAGGAACTCTTTGAACTGCGCTCTTCGGATGGAGATCTGATGAATCGTTCGGACTGCGAGGAGTGATCAAAACATCGCGACCACATATGCCGAGCACACGTACTGCCATAGGATGCCGATACCAGCCCAATGACAATGGGCCATACGAAGACAAGTGGAAATGCCGCTGCAGTAACCAGAACGCTGTCGATGCAGCCGATCTCTTCAATGATAATGAAACGAATGCTCTGAACGACGGTATCTAATAGCAAGTAAGAAATTGGTCCCATTTTCATATATACGAAACTCACGTAGGATCATCTGGAGTACAGGAATGCCGATACCAATGGCTAGATCAACCATGACATCTCGCCGCTTCTGTGCACGCGTCTTGGTCACGGACTGAATGGAAGCGATTTGGTACAAGCGGCGGTTTATACAGAGAGATGCAGCAGGGATAGCCACCGAGCTTCCAACGAAAAACCTGGTGGCTGAGCAGTTGCTCAGCGATATCCGGAATCAAAACTGTAGGACCCTACAGATGTCGCACCAAATCGGCGCCCTGTTTATGACGTCCGAATTCCAGATTATCGAATTGATGAAGAAGAGCAAGCATGACACGCCGGTCCACACCATAAACAAGCAAGTCCCCGTGTTCCAGGCTGAATAGTATGTCAGAAAGGGCGGGATACTTAGGGAAGACAACGTCACCTTCCAGGTGCCATGGAAGAGGGATCATACACAGTATGAAGCTGATAAAGGAAAGCAAGGAGAAAAGCCAGTTCGGTAGATCGACCATCATCTCGACAATCGTCAATGATAAATTTAGATGCAGGGGAAGCACAGAGAATGGTGCAACATGACCCTGGAAGACGCTAAATAAAGCATGGAGAACATGTAAACATACCTTGTAATCTAATTCGGCCGTCCCCTTGTCTCGGGTGAAGCAGGACAGGTGTCATTTATGTGCGACCTGCGCGGTCGCGGTAGCCGCCGCGTTCCCGTTTTGACAACAAACCACTACACAAATTAGGAAGTCCGTTTGTGCTTGGAAATGGTAACGACGCGCGAAGTTCGAACGTGACAGTCCACCTAGTCTGACGTTTTAAAATCGTTTGAAGGAGGGGATGAGAGCACATGATGCACAAGAATCGAGCCGAGGACGCAGGACCAGGCAAAGGCGTGCTTAAGAGTGCAACATCGATTCCCACGTCGACAGCAACCGTCGAAGATTTAACTCGACCGACACCTTAAAGGTCGAAAAGCCGAGGAAGCCGGACCTCTATCAGAGAAAACTTTTTGTTCTGAAAACGAAATGACAGCCTGTCAGCAAACACCAACTTGAAAAAACGATCAAGGATTCAAGCAGCAGGCTGATCATGCCATGGTCGGTAGAATACAAGCGACGTCGCATAGTAGTCGAGGTGCCAAGCTGGAATACAAGGACCAGAGTCTTTTGGTCATCGTACCAATGGAGCCGGGGCATTTCGTGGAAGCCCAGGCGACGAGAACATGACGGCGATCCTGATGATGGCGTTCAAAATCAATTAACGTGTTGTCAATCGTATGTCTCATGATTCCAGAGAGAGAACAAGGGGCAGGAGGATTGTACTTGTTGCCACGTCGTGGGCGTGGTTGGTAGTCAAAACTCAAGCTGAGTAATCAGGAGCTCACATCATCCAACTTACATCAAGTACCGTTGGCACCTCGCCCGCACTCTACACAACTATGCTACAGACGCACGACGCATCATGTTAATCTACACGAATGGCAAATCGAGATAACATGCTAGGGCTACAAAGGAAGGAAGAATCGAAAGAGCAAACTGAATCCGAACACACACCCCATCTAGTCTCGAACCAGACAATCGTACTTTGTTTCTCTGATCACCGGCACATAGATCCCCTGGCGCCTTTCCGAACTGTTCCGGACAGGCCGCGTATAAGAGTCAGCGGTTGGCGACCTAACATGCATGGCCCGTTTGACCCGGGGAAAGGGAGCATCCACGCAAAAATAACCTAGGTCTTCCTCTGAGATGTACCCTGCACTCGTCGAATGCCGCGGAGGACGCGTAGGTATCGACGTCGGTGTTTTAGGCCACGCGTCAGGGGAAAGAATGAGCCAGTTGGGATCAAAGTTGGACTCGAGTGAGTTGTGTGAAGAGGCGATGGCTGACGCGCGAGACGGTGATTCGAGGGTGACTATGGTTGGGACGACGGTGAGCACAGCGCCTTCTTGTGCGCCCTCGACGAGAGAAGGGGCGCGCGATGCAGTGGGTATTGATGGGAGAGACTTGTCGATCGAGTGACCATATGGGGTGAGCGTGCCGGGAGTCTGAATGACCAGTGACAGATCTACCTCTGTCATGGGAAAAGTTGGCACGGAGGCGCTAGCAAATGGTCAGTAATTGAGATAGACTCAATGACGTCGCCTACTCTCTCGATGATTGCCCTGAAGTGGCCTTCGCGAGGATTACAGATGGACCTAATCTTCCCAGTGATCGCAGAACCGAGCAGATTTGCTCCCATCCTGCGCGCAAAACTTCCATCCGGCAAGCAAACAGCCCAAAGAACACGATCGACTGGACGACAGTCGCAGACCATTCGATCTGGAGCACACTCCGAACGCTGCTGGTAACCGCACCCTGGTCCCATACAAGAACCTCGCTCAGATGCCTCGTCGTGTCCCCTATGGGACCCATCCCTGAAGATGCTACACCCCACATCGCAACTGCGACCACAAGAACGGAAAGTACCGCCTCCAGTAGTGCCATCCCGACGAGCCGGAGGTACAAGTTACGCGTGAGAGAAGAGATTGAGCCTCTCTTCCCGTAAAACTTGACGCCATTGACAAGGAAATGCCAGCAAGCGATCCCTGCGATGATGTGTAGGTGCGTGTTACCGAGCTCGGGACATGAGACTCACCAGCGTAAACGATCGTCGCGACCGCCAACGAAAGCGGAGGCACCATGACGAGAACGACGGCTGCAACAGTAGGATATGTAGCAGGTCGACAACCAAAACCATAGAATAAATCAAAACGACGGGGTTGAACGATAAGGTCTGCCAAGGATCCTTTTGAGTGAAAGAAACGGAAATGGTCAGAGTAAACGTACGCAGAGCAATATACACGAGGGGCAATCCACAGCACATGAAACATTCGAATATAACACGTCGTTGTCTCGCCTGAGATGAGGATTGGCAAAAAGAAGCCATGCGTTCTAGATGGACACAAATGGAGAGGCACGCCGCAGGCAGCGCGACGCGCGAACCAACCATCAAAGCCGTTGCTTCAGGGAGTCCACAAGTTAGAAGGGATAGGGGATCAAGGTCAACGTACAAATATCACACCATACCGGTGCTATGGTGTTGTCATCTCCGGCCCAGATCAAGGCATCCACTGCGTATGTCAGATTTATCACTGAAAGCCATACTCCGATGGCTACAGCAGCGATGTTGCGGGCCTGGAGATACCAGACCACGGGCACAAGCGACAACGCTGCAGAAATGAAAGACAGTGCCAGAATATTTGGATGCATCGCGCGGACACAACAAGGAACGAAGGGAGTATCAAAACCAGAATCTCTCGCACCGAGAAACCGTACTTAAATCCTCTGCCCCGCGCGCGAAGTTCACTGTGGGGCCGGAATACAAAGGCAGCACCTCGTTCCAGTCACAAACCTGCTTCCACAAAGAGCACAAGGTCGGACGTCACCGTTCCCCGAAAAGCCTCGACAACCCGAGGTACCAAAGTGTAAGTCCAATAATGGCAAGTATGAAAGGAATCACCTAATATAGTAGGCACAAAGGTTCCCAAGCTCTGCAGACTAGACACCTGATTTGTTGGCCGAATGGACACTAGTACTGATACACTCTTGAAAGAAATATGATAACTTCCCTGCAAAGATACAGTAGAAAGGTGGATAGGAACATCCGGGAACGTGCATGTTGCAGATATGTTATCACGAAGGTATGGCGTACGAATCTGTAGCTGAGAAACTAGGACGCCGACGCGTGGGCGCGGGGAGTATATATTTGCCCTGCAAGAAGGTAAGCGACGACACGGCGGAGTGGGAGCGTTGCAAGGTCGCCGATACGTAAAACAAGACAAAGACCTGGGATGTGTAGGTAATGGAAAGACTGGACGGAAGGCTTGGGTTGGAAAGCGGCAACTTCAGGTATAGTTTCGAGCTTCATTGAAGTGCGGGGACGTCCCATTTTTGGAGAAGACCGGGGGGACCGGGAAACACTACCCCGATAACGGGCCACGACCCAAGCAGGAAGTATCGGTGATAAATGTTCGATCAGTGCCGAGACAAAGGCGGAAATTTGAGCCGTGAATCTGTAAAAAGCGGGCCTGTCGGCACGAATCTCCATTCGTTCCAACAAGGCTTCGACGTCTTGTTCCAGCTTCATCAACCTTCCCTCTGCGTATGCTTTTGAAACATCTGCCCTCTTTTCCTGCCTGCGTAACGCTATCTCCATCATCTCGACCGCGTCCTCCACGTGATCGTACATGTCTGAATTGAAAGATTTGGACTGTTTCCGCAGCGACTTGAGCTCAACTTCGAGTTGTGCAACCTGATCTGTCAAAGCCTCAATCTTCTGTATGTCCGATGGAGGATAGTGGATGATGGTATGCAAGTCCGTGGTGTGTTCTCGAAGACGTTGGATGGCATGCTTCCATGGGCGCATTCCAGTTGCCAGGACGAACAGGGATAAACTAAACCATGATATGGCCGATGGGCCAGAGAAGGAGACCACGACCGTGCGAAGAAG
This sequence comes from Sutorius australiensis, assembly GCA_038089915.1. Taxonomy (NCBI): domain Eukaryota; kingdom Fungi; phylum Basidiomycota; class Agaricomycetes; order Boletales; family Boletaceae; genus Sutorius; species Sutorius australiensis. Next base: position 39,105 of record JBBPLR010000042.1, read on the forward strand.
TGTAGCGCCAAGGAAAGGAGACAAGACGGATAAGGTAAGATAAAAGATCTCGAGTGCGCGCAGTTCAGACAAGGCGGCACGATGATACTTGTTCGCAGTGGGAACATAATCTTGTGATGGGGTACGAAGCGTGCGACGTGGTCTCGATGCTAAATAAAGACTCCAAGGAACTAGGTAATGACATCATTTTCCAGCGGACCAACTATAATAACGACAGGGACCCACCTTCGATGATTTGGTGCAGGTAAAAGACGAGAAGGAGGATAAGGAGGATGTTTTTGACATAATCGCTCCCAGTCAGCCAGTTTACGACTGGGGAGAGAAGGGCGAGAATCACAGAGAGGTCGAACTCATACCAGGCACGCTCATTGACGGCATCGGGAAATCCCGTTTCAGCTGGTACTTTTGATTCATCCCAAGAGTGGGCTGTGGGTGTCGTGGGTGTCGCAGGCGTCGTTGTTGGAAGTGGAAGCGTCGTTCCGGACGGGGCAGGGCTATCTGATTCTTCAACGGGGGAGTCGATCTCGGAAGGGTAATGCTCGGAAGGGGAGTCTCCGACAGCAGAGATGGGTTGCTTGCCACGAGCATGAGTTGCACCGTCACTGAAATACTCGTTGTCGCTTATAGACGAAGACCTGATATCGCTACGACGCCTCCGTCGCATGAGTGAGCCGTTCGTTCGTTGGCGTCGGGCGAGAGAGGGGGATCTAATAGTATTTCTAGTCGGAGTTTGAAGAAGGCGGCATGTGTTTAACTTGAACGTTTGCAATGCTACTTTGTAATTGAAACGGTTGACAGAATTTGTCGACCTTTTTTTGCGTGCGCATCGTTTCCGACGTTGTCGAAGATGAGTAGAGACAAGTCAGTTTCGTAGACCGACCGACTTTACTCGTTCCGCTGCAAACAATGTCTCATCAACGCTGTGTTTCCCGCCCTCCGTGAACAAGAAAGTCGCGGTGATGAGATGCATGGAACGTGACAACACTAATAACCTGTCAATCACGAGATCGCGGTTTGAATTTTTCCGTGGTCTGCCAGGAGCGAAAGCCCTTTGACATAAACATGAGGGCGATTGTTGACACAACGGGCTTAGCTACCTGCAATCCGGTTGAAGTTCGGTCTGGACAGAATCAGGCTATATCTACCATGAACTGATTTTCACGTCTCCCGTCTCGTCCACTCAAAAATTTTACTTTGGTATTCCCTCTGTTTGCAAGTCTGGTATCCTAAACATCAAGGTTTTTCTCCGAATGTTGAATCTGTATGCACATAGAATACGGATACTCATCCACTCCACCGGACTTCGTCCTTAGAGAATGGACCGATGCTTGTCAAAAGTCACAGTTCTTTCAACCCATCGATGAAATATTCATCAGCCTGTATGTCTACTTATGCAGACCGCGAAGAACTGCGTCATTCCCAATAATGCATCCCATCTCTTTGTCAGTGGTGATTTTAATCCATCCATTCGACCGGTCATTTTATTGAGCTAAAAACGACGTGTCAGCAAAACGTCAATCTCCGTACAATCTTTCTAGAGCTCTGGACAGAGCCGACGGGCCACGAAAGTCACCGCCTTTCTAAAACCGCGGGTAGATCAACCCTTGGGTTCTTCCTCACCTTGTAACGGCTTAAATATCGACGACTCGATCAATTTCTACCGCCCAAACATATGCGCTGTCCCCAGGGGGCATCTGCAAAGCAGCATTGTCACGTAATGTTTTTGACAAACCCTTTGGCATGGTTGGTGAGCTCCTATTGGCCGGATGCCTCACAAAAAAGGGAATGACACGAGAGACCCTGACGCTAGCCGCTCTTTCAGTGCTCAATGAGCGCTTAGGAAGGGCCACTTGTGCACTTCACGTGAAAGTAGTGGGACCATGCCGCGATGTATGTAACCGCTAATCGGGTCTAATAACGTTGAAGCTTGCTTTATGATTGTCAATGCCACAGCCCCAATGGCGTGCCACCGCAAGCCATCATGTGTTGCCTCTTGCGGAGAACCCAAGCAGTTTCAAGCCCGCTTCCTTTGTGTGTTGGATATAACGAGTCCACAACGGGTATGTTATATGGCTGTGTGATATCGGTGACTTGCTTTTAAATGAGCATCACGACATCGGATCTGGACAAAGCATCGATTGGCAACTTCCGTCCTTTGTTTGTGGCTAATAAAGACCTGCCCAAACCCGACAAGTTTCCTTGAGAGGTCTGTTCCTTTCTTTCCTCCTCCCCACAACATGGACGTGAATGATAATCCTACGTATCCTCTTTTCTCTGTGTTTGCTTTCTTCAGCTTCTTTATCGTTCTCATCCCTCTCCCGTGGCACATTCACGCTTGGAACGTCGGTACTTGCGCCTACATCATCTGGGCGTCGGTCGCATGCCTCTTCGAGTTTATTAATTCGGTCGTTTGGAGGAACAATGTTTTGAACCTGGCCCCTGTGTGGTGCGACATTTGTATGTCTATTCAACTACACACCAGTCGAGTGTTTTCTGATAATTTCTTAGCTTCGAAGATCATTCTCGGTGCCAGCGTGGGCATTCCTGCGGCCGGACTTTGCATCAGCAGACGGCTCTACATCATCTCTGCCATCAAGTCTACGGTTGTCACCCGCCAGGATGTATGTTCTGTTCGTGTGCTTTACTGCAGATGATAACTGTCCACAGAAATGTCGAGCCATGATTATTGACTCTCTTATTGCGTTTGGAATTCCAATTCTCGTCATGGCAATACGTGAGTCTTTTATTACCCTGTGCATCAATTGCTGACCGCTGCCTCGTAGATTATGTTGTGCAGGGTGCGTGTACACTGAAACCGGTGATACCCATTCCTCATTCCGGACAGGTCATCGCTTCGACATTTTGGAAGACGTTGGCTGTTATCCTGTCGTCTACAATACACTTTTGGCTTACGTCCTCGTGTTCATGTGGCCCACTCTCTTAGGCTGCGTCTCGTTTGTATTATCAGGTGAGTCTGCCGCAGGTGACCCGCTACGGTCTGCTGAACAGATGTTAGCTTTAACGTTGCGCGCTTTTTACAAGCGCCGACTTGAGTTCTGTCAGTTTCTGTCGACCCATAGCTCATTGAGCATGAGCCGATACCTTCGCTTGATGGCGCTGGCCATGTCAGAAATGATGTGCACGGTTCCCATTAGCATCTACAGCATCTATGTCGCCAACCAAGGTGTGCCGCTCCAACCGTGGATATCCTGGGCAAACACACATTACGATTTTTCGTATGTCGGGCAAATCCCCGCCGTCGAGTGGTTGAGCGATCCCAATTTCCGGCTCTCGGTAGAACTGACACGTTGGCTGTACCCCGCTTCCGCGCTTCAGTTCTTCTTGCTGTTTGGCTTCGGGACCGAGGCCCGTAAACATTACCGCGCCGCCTTCTTGCGTGTTGCCAAGCTCTTCGGATACAGACCTGCGTCCGGTGTGCCCCCTCATATGCAACGAAAGTCGGTTGTTTCTGTATGTCATCTCTTTGCCTTGCTAAGCTAGCCATTTCGTCAGGGCGAACCTCAACCAAACGATCTCCGTCGGGTCGCTACCTCTCTATGTCGCTACCACCTCTCCACACGGTGTCAAATCCCAAGGCCCGTTCTTAACCTCCAACGTTGACGTCGAAAAAGCGGCTGGTTGTTCTTCGCCATCTCTTTCCAGCTATTCTCCACGAGACCAGCGGCCATCTCCCACGGCTACATGCATCGGGGTTGAGACTGACGAGAGCGAGGTCGCTGAGACAAGTCCGATCCCCGTCACTCTCCGCCCCACGGAGTGTCACACTATCCCAACTTATCATCGCCCTTTCAGCCAGCCGAGTGTCTGTCCGGTACCGCAGCGTACGCCGCAGGAAGTGCGATCGCTGGACAATATTCGTATTACGGTGCAAAGCCAGTACTCCGCCGCCATTTAACGCAGTGCTCTCATTTCACCGACCTGGTTGTTTTCTTGCTTCTCTTTCTTTACCCCTTTACCTCTGCGTGCTGTGCGCAAGATCGCACAGTGACATGAACGTCACCACGAACGTTTACGATACGCAAGCTTTTCACTCCCTGTACTTCTTACCTTGATCACTTCGACCTAGACGTTTTCTTTCATTCCCTTTCTTTGGCAACTCACCACGGCAAACACAAAAATAACCCCCTATGCATACCTTTGATTCAGTGCACAAACCTATCTTTTTTGCTCAGTATGCCTCTGCGATGCCGTGATGTATTTTCTACTCGATCTCCAATATAGAAATAAAGATTGGTGAATCGAGGTTGCTCTTTTGACTAGGCTTCGTGACCTTCCAGCAATTGTGGCGCAAGGATACCAAGGAAGCGTTTCGGGGAGGTCACTTACAGAGGTCGACGCTAGAGACTATGGTGCTTGGAATAGGTAAAATGCACCCACTCGTGTCAAAATTATATGTAGAACAACGGGCACCGGCGCTGTCGGAAAAGTAAGATGTCCCTCGGTCATATGATACAAAAGATCCTGAATCATTTGAGACATGGACAGAATGATCACCCAACTCCATCGGATCCTATCCCAGCAAATCGTCCAGGAAATCTTGCATCTCGCTCTTTGGATCCTTCGTCGCCGTACCCTCTGTAGGCAAAGGGGGCGCCTCGACGATGTCGTTTTCTTCGAAAAGTGAGATCTAGTATAAACGAAATGGACAAGACACGGACCTTTCCTTCGTTCTTTGGGATTCATCGGCTTTGGTCTGAGCGTCGCCGTTTTGGCACGGAACCGCTCCTTCAAGTCTATTCGCGCAAAAAAGCAAGAGAACGAGAGACACGAAAAAAACAAAATTCATAATTATGGATGTTTCTTCTGCTGCGACGGGCACTGTACGAACCCCGATTAGCCTCGGCTACGGCTTTCTCCCGACTCATTTGCTCCAGCGATTCGTCCCATTCGATCGTCTGCACGCGGCCCTTTTTCGATTGCACAACGGGTCGCCGTTGGGAAGTGATATGTGCCAGAGAGTCATCTACCTCGTCCACGTCGTCCTCCTGCGCGGCGCTTGGTGCGCCCAGACCTCCATCCGATAGTCGTTGCTTTTCCAAAAACGCAGATAGATCGACCTCGGGCTCCTCGATCTCCTCTCCTAAAATATATCATAAACCCCACGTCCGAACGGTGAAAACACCCCAACCAAATTCCGATCGAGCGCCACGAATAATATAGCAAACACGCACCGTCCGAATCTAGCTGGGGTTCCTCTTCCACGTACCGATCCGCGTTGGACGCGAGCTGACGCCTGGCGTACCGCTGACGGATCTCTTCGGCTTCTTCGGGATCGAGGTCTTCTGGCGCTTCACCTTCTAGGACGAGCCGTTTTGTGAACTCGGATGGGCGCCCGAATGAGTGCCCTCGCCCACGCGCGCGGAGGTATTTGCCAAAGCCGCCTCTTGGTTTGCCTCTACCTCTACCGCGTCCGCGAGGTTGGCTCTCTGAGGTAATGGCATCCGCCATTGCGTTGATGGGATTCCGCAAGTATCAAAGAAGGATAAGATGAGAGCGCTCATCGTGGGGGCTAGAGCACGTGACACACAAGAACTTGGTGCAAATCATCGTCGTCAGAATGAAGGACGCGCCGAGACGAACCTCTGAGAATGGGAAACGTGGAAATCCACTGAAATTTTTTATTTTGATCCAAGTGAAGCTAAGAAAGAGATGTGCTAGTGATACAGTGTTGAATACGCGAGGCTGTTGTACACGAGGGAAAGACGGTCGTCAGAAGAACACCACATGGTAGAAGAAGAGAAATTTAGGCGCATAAAACAGAGTATAAGTCAGTCATCCGACGGAATGAGACCTCGCGTCAGAATATCATACAAAAGAAAAAGAAATAAGCATAGATGGATGAAGAGCCCAACAAGAAGCACCACGAATGCGTTTTGAAGTTCGTCCTCGATGTATTTCCACATGTGTCGGGGAAGAGATCGTGGTGGTCTACAGACAAGCGGGGGAAGCGGTTTCGACATGGGACGGACCACGTCAGGGGGATTGCTGGGTGGTGGTGGTAGGGTACGGCTCGGCCACGGTAAAAGTACCGGGTCTTCGAAAACGAGTTTCTTCGGCTCCCGTGCTTCTTCGCGTTGCTTATCCAGCCATTTAGAGAGGCAGTGGTTGGCATAGCCTGTCCGATCGAACGTGGCGATGCCAGACTCAGTTTCATAAAATTCAGACCTGCGGAGGCATTTAAGGGACCGCGTGTCGGAACGTTCATCGCCTTCAAGAACTTGAAGGTCGGCAAAGTAACCCGGGTAATCCGAGAGACAATCTTCGTAAACGGACAGGCAGTCTGGTTCTAGTGGGGGTTTGGGAGGCTCACAAGGTGCGTCGCGCTCCTGTAGATAATTAAATAATCGAATGTCGGCCGAGCAAAGGGGACGTACACGGATAACGAGACAAGGGCGCGCAGGAGAAGAAATAGAGTCCCTTCTGCTCCTCTCGAAGAAGCTCCTACGAGATATTGTGATGGGCCGTTCATTAAAGCGAACCTTTTTCTGGACACCTAGTCAGTTTTACGTCTACTCTCCAAGCATCGTACCAAAAATAACCTTTGGGGATACAGAGGACGTGCTCGACGAACCGTCATCTAGCGTCGCAGCTTTAGGGGTTCGCTTCAGTGCAGTGAGAGCACCCCGACGAAGGACAAGTTTGCAGAGTTGAAGCGAGGGACGAATGATGATGTCCAGTGCCATTTTTGCATCCTTCACGTCCATGTACGTCGCCTTCCGAGCGACTCGGAACCGTTGTGCAGGTCGCCTGGAAGGCACATCACTGGTAGACGTGAGCTTGGCGCACATCCCAAAGGGGCTGTCCTCGGAGGCGAATGGGGAAAGCGGGGGGAGTATGATGAAGTAAGGAAATGCCCACCTCGACGTGTCGAGGAGATGAATATGCGGACTGTCTCAGAGGAACGCGGCAAGGGATGGACACACAGAACAGGACGACGAGTGCCGTATTTAACTCGACGCCTTCTCGGGTACCACGAAAGCGTATGTCGGCACGTGTGCATTGTGGTATTCCACAGCGGTCTGGATTGGGAAGCCATGGTCTCCATGAGGCTATTCATTATCGATAGGCCCGTCAACACTTATCGTGACCAGATTCGAAACATACCGCTTTGGAACCGTGACGGAACAACATGTGGCGGAGATTGCCGGCTTGCGGTACACATGCAAGTCTCCATTGTCAAAGCGAAACCTATGACAGTGGACGTCTATTGTTCTTCGTCTATTGTCTACGTGTACTGGCATGTGAGGCAAACGGGCAACGATGATCATACCTAAATGTACGGGCGTGTTCAACCTGGCAGGTAGCTTCAAGGTAACGGGCTTCCATGTCTCCCTGCGCTCTCGATGCGCGGTGATTACAGATGGACCGAATGTTGCGCACACGTTCATCGTCCAAGAGTGAATCGGTGCCGTTACACGTGCGTTCCTTACTGTGGCAGGTACCTCAAGACTGGAACGCAGGCCATCGTCGTGTCTACCCAATCACCGTTTGCAAGATCGCTCTTCTATCAATCTAGGTCAACCCAACGTCTAAGAGAACCAAGACCCTCGAGCCCTATGTAAAATCGAAACCCAAAGTTAGGCGCAGCCGTCCAGCGACCCGCACCCCCAACGGATGCCAAAGCCAAGGCTGTGTTCTCCACACGCCCCACCACCACATCTTCAACCATTTCCGAAAGTGTCTATACCTTTTCGGAACCACTATCTCGCCCTCTGCCGCGATTGTGAAGCGCCGCTAGCGCTTCTTCTCTGAGTTTCTCCTCGTCTCCCCTCGTTAGCTCTTTATGCTTGATCATGAAAAAGCTGGCGACCGCTGCAACGGCAGCCAGACATGCGTTGACAATGAATACCAGCTTCAAGCCTGACGTGTACCCATGAGTGAGTACGTAGCTTGCCATCGAAGACGTCAGTCCTAGTGATGTAAGCTGGGAGGGTGGCGTGCTCGGCCCAAGGATGGCAGGATCATTGATGATGGCAGCAATCGTGGACGACGAAAGTGAGAACGAAGAAAGGTCATCTTGAAGCGAATTATTGCTACGAGCAAGCATTCAGTTTCGCTCCCAAGCATTGAGACTAAAAATGACCAACATCAATGTTGATCCGATAGCTAAAGCCAATGTCCCTCCCAACAGCCGGATGAACTGATTGTGGTCCTTAGCAAACAATTGATCTTGTTTAGAAGCCAACTTACGTTTCTCACTGCCGTTACCACAGACATGTCTCGTCTGGGAACGCTTGCCTGCGCCGCAACAGTAGTAGTTTGCAACGTCTGATGGAACGAATGAGACGGTAGTTCTACTCCAAGATCTAGCCAGGGTCTTACTTGGCCAGCGCCCATTCCCGAGATCAGCATGTAAAACACGAGCGGTGCTTTATCTGTGGACGCCGTGACCGTAGACAAGCAACCACACCCGACGGCCCATGCGCTGAACCCAACATAAATGCTAGTCTAATCGCGGGGATCAAAGACAGCCACATTAATCATTCGAATAGATCCGAAACGGCGAATCACACACCCGGTATCTGCCTGTCTTGCTCACGATCAAGCCCTTTCAGTGCAGTGTGATGATCAGCAGGGGCGCAAGTACCATACAAAAAGATGCATACCGTGGTCCAGCTAGCGAACGACTGGCTGACGAGGACTGGAAGCAAAAACACTCCCGACCGGATGGGAGAATATCCAAGTGCAACTTGGAAAAACTGTGGTAGGTAATACAGCGAAGAGAAAAACACGAATCCACTGTGAGGAATCAGAATGGGCGATTGGTGGCCGCAGCAGGGAAAACCATACTTGATAAACATGGTAATATAGACACCTGTTACAGTGGTGTGTTTGAAAATGTACACTAACCGCGCAAATCGCTGGTTAGCCTAGCCGAGCCCAGACACGGATCGGATCACTTACTGGGGACAATCGGCAAAAGCGCGCCCTTCCATTCCCAAAGACAAAATAGGCAAACTACAAGGACTCCTGAGCACAACGATCCGAGAACGATGGGCGAATTCCATGGGAACGTGACACCACCCTAAAACGGCGTGTCAGCGATGATTTGGGTCAGACAACCTGCGATCACATACCCAGATAAGTGGCAAAAGAATGAGAACAGACCCGACGAGAGTCAAGATGGCCCCAAGGTAATCTACCGCCAAAAGCTTCCTGCGTGGTGTAAGCGGGTCGCCGGAAGGAGGCAGATGAAGACCTACTTCTTTACATTACCTTCCACCGGCTTGAGCGGAAGGACAAAGGTGACAACGCAGATAGCAAACAACGATATGGGAAGATTGACCCAGAAACACCACTGCTCCGTGATGAATACATGCATACCAAAACAAAATCCAAGGACACATACTCTCCAAGACACTTTTTGGGCTAGAGCACCACCAATAGGAGGTCCTATGGCGAAGCCGAGAGCGATAGCTCCGGAAATGATACCCTGATATTTACCCCTGAGAAAGAATCACTATTGGCACTCAGACCACGCAAAAAGACAAAGGACATACCGATCTCGAAGGCTGACAATATCGGAGACGACAATCTGTGCCATGCTCTGGAGGCTGCCACCCCCTGCACCACAGATGGCACGAAAGATGATCAACTGGATAATAGACGTCGAGAAGCCCGAAGCTAAATTCCCCACTATGTATAGCGCCATGGCTACGCAAAGCGCTGATTTACGACCGAAAATGTCGCTGAATCGACCATACAGCGGTTGGCAGCTCGTGGAGGTAAGCATATAGGCAGACGGCACCCATGATGCAATGGCCCCGGCGTTGAACGAGGTAGATATGGTAGGCATGGCCGTGGCGATAATGACGGAGTCCAGCGCAGAGATAGCGGCGCACAAGGCGAGACATGCAAACACAGGAAGAATTTTTCGGAACGGGAGAAGGTTTGTCTGATCTGTGAGTTGCAACGGACTCTCATCGACCGATTTCTTTGAATGATTGGCCGTTCGAGTAGTAACTGTGGAGATAGGTTGTGATGAGACCAACTCGTCAGGGTCTTCTGCTTCAACGTAGGGGGTGTCATTCTGTCCGGACGTGGCCGAGAAAACGTCGGAAGGACGCCCCGGGTGGCGAAAACCAGGCATTATGGTAGCGCTGGTAGCGCTGTTCGAGCCTCGGTGCGCTGAAAGCCTATCTGGATGCGTGACTTCGGACATGGAAGACTCGAGGCTGACCAAAAAAAAAATACAGGAAGAAAACGTCTGAACAACGGCCGCAAGTCGAAGCCGGGGTATAGTGGGTAGAGGACACCTGGCTGGATGGGGTCGTCCGCGCCCATCATGACCTTTATACCCTTGTCCTTTGCGGCATCTGCAATCGTTTTTCGGCCGTCTGCTGCGCACGCTTGCGATTAGATGTTGCCAAGTAGACACAAGAGCGTATCTTACCATTTTTGTCGATTTGGGTGTAACATTGGGTCGATTCTCAAGTCTTGGAAGCATGCAAGCGTTCACTTCATCTCGCCTGCAATTCTTGGCGTCCCGATCCGTGAAGCACGGTTGCTCTACATGTAACCTCCAGGTGGCTGCTTCCTCGGCGTGCGAGCTTGGCACGGCTGCATCTCCCTCAATTTGCACACACTATGAGATGATTGCCTCGAAACACCGAGACTATTACCTCACCGTAGTGGTGTCGATGACACCATGCTGTGTGTCGCGTAGCTTATCTATTGCGCAGCATCCTCTTCTCACGTAACGCTTTTGAAGGATCTGTAAAATCTGATTGGGCGGTCAATTATAAACAAAGGCATTGCCAGATGCCGCTACCATACAAGGTTTTTTTGTGCTGGTGAATTTGCACGAGGAATTACGGTGTCAATGTATAGGGTACGCATCCGCGGACAATGGACGCCAAGGAGAGTGGCACTGGCAAGAGCCAAGAAAAGTCCAAGGTCTAGAGCAGCGTAGGAGGGAGGTATCCCCGAGGCCTGCAATTATCATACTCGGAATGTGAGACGACCAGAAGGAACCTACTATGGACTATGGACCCAACTCCTTTTGGAGGCGAAAAGCCTGGGCACGAGCTCAAGGAGTAAAGGCAACCTCGTGCATAGCGGCAGTCGAGCGGCGCCTAGAGGCTCTCGGCAAGAGCGCGGATATTGAGAATCAGCACAAGCGACACGGGAAAATGAGCTGCCACCTGATTTGGTGGTGTATCGAGCCTAGTGGTGGAGAGTTTAGCGGAGCTCTCCACGTACAATAGTCACTGGTGTCATCCTGATGTTTCACGGGTGGCATCACATCCATGGCGCGTTCCAAAACTAGAACGGTATCGTGTAGCGAAGCATTAACGAACTTCGGACTGTATCGTATTACTAAGCAAGCTGCCCGATTGGGTTTGACGCCACGAGGGCCTGCTCGAGACTGCAGCTCGGATTGTGGATTTCCGTTCAGCCTATCCAAGTTTTGAACCTGGAATTCGGAAACTTAGTCTTATCGATCTCCTTTTCTCCTTTATTTCTCTCATTAATTCGTCTCGCAGGTGTATGCCAACCCATCACCATCGTTTCGCCCGGTCCAAGCCGGCTTTCCGAAGAGTCCAACTCCAACCAATATCATCGAGCCCTATTGAGTGTTGCTAGCCGACGGGAAGACTGCCTCGTTGACTTCAAGTAGTTCCGCAATGCAGATTACAATCTAGGTAGGAAAATTGGTGAGAGGGTTTGGAAGCATAGCGTTCGAGGGATACTCCACCCCAATACCAGTAACAGAACAGAGCCGAAAAGCTCGCCCCGGGAAAAATGTGAATTCGCTTTCGTTCCTACTGGCAGTCGACGCTCCTTTTTGTGCCATGTCGACTTGGTAGCAAGGTGTGTGGCTTGGACCGCGACGCAATGGTCTAGCCTCGCCGTGTGTCTCCATTCGAGTCAATTTAGGTGAGGCGATATTTTTCCCGGTTCACAAACGTCTCGTTATAGTGAAACGTCGGCGAGAAGGAAGGGCATTGCCTATGTCCTTGACCAGTGTTGCAGACGCCACTCTGCGATGGACCCGTTAAAGTAGGTACAAACTTAAAGCTGTGGTGCGACGTGTGCCAGGGTTGTAGCAGAATGAGACGGAATGCGCGCTTTCCCCCAGTGAGCACGCTTCTTCTCGCCTGGCACATCCCTGGACACCATTTTCTACCTTGTAGCCCGGCCAGTCTACCATATCGCTGAGATAAAATGGTTCGCCTCAGACACGGTTTGGTCACTTTATCACGCACCTTGGCCTTAGGATGCTCTGTCGTTGTCCCGGCTCATCACAGCAAGGACATCCTCCGTCTGCTTTAATACGAAACTACCGTCTCTTCGCCCGTTCTCGTTAGCAATACCTTATTCCACGTCACTCACCACCTGACTCAACGGCTCTTCACGCTCCATCAGTCAGAGGGAAGATCGCGCCCGAAAGATGACCTTCAAATCGTTGATCATCACCACGCTCCTGGTAGCACCCGCCTCAAAACGTCCTGCACCAGGACGCCACACTCAAACGAGGGTATAACGATCGATTGAACAAGCAGACGAGATGATCAACGAGATACCGATGATATATGTAAATGGAGAAACAGAAAAAAAGACAGGTAGGATGACGTGTGGTACCAAATGAGATAAATAAAATCAAGATCGGTCCATGATGTGTGATGAACAGGGAAACGGAACCTCTTCCAAAAAAAAAAATAGAAGCCTCGAGAGCGTTGTCTAAGCACTCATAAACAGACGAGCGGGTACGCGTGAGATTAACAGACGTTAAAGATCGGTCACGGTCATGATCGACCAACGGATGCCTCTTTGGCAGCGATTGCTTCCTCGATCGAACGACATTGCGAGAGGAGCTGTAATATGACCGCACGCCCACATGCATTGCGAATGAATGGTGTCTGCAACGAATCGACGTTAGCACTTCCGATGAAAGCATCCCTGCGTAAAAAGATAACCGACGTTCAAGAGCTCCCCAGGCCCAGGTCTCGTCGGAGCTTCCCTCCCACAAAGTCTCAAAAACTCGTGGAACGCACGCGAATAGTGTTCGGGGTGTGTCAGCGGAGGCCACTGCGAGCCAACGTGTCGTGTGGCCTGGACGGCAAACGATGCTTGGGCTAACGAGGAGGCAGGCATCGAGAACGGGGGAACAGTCTCTGCAAGTTCCCAGACAGTCGCCCCGAAGGACCAGATATCGACCTTCAGCGCGTTGTAGGGTCCACTACAGGGCGATGATCAGAAACGACGGTCGATGCAATAACTGCGAGTACTTACGCTCTCATCTCGGGTGCCTATCCCAACGCAGATCAAGGGTCAGACTAACTTCGGCGTTCCTCATATTTTTGCTCACCTGCCAGTAAATGACCCCCACTGCGCCACTCACAGTAGGTGCATTTCGATCGACACGAACAGCATTTGAAAAGTCCGCTACACGGGCGAAACGATACATGATCAGCCAACTCGTGATCAAAACGTTCAAGTCACCCACCAAGCTTCACAACACCCATCGCATTCACCAACAAATTATCGCTCCTGACGTCCCGGTGGGCAATATGTTGCCGCTGGAGATAATCCAAACCATGGAGGATCTATTCACGGCGCAAACAAAAGGCTCGTCAATTCTCATGCATTGACAAGCAAGGAGTACCCACATCGCTAGCAAACCTTCCGACGAGTCTCTCCTGCAACACGAGGCCCTCTGCCACCAAACCAATCACGTCCGCTAGCGATCGCTCCATAAGTTCCATCCGTATCCAAAGCGAGGTATCCACTCCGTTCGCGGAGCCGGCATCTTCGTCTTCATCTCCATCCGAGCTCGAACCGACATAGACGCCATCCAGCAGGAGCAAATGCTCGTGGTCCAAGCCCTTGAGCAGGGAGAATTCGTGGAATACTGATACCAGCTTGTTCGTCACAGGGGAATCGCCTGACAAAGAGGACGCAAATGCAAGAGGCGGTAGCGGTATCCGCTTGATAGCCACGTGCGACGTTCCGGGCGGTACGGGCCTCTCGGTGCCTTCTGATTGTGCTCTGACAAACGAGGGAGCGACACGCGCGGCGAACACAGAACCGCTCTCACCCTCGGCAATCTCCACGAGGTCCGTAAAACAGGACGTCGGGTTGCGAGATGTGATGTGGGGTTGCAACTGCGTCAGCAGCGGGTGCGCAAAAGATGATCCCGATGCCTGCGATCCCGACACAGGTGCCTCCAAGGTATCGCTTTCTTCCTCGCCGTCACTCTCGACGTCGACGCCGCCAAAGGTACCCGTCATTGAGCTAAGCAATCTCGCCTCTGCTGCCAGCCCGCCCTTTGTCTTTGTCTTTGTCTTTGTCTTTGATGCCGTGGAAACGTACGTCCCATTCAGTCCCTTGGGCGTCGTCAGCGAAACGCTCTCGCTCGCCGAGCTGGACGTCGTGTCCGCGCTCCCACGAGAGAAGTGAGAACTCATGGGCGACACCGAAGAACTACCCATCGCCTGCAACTGAGTGACACGGCCCAGAGAGGTCGTCCTAAACCTCGACACACGGCGAGGCGTCGAATCCATCTCGATCTCAACAGGTGTTGGTGGGGGTGCCGGCCACTTGGACTGTGGGCCATCACGCAGCAGAGACACCGAGGATGTCTCAGAGATCAACGAATCGTCCGGCATTTCCATTTCTTGTTCTTGCGTATGCGGTAACTCGACATTGATTTCAGGTTCGTCGCGCGGTAAAATCAGAGAATCAGTGTCAGAGTCTGCGTTAGAAATGGCGCTTTCCTGCCTCGAGGCTAGTGAGACGGCGTCGGGGTCGATGACACTCGCAACTTCTGTCCGAACAACCTCGGTCTTGGCTGTTGCTATCGTTGCGGGCGTCACCGTGATCATCGACAAGTCGGAATCGCGGCCACCCGGGTTCGTACGGACGGGATGAAGCGTCTGGGGTGAGCTAGGGCGGGAAACCGAGGGCGACAGCTGTGGTGCATTAGTGTCCTGCCTGGATGCTTTTTCGGGCGAAGGGATCGGAGGTAGGGGTAATCGAGGAGAAGGGGGAGGCCGGAGATTAGGTTGAGACGGCGGTCGTCTTAGAGGTGGCAATGGTAACGTAGGTGGTGGGTAGGGAGGTTTTGGCGGTGCAGGGCGGAGCTGCGCCCGGATTTGCGATGGAGGGATAGGAATCGGTAGCGGCTGTGGTTTTGCGCCAAAAAGCGGATTAACGGGCGATCTCCCAGATATACCTGTTATAATGTTTGTTCTAGGGGGTGCAAGCGTAACTGCAGGAGGGGTAGTGAGCGGAGGAGGCCTGGGTTTGGGCTTCGGTGGAGGGGAGGGCGGAAGGTCGTCAGCGCCAGCCCCGGGTGACGATTTTGGAGACGGTGGGATTGTCGACGGTGGTGGATCTAGATCCTTATCAGGTGGTGAGGCATTGGGTGCAAGGGAATCGTCGGGTAGTTGCATCGAGGGGGCCAGTGACCCATCCGCTACCTTCACTTTGTCTTTTGCGCTTGTTATTGTGTCGACGTCCGCGGTTTGTTCTTTCACGTCATCGACAGGACCATCCTCGGTCTTTCCTACTTCGCCCTCCTCCGGTCGCTCCTGTTCACCGTCTTCTTCGACAACGTCCGTCGTTTGTCTTGCGTGGGGCCCGAGCGTAAGGTTCGCTCCGAATGACATATCAGGCAGACTCGGCGGCACCGTTTTCAAGGACGAAGAATTCGACGCCGTCGCCGAAGCACTCCCACTCTCGCCAATTGTCGAGAGGGGCGACATTGGGCGGATGGTTGACCTCTTCTCATTCTCGCTCGACACGTTCCCGGGTTTGAGTCGCATCAGAACGCTCGATCTCTTGCCTTTACCACCAATCACGTCGAATAACGATTCGGACCAGTCCTCCAGGTTGCTCTCCTGGTGGAAGGATATCCGAGGTGGGAGCGTTGCCAACTTGGTCAACTTTTTGTCGATCACTAACGGCGGCGTCGGAGATGATACCCTCGCTTGCTGTGTTGAATCCACCTCCGCGTCCCCCCCGTGGCCGGTATTGCTGTAATAGGACGAGATGTCCATGACCTCTTCGGCTGTCCTGGGAATGTGATGAACGGAACATGTCGTGTCATTACTATTCCCCGGAATAGACCCCTGTTGATCCTCTCGAATGCCGTGATTGGTCTCTTCGGGAGGCTTGTCTAGAAGCTCTGCCGTGGGAAGGGGTGGAATGGGTCTGCTGGGTGGAGGGGGGCTCCCAACAACACTGAATCTTTCTTTCTCTTTCTGAAGTACCCACTTATCCGGATCACTAGGCAAAGCATAGGCGGGGGGAGGTTCTGTGTAGTTCTCTCCCTCATAGAAATCCGATGACGCGTTAGCGACATGGTATATTCTCCGAGGTGGCGTCCGTGGTGGTGCTGACGTCGGCCCTGGCTGCAGTCCTCCGTCTGGAGTAAGGTGAGAAGGCAACGGAGAAGCAGAATAATTGGAAGGGGTGTATCCACGCGGGGGAGTGGGTATGGGAAGGGAAGTGGAGTAGGCGAGCGGAGATGGTGCACGAGGAACCGGAGCCGGAGATGAGACGTGACCATTGTCAGAGCGGGCACGTTGCACCTGGATTTGCGGGAAAGCAGGTGTTCGAGGCGTCAGCTGGTCCTGAAAGAGATATTTAATTGAGAATCAGAACCACAGTGAAGTAATCACCTGCGACGCCTGGTATATCCTTGAAGAATGAGTATGGTGTGAAGAAACGCTTGACGAGTCGAAAGGATAGGGCTCAATCAATGTCTCGTCCTCCATTCCTTTGCCTTCATCCTCGTCAGGACCGTCCCCATCTACGAACACGTATTGATCCGATTCCTCGCCTTCCCCTCTTGAACCTCCGACACCTTTCGTGCTTGCCGAATCACTCGCTAGCGAATTCTTGATGCCACTCACAAAGGACCTCATTGAGAATGACGGCGCCTTGGGCGAATGCGCTGGACTCGGTGCCACGATGGTGCTAGCAGGACCACTGGCAGCACTACTCGTAACGGAATACATCGAGGGTGGTTGAATCCTGAGATGTTCACGTCCCTTTCCTAGGCTGGTAGAACGTGGGACGGGTTCCAACAGGGTAGTAGACGATGATGCGGAAATGGTCGGAAGGGCTGTGGATGATGCGCGAGGAGATGCGGGGCGTTCGGTAGAGTAAGTGGTTTGATTGGCATTTGAGAGGATGGCGGTTGCTGCTGCTCGGCGGCGGGCGTGAATCAATGCGATCTCATCCTTGTCGAACCCTACCGCTGATAGGGCAGCAGACCAGGACGGTGGGAGACCAATATATCTATTTGAATGAACGGTAAATCGATATCGGTAGGTGGGTTGCACGTATGCGCGAAAACGAAGCACTGGCACTCACCCCTCGTCGACATGTATGTGGTGCTACGCGATATACAAGGTAAGACACGATGATGATCGCGATCAGAAGACACGCGCACCTGGAAATTCCAAGGTAACGATACTCCCTCATCTCCATCCGTATTTGGTGGTGCATCCTCGTGTCCACCGATGCTCGCACTCCTACTGATGGCGCCGGATGTACTGGTGGCATCCGAGAGATCTTTTTTCGACCTGTTCCTCTTTGCCAGGCTGGCAAGTTTGAAAACGCCCTTTTTAGATTTCGTGCCAGTGATGGATGCCTGACTCATGGTGTAGGAACTTGAATTGGCACTGTTCATCATGTATATGCCATGATTGGCGCCAGGATGTAGGCTGGCGTTCGGACATGAACCACTGGAGTCTGTGCTTCCATCCATGGAAGGACTGGGGAGGTAGTCTCCACCACGACTGGACTTGAGGGAAGCCCCGGATGCCGATGGAGCGGGAGAGGCTGTGGCTGCCCTTCCATTGACGCTTGGGAAAGCCATGTTTGAGCGTTTTCCAAACTCGAGGCCGACATTCAACATGGGAGGATACGGGGTACAAGGCGTGGCGGGACCCGTGAAGGAATCTGGACTGAGGGAGGGTGAGAGCGACCCGGCCGAACGGCTAAAGAGAGACTTGTTGTAGAGCGACGAGGGAGGGGGATTTAACGGTGAAAGGTTCAATTCCTTGGGTGGTGGAAGTGGCACGGGATCTGGGGAGCGTCGATCGCGCATGGAGGTAAAAATATGGACCAAAGACGCACCAGAACTCGAACTTGACTTGAGCTTAAAGACGTTGAGCGAGGCGAAACGAGAGGACGGTTTGACACCGTTCTGGGGTGCGTCGAGGTGGGGCATGATGGTGAACGAGAGCCAGGACGAGAACGCGTCCGTCGGCGAGGGTCTCGTTCGGGAAAAGGACTACATAAATATTAACAATTCCCGCACACGCTCCGACGACGCTCAACCCGTACAATCTCCCTCTTCCCCCCTTCCACTCATGCAGATCACTCTAGGTCCCGCTCGCGTCCGAGACGAGCACTACCGAACGTGTTCATTCACCATTGCACATCGTCCTCATCGCATCACCCGTTACAGGCTCTTTTTGGGTGCATAATACATACCCGACAATCCTGCAAGGGTTGCTCAAAGAGGCACTCCCCCTTGTCCCTGAGCAGTGCGCGCTGAGCGTTAAGCGTATGTCGTTAGTTCGCCACCGCGCACCTCGGGCTCACCGTTTCTCACAGTGGGCGGACTGTTTCGCCATGCTTCCCACGGCGATGACGTGACTCGCCCAAGTCAAAGTACGGTTTCGATTCCTGATCCATTAATATTGCCAAAGCCCGGCCCATTTGTTGCTCGCCTGGCGATCCAACCATCCTTGTTCACTCGCCTCTGTCCAACTACTCCCAGTCGCAAACGTCCACGCGCTCTCTCCCGACGTGTTACTCCGTGGCGTCATCTCCACACGGGGAGCCCGCCCTGATGGTGAGTCTCCACCCGCGTGCCTTTCCCGAGGACAACTACTGCTACGAGTAAATGCACCTCCCCCCGACGATGGTGGTAACATCTTCTTGACGAAATTACGTACGACCTCTCCGAGACGTCCCCGCGATTGTTGTCGCGAAATCTCCGGATGCAGGAACGTGCGGGAGAGTCGAGATGCACGGATAGGTGTCGTACGCGACGTATCGGCATGAGACAGCGTGGAAAAGTCAACCAGGTAGGAATCAGACTCTTGGGAATATGCTGGCGATCGCATCGACGTGGGTTTGATCGTGTCACCGCGGATTCGATGGCACTCTGGGGTGTCCCGTCCGTACACATTCTTGATTGGTGATTGTCCACCATCACTCTCGGGTCGTCTTGGGGAGTGCAGTATTCGCCTCTCGCTGCTCGGTGACATCATTTTGGCCCATGAAGGCCGTTCACAACTCTCGAATCGTGTCTTCTTTGATGGCGTCTTGGGAGGCGTCGCGGGGGGTGGTGCTCCTTGTAATCCCATTTCCACGATGGACCATTTGTCGCTAAGGCAAGACCGTTGAGCGCGCGCTAAAGGTAAAACAGGCTAGGAAGGAACACACGTTCGTTCGAACCACCCAGTCTTCTTGAGCTCTATTCTGGCTAGGCGATCGAGACGGTCCAACGGACTGCTAGTCAATAGCTGGGTCACGAAATGAGCCTACCATCTGGGCGGAACATCCTGCTCGACACGAACCATCTTGGTAACATCACACATTCCGTCGCCCTGCGCAAGGGTCAAGCTCATCCTACCCCGAAAACTCCACACATACCTTGCGGACAATCCTTTTCGGGGGACTTCGCAGTTCATGCGATGGGTGGCATCTGGATGCATACGGGTACGACCCCGCATGCTCCCACACGCTGACATCTCCCAACACGACCACCTCCGCATCCTCATCACAACTCAACTCAAAGGACGAGTCATACGAGCCGTCTCGACACACGCTCTCCTCGCTCGAGGGGCTCTACGTAGACGTGAACGCTCATAGGGACAGCCCCAACGACTTGGACGAACCTTCAACAGACGATCGGATTTGACGACACCCACCGCGAGCAATCGTTCCTTGTCCATCTTCATCTTGTGCAAGGACGGATTATCGAATGCGTCCGCTACTCTTCCGAGCACCTTCAACGCATCTTCAGGATCCCTGTCATCGGCCGGTGAAGCGATGACGTCGAGCATGTCCATGGAGCGGTAGGCGGGGGATTGAGGTAGACTAATTGGTGCTGAGCCGCGTCGGGCCCGGTGTCGTTGGCTGACAGGGTTGACGTGTCTCTTGGTTGAAATGATGGCATGTCGTGTCAGCCTCCGAGAGTGTCAGCCACCTGCTACCAGCTCATCTTAGATCTGCCAATCTGCCAGCGGCCGGTAACGTTCGATTGACACAAATGAGATCATACAGTCGCTGGGGGCCGGCACAGCAGAGAATTTGGGCTCCTCTACGTGTCCAGTTGTAAAACAACGGTATTGGATAGCACACGACGGGTACCGGACAGATCGCAGATCGGCAGTTGTTGGGCATGGCAGACCATTCCAAAAGGCAACACGAGTACGACAGCCTTCAGTCGGGGGCCCTCACACGACCATCAATGCAGGCCCGCATGTCTCGGACTGGCGGTTGACAATGTAGGCAACAGTAACTTGACCCGAGTCGTCTAGGTGCATCTTCATCAGGCCTTTGCAACGTAGCTTACTTCGGTGGCATCCTCCTTATGTGAGGCTTTCCATCGGACTTTATGTATGTTGACTTTCAGACGGTCCCTACCAGGCACACGCACTTGATTTCACTATAGAATTCACAGTCGTAGACGATGTACGCAGCCCAAATTTCACAACCTATGATCACGGAATCGGCGTAGTATAGATACCCAGACCATATTGCCCTCGGAAATAGTACAGTCCGGTCGAGTTCGTCACCAGAAACAGAGAAAAGACACGGGTGATCTTCGAATTAGACACGTTACCCAAACCGACTTCCCCAAACGGCACGAAGGTCGGCAAATCGAAATCAACAGTGAGGATCAAGTAATGGGTACCGTTGTTCACGAGGCCGACTTCGACGCCCTCAACGTTGAACGTCTCAAACGTGGCTAAGGGGTCGACGAGGAATGGCTGGACGGCCGAAGTGAAGAGGCCGGTCACGTTCCCAGCGGTTGGTTCGATGGTCGTTACGTCGCCCGTGGTCGTGGGATACTGGAAGGAGATCGAACCTAGAGAGGGGTGAGCGCGGATTCCGCTTGAACGATGATACATGTCAGATCTTACCCATCGCGCCATGGGCGAAAGAGGTAAGTTGCATAGCAACCCATTCTTGTCCCGTTGGAGTCGTGTTCCAGTAACTTTACGATCGGCATCAGTGCATGCGACTCAAAGCTTCTCAACCAACTCACGCTCCACTTCCAAATGCTTGAGGCGTCGTCCACACGGTCTTCGTGCGGTCATAGCCAAGGATATTGAGTCTGTCCTTGAATGTTTCGATGCGAGCCGTGATATCGTAAATGTTGCCCTGACAGTTATCACAGCCACAGTGACCAAAGGTAGAGTTGCATGGGGTTTGCCACACTGGCGAAAAGGTAGCATTGATGCCGATTGGGTATGCATCCTCGAGCACGATATCTGCACCTTCGACATAAGGTGCAAAGTTGTAATCCTGTAATCAGATCAAGATAAACCCATAAGTGCATGATTCCAGAACACATTACCTGGCAGTTCAAGACGATCGAGATCGGGTGGTAACCGTCCAGCGCATAAATCAAATCATACGTGATGCGAGCAGCATCAAAGGGGTCGGAGTTCCCGTCGGGCTCGTGAGCAGTCTCCCAAAGAAGAAGGTTAGGAAGCGAGCTGTAAGCCTCGACCTGCTCAGCCACAGCAGTCAAGTTCTGGTAGATCCTGAAAGGAGTGAGGCAGTGAGGCAAACGTGTGGCAACGCCTAGAATCAATACACACGATCGCATATCAAATATCACATAAAGCCCGAGCTCAATGGCCCTGTCGAGAACTTGCTGGAATAGTGTGACATTATCATAGGGAGGGATCGGGTGAATCTACAAAAGGATTAACACACGGGCGCTGCAGGAGGAAAGACGGATCGCACGGTGTTAAATCCGTCGGCATATAGCTGATCGATGAGAGACAGGTTTTTAGCAAGATATTGGTCGAACGAGACATAGAACCCCTGAGGAATAAACGGCTTGAAATCGCCCCCCTTGCCATCAGCAGGCCGTGCCCACAGCGCACCCGTTCGTAGATCGGTCTTCACCACCGAATTATTAGTATCCGGGAGGTACAGCAGAGGTGTATTGGTCGAGAAGTTCTGCTTCCCTGATGTTTCGGCCTGATATGTAGCGGTACAGCTAACACTGTATGGGGTCTTCTGTGCCATCAACCCACTGAGATTGACAGAAATCTCGTATCCGGTGGTGTTGAGCGGAACCTCTTGCTTAGTGTTAGTGTAGACTTGATTGTCGATACTGATCGTGATATCCAAATTGCCAAGAGAGTCATTGGATCCTGACGAGTTTGAACCCGAGCTTGGGAGCAAAATGGGAAAGGCCCCTTGAATATACTGGTAGACGATGGGCGCGTCGACGATGAAGGTGACGTTATTTGCATCCTCTTCAAGATAAGGTCGGAAAGCCGGTGCGCAACGGAACGCCACGAGAGGATCGCTGCTAGTCGGGGGCAGTTCAAACTGACCACCCGGGGGAACATTGGTCTGATTGGCCATAAAATTCTTCCCGCACCTGTTCAAACGTCAACACCAAAGGTCTGGCCAATAGTTGACGCCCACCATGTCTGTGCGAAAACGGGACTGAACAAGGTCGCTGCAACCAAAACGGTTGCAACCTGAACACTGTACTTCATTCAGGAGTGAAGACGCCTAGTGACGCGGGACACGGGTGAGTGAATTTATCTTCTGCAATACAGCGGGCGATATTTTATACATTTCGCTCGAGTTTGTCACGTCACCACACCCTGTATGGATGCAGAGGTGGCCGACCCCTTTGTCTAACCCCAATCGGCGCCGCATAGTCCCCTCACGGGTTTGATGATAGGAGATGAAGGCAGAGTATGGTTTCATCCAAGGTTTCGGGGCACATGGATGATCTGGCTGTTCCTGGCAAACAAACAGTTATCCCGTCGAGCGTCAGAAATACAGTTTCGTATTCTGAGCTTGCTGATGAGAATTACATCGTCGAAAAAGTACTGTAACTGGTTCAACATTCTACCACGCGTTTTATTATCACATAACAAATGTAACGACGTACTGCAGGATTTATCGTGTCCATATGACTGTACAATTTGCGGCTGGAGTTGTTCGGTGATCACCGCTGGGTGTCACGCGTCACGGCGCATCATTCGTTACTTCTGTCACGCTAACCTGCCTCCAAACAACCTGGTGATCAAACCGCCTACCGATTCACTCGATGAGAGTCCTATCAGCCGTCGGGTCACTAGATCATTCCTCAAGCAGCCCCAGATGGCTTACCGGTGTTGCCCTGACCGTGGTTTGCAATTGACCCACTAGGACGATTGACAAGCAGGAAACCCGTCCCAAAGGGAGTTTAAGAGCCTGAATTCCCCGACTCTGCCGGCATCGTATCCAGAGCACATGGCACTCCCTCATATCGAAATGTCCATTCTTCAGCTCCAGCAGTTTTTCGCGCGGAGTCACCTCTTCATCCTGCTAGCCATGAGCTGATCCACGGTAAGTTGGTTTCAGGGAGGCCAGCTCAGCTTGCTGACACGATTGGCTGTGACTTCACGACTTCAAGTTTTTCCAATTTCCTCGTATCAGGCCCGGCCGGCCGTGCACTGCCAGATTGACTACCGCGTGCGCAACCCCTTACATCAAAGCTGCGATTGTCGGTTGACAGTTGGCACTCCTGCTGATATTAAATATGCGAACTATTATATCTATGAGCGCGCTAGGCTTGGCAACCACCTTTCCACCCCTGAGGCTGTACCACTGGTCGCGGGTCATAGTTTGGATGGCGGTGACTCGGAAATAAGGATCTAGAATGTAAACGATTACTATGACAAAAGTTTGGCTAGGGCAAGTGCCTGCTAAAACGGTGCGTTTTATGCGGGTTTCGGCCCCATGATATTTGACGTCGGCTCCTTCAAAGGTGCTGTCCGATCCCAGGAAGTGGCGGTGCAGCATCCTCTCTCCGCCACATCCCGCGCGATCGCAGCTCGTGCAACAGCTTTCACCCACTCACCACACCCTTGGACAAGCTTTGTTCGGGTTCTGCGGGAGCCAGGCTCTAGCCGCGAAGGTCGGATCCCACCCCCGCAGCTCCCCAGCAGCCCGGGAAATCCCCGGTGCAAGAACAGCGCGACGCGCTGCCACCCATCTCCTCATCCGTCATGGCCCACAGTAGGAAAGCACAAGCGCATTCCGAGCGCTAGTCAAAGATGTGCAGTTCGCACTTCATCCATTCTACCAAATGTATTCGACGGACAGATTAAAACCCAAGGCGGTGTGCGCCCATTAAACAACAATACATCATGCATAAATATCAGAACAATCCACGGTCCCTGATCGAAGTCATAACCCCGCTGCATTCACATCAATGTTGTGGAGGCGTTGCCGTATAGATCCCAATACCGCCCGGTCTAAAGTTCAATCCAGTTGCATTCGTGTTCTGCGCGACAGAAAGAATTCGTTGGATCTGTGTTGTTGCATTCGTCACCTTGCCCAGGCCGACGTCTCCCCATGGTACATAGACCTGCGTCGAGTTGAAATTAGCGACGAGAAGTAGGTAGGCTGTGCCGTTGTTCACGAGGCCAGCATCAACGCCCCCGACGTTGAACGTCTCATAAGTCGCAGAGGGGTTGACAAGGAATGGCTGGATGACGTCGGCGATGACCCCAGAAAGGTTCACAGCTGTTCCTTCGATCGTCGTCGAATTACCCGTTGTCGTAGGGTACTGGAAGGAGATAGAACCTGGAGTATGTGAGCTTAAATTTTAGCAAATGATGACATCAAGTCATACCGGTCGCGCCATGAGTGAAAGAGGTAAGGTGCATAGCGGCCCATTGCTGTCCTGTTGGAGTCGTGTTCCAGTAACTGCCCATCACGGCCAAACGTTAGCGCATACGATCCAAATCTTGTGACCCAACTCACGCTCCGCTCCCAAAGGCCTGAGGCGTCGTCCACACGGTCTTCGTGCGGTCATAGCCAAGGATATTGAGCCTGTCCTTGAACGTTTGGATGCGAGCCGTGATATCGTAAATGTTGCCCTGACAGTTATCACAGCCACAGTGACCAAAGTCGGGAGTGCATGGGGTATGCCACACTGGCGAAAATGTCGCATTGATGCCGACTGGATATGCGTCCTCGAGCACGATATCTGCACCCTCGACGTAAGGCGCAAAGTTGTAATCCTGCATTCAGCGTAGGTTCAGTCATCGGCACATGAACGAAATTTGGGTACTTGGTACCTGACAGTTCAAGACGATCGAGATCGGATGGTAACCATCCAACTCATAAATCAAATCATACGTATCACGAGCAGCACTGAACGGATCGGAGTTCCCGTCGGGCTCGTGAGCAGTCTCCCAAAGAAGAAGGTTAGGAAGCGAGCTGTAAGCCTCGACCTGCTCGGCAACAGCAGTCAAGTTCTGGTAGATCCTGAAAGGAGTGAGGCAGTGAGGCAAACGTGTGGCAATGCATAGAATCAATACGCACGATCGCATATCAAATATCACATAAAGCCCGAGCTCGATGGCCCTGTCGAGAACTTGCTGGAATAGTGTGACATTATCATAGGGAGGGATCGGGTGAATCTATGAATGGATTAACACACGGACGCTGCAGGAGGAAAGACGGATCGCACGGTATTAAATCCGTCGGCATATAGCTGATCGATGAGAGACAGGTTTTTAGCAAGATATTGGTCGAACGAGACATAGAACCCCTGAGGAATAAACGGCTTGAAATCGCCCCCCTTGCCATCAGCAGGCCGTGCCCACAGCGCACCCGTTCGTAGATCGGTCTTCACCACCGAATTATTAGTATCCGGGAGGTACAGCAGAGATGCATTTGTCGAGAAGTTCTGCTTCCCTGATGTTTCGGTCTGATATGTAGCGGTACAGCTAACGCTATAAGGGGTCTTCTGCGCCTTCAACCCACTGAGATTGACAGAAATCTCGTATCCTGTGGTGTTGAGCGGAACCTCTCGCTGGGCATAGATTTGATTATCGATACTGATCGTGACATCTAGATTGCCAAGACCATTCCATTTTGATGAGTTTGAACCCGAGCTTGGGAGAAAAATAGGAGAGGCCCCTTGAAGATACTGGTAGACGATGGGCACATCGACGATGAAGGAGGCGTGCTTTGCATCCTGCTCGAGATAAGGTCGGAAGGCCGGTGCACAACGGAATGCCACAAGAGGGTCCCTACTAGTCGGAGGCAGTTCAAATTGGCCGCCCGGGGGAACGGCGGTCTGATTGCTCATGAAGTTTTTCCCGCACCTGTTCGGACGACATCAACATCAAAGACCTGATCAATAGTTGACGCCTACCATGTCTGTGCGAAAACGGGGCTGAGCAAGGTTGCTGCCACAAGAACAGTTGCGGCGCGAACACTGTACTTCATTCCTAAGTGAAGACGCCTGGTGTTGCGAGGGTTAGCTGAGCAGACTGATGGGCCGCATTGCACCCCAAAGTAGGATCTTTTATACGGCGTAGGATCCCGTTGTTCATATCACAAATCCTTCCATGAGTGGACTCGTGACGCCAAGCAGCCGCTTGGCCCCGTCCGGCATCAGTGCGTCGAAAATCCGCACTGCTTAGCCAGCCTAGAAAGTATGACATGTTCGAGCGCTCGAATGAGTTGGCTCACGTCATAGCAGTACCGGATGGACAACTTGACCGGTGTTACTATATGCAGTGCACTCTGACGGTTGACGTCAGGTACATGGTACCGAATGTGTCGGCAAATACTGCTTTCCTCCACTGTTAAGGTACGTGGACCACTCTGCATTTGGAGCGGCAAACAGATAGCGAACTCACCCGTGCACCGTTTCTCTGCGCATTTGATGCCCCATTTTGCTACTAATATCCTTTTCTTTTTCTTTGTCGGATGTCCCAACATTCCGCTTATCATGAGTCAGCAGTTACCAGCAGGTGGCCTCAATCTCCTGATGGAGGTTGCCAGGTGATTGGGTTTTATCAAATATACTCCTGCTGACCCTCATTGAGGAACGAGTTCAGCTTCGATTCTGCTAATCCATATGGACGAACGGTGATGGATGTTGTACGCATATTAACGCCTTGCGTCGGCGAAAGCAAGGTCATTTTCGCAGGACCACATGATGATCCCGCCGATCCATACGCACGCAATCATAAAGTAATGTTTTCTATGGATGAACAATAACTTAAACTTGATCATCCCCATTTGTTCCTCCAGCGCTCATAACATGATCCGACATATTCGCATCACGCCACTTATTCAGATGCCCGAGTTCTGACAAGCACAGGGAATGCAAGACACGTTGTTACTGAGCGATTACTCATCGATTCACTGTACAGAGACGACGTCGGTATTAGAGGCGACAACCTATGTCCAGGGCTACGGAGGTAAATATCACCTGGTGATCCCCCGCCAGAAATCGGACGGCTGACCGTGACATGCTGACTATATTCCTGTGCTGTCCCCAATGCAAAGATATCTGCGCGTTTTCGCCGCCCGAGATTGCAGACCGGGCAATTCCATTGCAAGGGCCCATGATAGGGTGATGGTGGCCCCCACGACCGATTGTGGCATAGGTTACAGATCGAGTCAGGCACACCCATCCCGATCCACAATCTATCGAACTAATGTGTAGATGCTTCAGTCCTGCTGCAGTGCATCGCTAGTGGATGGTTTATTTTTCTGAGCTACGAGCATTCCTCCGCTGTAGGTTGATGCTTTTGGTCTTGTTACGAATGTCGCCTTGTTCCGGGAGGCAGTGAGTGGCGTCACAGTGGACTTAATCTGGACGATACACTCTTGGCATAACGTGACCGTATCATAGTTCCATCGGTGCTGGTTTCCGTCAAATACAGAAAGTACCATGTCCCGTGTTGCAGTTGCGGAGGTAGAGCTGCGCGCTGCACTGATTTCTCTCAAGAAGGAAAACCCGAACCTTGGCGTTGCAAAGACCCATGCATTGTTGCTCGAGACACATCCGACGTGGGCCGTCAGCGAAAAGCGCGTCAGAAAGATCCTGCAGAGCGAAGGGCTCGTTGCGATCGAGAAAGATGGCGGAGCCGATTCCACGATCATGATCTATCCCGTATCCCGACTCAACGAGAACCTCGACGTGACGAAATGGAGTAAAAAAGTCAAGGTCCACTACTTTGATGCTACCAAGGGCAAGGGACTCGTGTGCACGGAAAAGATATCCGAGGGTGAAGTAGTATGGAAAGAAGACCCCTTCGTACTAGCCCCCGAATGGTGTGTCCTTCCCCGTCGGTGCTTCTGCAAAGAAATTCATCATCAACGATCGTGTAGGGACATCTACGACCTGCAAGCGTGCTCGAGGGCATGTGCATTCTGCTCTACCCCTCTGTGCAACCAATCATCGCTCCACCTCCCATGCTCAGCGTCTACATCCTCTACGTCGTGTCCAGCCGTGTTCTGCAACCGTCTCTGTCGCACTCATTCCGAGAAAGTACACCCCCTTCTCTGTCCGGCCCGCAATCCGGCATCGGTTGCTCTTTTGAAATTTGCCCGGGGTGCTGAATGGATGGCCCTCCATGCGCTGGCGCAGTGCACGAGCAAGGTACTCCTCTCTACCCAAAGAGAGGACGGCAAGCTAGATGAAGACCGGCAAGTCGTACGAGGTCTCGCCGAGCTCGGAATGGAAGACCGTTTCCGAGGACTTCGGTACGTCCACTTTTCATTTCGCTGTCGGTCCGGCCCATTCCAATGGAACTTCTTTCACAAGAGAGAGGGCCACAGAGCCGGACCGAGAAAGCTGGAAGAAGGCGCATGAGCTGTACCTCGAGGCCTTCCGTGCTCCTAAATCACCGGACGAACAAAAAAAGCTCGCGAGGGTGCTGAAAAAGCCCGTCCCGGAGTCCGTGCAGAGAGAGCTGTTCGAGTACGACGTGTTCCTGCGCGGACTGGGCCGCATGAGCCTCAGTCAGTGCGCTCTAGCTCCGTTCCCGTCGTTCCGTGTGGCTGAACGCTCCGTAGATCTCGAGGCGCACGGTGGCCTGTACAGACTCCACTCCCATCTCAATCATGCGTGTACGCCCAACGTGTCCGTCCGTCATTTCGATCTGCGGACCGCGCTCTCGCGCATCACTGTTGTGGCCAAGGTGGCAATTGAGCCCGGAGAGGAACTTGTGATCACTTACGTTGACCCTCGGGGTAACTACAGGGAACGCCGCAAAAGGCTACTGGAATGGGGGTTCGGTCTGTGCCAATGTGAGCGATGTCTCACAGAAGAAAGAGAAGCGAAAGCGTCCGGCGCAGACGTCGACGGGACGGACGAGCTCGCGGACGAGCTCAGGGCCGGGCTGGGCCTCGCATGAGGGTCAGTACGATCCCCAAGTTTCAGCTGATGTCAGACACCGGTTTCAAATGTCAATTGCACTCTGCGACCTTGAGCTTCAAAAAGAGACGACCAACATATCGTGCGGGTCCGACGAGAGATCGGGATTACCGCCGTCCCGACGGTAGGCGCGCCCACAGGTAGCTGCCCCTCAGGGACACCGTACGGCCGTACCCCTGATGGGAACTTCATCCACGAATCTGTGGTTTTCACAGTTTCACAGGCGTGCGTCGGTGCCTCGGAGTCAAATGGTGATGATCACGCACATCATACCCCTGGGACCTGGGGAGCAGAGAAGGGCAAATCGATCGAGCAAAGATCAAACTTGAATCGATCGTTCTGCTAGGATCTGTGTACTGATTCGATGTTTCTTGATCAATGTCGAGACGTCGAGGAGCACTGCCCGCTGTTACGAACAGTCAGGATCAGAACTGATCTCTTCCGCTAATGCAGGGGTGGAAGTACCCTTCATCTCAGGTGTGTTGGAAATATACACCGACATGTGTATCGTGCCCCACAACTCCGTACGGTGGAATAGACCAGCCAAATATGAGATATTCGTGAACGTCTGGACTCTGGTCGGATCACTAAACGCCAAAATTGACATGAATCAAAAAATTGGTGCAAGACGTAGTACACGCTATATGGACAATCTACAAGAATGTCATAGTTAACTTCGTTTCTCGAATAAGTTAAATAAAAGGGATGTCCGTCGATCAGTCCACCCGCGGTCGCTTGCTTGATCTACCATCCGTCACCTCAACATTGCCATCTTCCTCTGGTCTCCCTTCTGTCTCTGTTCGTGTGTCGGTTTCTCCGAATGCGCTGCGAATTACTGACGCTCCTTCTGGTTGCTCGGCAGACCGGGAACGCGACCCACGATCTGCGTGTGCAGGTTGAGAAGATGGCCGCGGTGGGGCACCAAGGGCTGGTGCGACCGCACTTTGAGGAACTTGGCGAAGAACCTCTAGTTCGCTTTCGGCCCTCTGTCGTGCCGCACGTTCTTCCTCCCACAACCTTCGCATTTCTTCTAGTTGCGCCTGCAAGTCACCCATCGCTTGATCCATCAGCAGCTTCTCCAACGTCCACTTTTCGATATTCCGCGCTTCGTTTTCCTTGAGGTGATGGATATATTGCACGGCGCGAGCGAGAACCGCCCCTTTTGCCTTTTCTCCGGAGCTATTCGGTACAATTCGGCCGAGTTCATTGATTCCTTCGTTGATGTTGCCTCTTCGTCGGCGCTCGACTTCTTTCTGCATGGAGAATGAGTGCCTAGATTCAGGTTATGAGTGGAACGGCGTACATGGTTATCTTTCCTCTGGCGAGCCCACTCGTCAGATCCCATGGCGGCAGTTCTGTTACCCCTTGTTCTGCCGGTACCGGTCGGAGGCGCAGACTTTGGTTTGTCGCTGTCATCAGAATCTTTTTGGGCATCGTCGATATCTTGGCCAGGTGGACCCGAGGGGATTGCAGCTGTTTGGACAGCGGCAGCGGCAGCAGCAGAGAGTTGACCCAGATTGGGGGGGCCACGGGGATGAGAAGATGGACCAGGGTCACCCATGCCTGGCATACCCTGCCCCGGTGGATGGGCTGAAAAGGTCGTATGTGGGACGGGAAGTTGATGAGTGGCGTGCGGGATTTGATGTTGGTTGGCATTTTGCATAGGGAAGAGGCCTTGAGCGAGTGCTTGGAGCGACTGTGCTGCGTCCGGACCGAGATCTACCTGACCATTCTAACAGAGCAAGACGATCAGCACGGTGGGATCACATAACGTGACCAAGGTCATTAATCACGTGGCGAGATGCGTCGTGAACATGAAAGGGTGATGAGGCAGGAATGAGACGACGGACCTTTTGGAACATTTTCAAGATATTGGTGACCTGTGCAGCATCGATGAGCACGGGGGTCTCTGCAGTGGGAGGAATAGGATTGCTGGGGCCAGGACCCTGTTGATTGGGTTGTGCCTGTGGGTTAACCGGATGTGACATGGATGCTCTCGAACGTGTATACGACACTGAATTTATTGAACAGACAGGTAGTCGTGCGCGGGGTGGAATTCGGGTGGATGCTGGTCACGGGGTGAAGAGGGCAAGGTCACGAGAAAGTCACATGTCGCAATTATATTCATCCCGGTAGACCAAATAAATACAAATTTGACGCCACTTTCATTATGAGCACGGACGATGCCGACGACGAGGATGAGGTGTCTGTGGTTTGTCGATTGGTAGTTAAAGTTGATACCCAGGAATCATGTTGCTTGTTTGTCGAGAGGAGAGAAAAGACCAGAAGAAATCAAAAGTTCGAGGTCAGAATCAGTTGCTCGTTGATGGCGCAGGATAGAATTTTGGAGCTCCCTTCTTTGGGTTCCGCTGGCAGCGTCTTTTTTTTTTTTCTATTCATATTTCATTCCGTCGGCCTACATTATTTTTCTTTTCTTTTTTGGTGGTCCATTCGTTTTTCATGTCGTTCTGAATCATGGTTCGCCTCAGCTTAGATGACCCCCTCTCGCTTGTCATTGCGCCCCCTGCTAATGAGAGTCCTGAGGCAAAGGAGGCTCGTGAGCACGCAGAGGCAGAGGCGAAGAGGGTCAGCGATAGCATTGACGAGCAACTTCGACAAGAACGCATCGCATTCAAGAAGAAGAAGAAGCCGGTCAAAGTCCTTCTCCTCGGCCAGAGCGAAAGTGGTATGTCCGCGTGTCTACCCCGTTTCCCACTTCGTTGATCACCCTCAAACATCTAGGCAAGTCTGCTACCTTGAAAAGTCTGCTCCTCCTCACCTATCCAACGTTCACCGCGCTGACTCGACACCACGGCCAGATTTTCAACTACAGTATGCTAGTCGTGAATGGACCGAGGAAAAGGCAGCCTGGCGAGCGGTGATCTTCCTCAACATCATCCGCAACGTCATCGACGTTCTAGATGTCCTGCTGCGCGAGATGTCCCTTTCGGAGGGTGATAGCCGTTCTGCCGGCTCGGAATACGTCTCTGATCACAACTGGGAACCTTCGTCGCACACCCCCGTCTATGCTTTCACCGACAAACACCGCCTATTGAAACTACGACTCGCACCTCTACGAAGAGTTCAAGTCGATCTCGAGAGGAGGCTCGGTCCAGGGTCTCACGAAATCTATTCTTGTGCTCCCCTTCCCCCAGCTGGGCAATCGAGCATAGTCCAGGTCCATCCACGAGAATTTGGGATCATCTCGAGCAACGGTTGGAAATCCGCGTTGGAAAAGCTACAGCGAATACACGAAGATGATGCTTGTCCACAACCCGTTCAGCGACGGAGAGAAGAAGTAAGTTACGGTACCGCCGACGTTCTCGCTGGCTGTAGGGAGGACATGACGAATCTTTGGCGCGACGACGTGGTTCAGCAAATCCTTACGCACCGGAAAACTCACATCGAAGATTCTCCAGGGTTGTGAGTGTCGTGCGCGACTAGGCCTTCCCCGCTCCCTAACGCGTGTACTAGCTTCTTGAACGACATCGAGCGAGTCGCTTCCTCGGGCTACGAACCAAGTGACGATGACATTGTGCGCGCCAGACTCCGGACCGTTGGCGTTCAGGAGCACAGGTTCCTCGTAGAAGGTCAGTCATATACCCACTCTCAGCATCTGCAAACCTTTGATCATGCCAACCCAGCTCAAGCAAGGGAATGGTTGATGTATGACGTTGGGGGTACAAGATCTTCTGTAAGTATTTCGCCACAAAGTCTCAACGTTCATCGGGCAATGCGTTTCAGCGAGCAGTGTGGGCATCTTACTTTGACGATGTGGACGCCATCATATTCCTGTCACCTATATCCTGTTTCGACGAGAGGCTTCGCGAAGACTCGAGGGTCAACCGGCTAGAGGACAGCTACCAACTCTGGCGTTCCGTTTGCTCCTCCGCGTTGCTAGCAAAGACGCAAATCATCCTCTTCCTCAATAAATGCGACCTCCTCCACAACAAGCTCAAGCGAGGAACGCGTGTCAAGGATTTCATTCCAAGCTTTGGAGACCGGAAAAACGATACAGTCACGGTGATGAAATGTGTGTCCATCCACATCTTCATGAGTTGCACTGGATCTGACCCACTCGGGCATTGCACGGCGTTCCCTGCTCCTTTCCAGACTTTCAGTCACATTTCAAAGACATCTTCAAGTTGCTCTCACCAGAACCACGGCCGTTCTTTGTTCATTTCACATCGGTGATCGTGAGTGTCCCCGACTTATCACCCCTTTCTGTGCCTGTTCCCGACCGGGGAATCTATTCTTTCCGCTTCTTTTTTCCACCCGGCACGACCGCCTGATCGCTCGTCTCAGGATACCAAGGCGACTGCGACCACGCTTGGGGTCGGTGAGTGCTCCGCGATTCACGTCGGGTAGAAAACTTATGTCGGTCACTCAGTTGAAGAGAGTATCCTTCGATCACATCTAAGGAATGCAGATCTATTATGAAGCAGTGTATTGCGTGTATGTGAGGCGATAAATATACTCCCGGATGACCTTTTCCAGGGACAAGCCTCGAACCTGCAGGGCCCCCCACGAGGCCATTGTGTATCATTAGAATGGACTCCCCTCACGCGTTCCTTCGCCGTACGGTCCGACAGCGACCACTATACTATACTATATCAAGAGATAGGGGGCCTCTAGTAGCAAAGAGTAAGAACGCGATGAGTATCTACATACATACGCCACAGTAATTCTATGATATCCGACTTTGCGCATCTTCTCTTCCGACCCCGTTTCGCAACATCGGCGTGCCGAGCCCGCGTTCTGAGCGGCTCTGCTCCTCAGGCGACTGCGTCCTGGGAAACTCTTGGTGAGGCGACCCTGTCGACGCGTGCGCAGTAAGGTCTACAGCCGGACTGTCAGGTTCGTCCTCTGAATCGTGCGCGTGTGGGTTCGGTATGTGCACCAGCGAGGCATTCCGCCGCGCACGACGCGCATGGAACGTCCGACTCGCAGTTGCATTCGAGAAAAGCGGCAACAAATACCGCTCGTCCAGCGCCTGGAACCACTTGCCGTCCTCCCCGACCGCCGCGGCACCCTGCTCCTGCGCATCAACCTGACCCTCACCATGTTCAGGGTCGCTCGAGGTTGCAGCCATCGGAAGGACCTCGGTATCCGAATCGAACGAATCTGAAGAGGCCATGGAAAACACGTTGGTGGCGATAGGAGATGACTGTGCCTGGATGTGGTGGTTGTAATCGCGCGGGTTGTAGTGCGTTCCGATTCGCCCTGCTCCACGCGCGTAGCCTCCTGATAGGTATGGCGGGTCGTCGGCGTGCCGGCTCCACCCGCCAGACATGCGCCGGCCGGACCATGGAGTGCGATCGAGTGGCTCCTCGTCGCTGCTACTCGCAGCCTCGTCTTCCACCCCTGTTCGGATACCGAGGATCTCCAGCATCCGGGCCGTCGTGCCACCGAATACGATCACCGTGAGGACGACAACAACGAGGACCGTGATGCGCAAGGTTTGGGCGTTGTCACCCTTGAACCCCGCTGCCAGGGCAACACCGACGGCGCCACGCAAGCCCGCCCAGAACAACATCATCTGATATGAATGTGGAAGTTCCTCGTTGCGCTGTCCGCGGGCATGCCTTGTGAAGAAGTTGATCGTCTCGGATAACGGGAAAACGGCAGCGTAGCGGGTGAAGATGACGGCAACGGTGGTGACGGCAATGAAGAGCGGTTTCACGTAGTTTGTTACACGTTCAGAAGACGGCGGGCTTGTGAAAAGTGAGAGCCCGAGATATATGAAGATGAAGTTCTCTGAAAGCTGTGCGAGCGTCGAGAAGATGTACTTGGTCGTGCGCTGCGTCCTACGAGACATGGTGTGATACGCGTAGTGTTTTAGGGTGATGCCACAGAAGAGCAGAGAGACAATGCCAGACATGGAGAGGCCGGTCGAAAAAAAGTAACACGTATAAGCACAGAGTGCGACAAGGCAGGACTCGATAGAGGGATAGAGGCTGAGGGACGAGTGTTTCAGCACTAGGGACATGGCGAGCCCAAAGCTGACACCCAACGCCATCGACACGCTAAACGAAAGAAGGAAGATGCCGATTCCATGGAAGATGGACGATAAGAAGATCTCCGTCCCGTGGAATTGCGTCAGCGTTCTGCAACGCAATCAGGGGCAACGCCGAGAACCGCAATTGACGATACGCACTCATACATGACGATACTGACCGCGTCATTGAGAAGGCTCTCACCAAAGATGATCGTGTAGAGCTTGGGATCGACCTTGTATTGTTGAAAGATGGCAAGGATGGTGACGGGATCCGTGGCAGACAGCGTAGAGCCGAATATGAGACACTCCAGCAAGGTGACGTCTAGCGATTCGAGCCCCAGAAACGAATAAATGTACACGAGAACGCTGCACTAGCGCTGGTAAGCGATGTGGAAAATGGCCCCTGGCGGACGCGCCCACGCACCCAACGCCCATGGCGGATATGACCGTCCCCAGGAACGCAAACGTGAGGATGGACCCAAAGTTGCGAAAGAAGTTTTCCTGCATGCCAACGAGTCGGTACGCATCGTAAAACAAGTCGCGAGATGCACCCACCTGCTTCAGCTCATAGCCCGAGTTCAAAATGATCGGTGGTAGGAGGAGATTGAAAAAGAGGGTATGTTTGAACGTCTGCAACAGAGGGTCAGCGCTCCAGAACGTGCAGACATGAGACGGAAGGGCGCCTCTTTGACTGGACAGGTTGCTGGTAGTATCGCGAGTCCGCAACCACGGTCGGGGATGGCAAAGGGTATCGACTCACGAGCATTTCTCTTATCATGGTACCTGGTGCCAGACGAACGACGAGTCCGACGAGCATTCCTGCAAATATGGAGACCAGGGTTTCGTGGATGGCCCGTATACGTTTTATTTGTAGATAGTAAGAAGTCCATAAAGAGAGGATGAGCAGCATGCAAACGAGAAACAGCGACCATGATGAGTAGAATTCTTCTTCCTCCGCGATGGGCGTGCCAGACGGTACTGCGTCGAACGACTGGACGGTGACGGAACCGAGCGAAAACGACATGACAAGTCAGTCAGTCAAAGTCTAGCACAATGTTAACGTAGAGGGTAGTCCCGCTTATGTAACACACAGCAAAAATCTTGGTAGTGAATTGGGATTACAGAAAAAGCTGTACTCTAGTCGACGATCAACCAGCCATCACCGTACGCGTCGTGGTGCCTTGGGCAACGAGGTCCAGTTTGGCTTTCTCTGATTTGTAGCCTGCTGAGCCACGGCCTCTACTTTTGCTTGACGATACCACTCCAAGATCGTTCTACCCGTGTCCCTCATTGTCACTGGTGGCATCGGTGCCACAGGGGGTATCGCGAGGGCTTGACGGATGCGCGGTACTCTGAGCAAGGAAGACTGGGTGATCGACAGCAGCATGCCGGTCAGCATACTCAGCCACAGTCCCTGAATTCAGTCAGACGACGTTCACCACGAAAACGGACGCGCTCACGGTTGGCATCCAGGACATCATGGGTAGCGTTGCAAAGGTGGCCACGCGCATGACATTCATCATATGAGCCATGACAGGTTTTGTGGGATCCAGCTCCTTCTTCATGAGCTGCACGTCCAACGTCAGATCACCATTCGACCAATGGAAAGGGATGCCCACCGAGAATTGAACATTCATGGCGAGAAGAACGATCGTGGGCATGATATAGTCACCCGTAAGGGTCAAATCAGGCAAAAACCAAACCCCACTCTGAGTCAACTGCACGACCGGCAACTGCACCATACTTTTCATAGCGAGAAACAGTCCAAAGTTGCCAACCATCTGAATGACGGGAGGGAGAAACATGGACCGGAGGGACACGCCAGCTTTCTCGAGTAGTTTCTGCTTCTTGAGCATGATTTCCATCTGCGCCGCGCGGTCTTTGATTGCCTGTGCCTGCTCGTCGAGCGTCTTGATCTGTTCGGCGTAGGGACGGAGTCGTGCGCCATTGCGTATGCTCGTGAGCGTGCTGGGGATGAGGATCGCTCGCCAAAAGAGCGTACCCGCGATGATGGTGTAGAACCACGGCATGCCGGTGCTCACTTGTAGCAGCTCGAACGACCAGCTCATGATGCCCGACGGCCACCAACTTGTAAGCCCGAGAGCGGCAAAGTCGCCGTATTGGAGTGGTAGAATCACGTTGGTCGCGACGTCGGACGCCGAGGCCGACACGTCCGGGAGCACATCAGGAATGGGCGCGGTTGCAACGATGGCGTCTGGTATCTCTGTTGAAGGGGCCGTTGGTGTAGATGTCGCGATGGTCGGCTTTGACCACCAGAAATTCCGTATATTCGACGAGGAACCCTGTAAACGCTGCGCGACCGTCAGATCGACTTCGTCCGTCTACACGCACGACACACCTGACATGGTCGAAACGAAGTTCGAGCGAGAGCCCTACAAGACCATCAACGCGGGTCGACGAAGATGCAAGCGCCATACCTTGTCGAAATGCGCAGACCCAGCATCAAACCGGAAGGACGAGGAACGCGTCGAAAAAAAAAAAAAAAAAAGTGTGAACCAAACCAAACCACGAACCAGCTCACGTGCGTAGCTACATACATGTCCGCCGACCCACGGGGATCTCGACATTCCGCCATTGCCCCGGGGAAAACGCAGCTACTAAACCGTACCTAACCAGCCTCAGGCGCTCCCGCGCCAAACAGGCTCGCGAACACGGCGAGGCGACCCTTTGTGACTGCAGGGACAAACATCGGCCGCCGAGTGGTACGTTCGTTCCCCTCGTCCTCTCTGATCGCCGCTGTCAATGGTATTCAGTCGTGAGTACCCCTATATAGCATGGTTGCTAAACAAGTCATCTTTACGCTCCTTACGCCAACCAGAGATCGTGATACGATTGATTGTCGACTCAATTGTATGCCGTGTTCTCGTAGACATTGGCTCTGGATTGTTCGGTTGGAACAGCATCAGCCAACATTTCTTGATCTGCACTTGGCCGCTGTTCGCGTTATTCATTTAGGTGACACTGCCCAAAACCCGACGAAAGTTTATATCGTACCCCAACGAGATCCAGGCCCGTCGAGATCCCCGCTGGGGTCTACTTTGGGTGGTCACGACACACCGTCTACGACTACCCCATCATGTTGACCGCAAAATTCCGAACCATGAGGAATACGGATGCTATAAACTTATTTGCCCTCCATCAGCGAGCATTATAAAATGGACTTGGTCAAATAAAAACCAAGGTATAGTGCGTCCCATGGTATATACAAAATGAATGAAATATGCACCGAGCACCGGCGCAGAAACTGTATAACATGAATGGGTTGAACGTAAAGAAAGAAAAGGTGCCAGCTCGTTTAACGACGAAAGCCCAATGGAATGGTATACTCCCACGGAAATCAGACCGTCTACAAGACTGTTGCCACGAATGCAGCGACACCCAATATGGCGCCGACCGCGGCAGACAACTCCTGGCCGCCGGGACGTGACGCAGAGTTGGGCACGAGGCCAGAAGAGAGGCCACCAGCAGCCTGGACGGCGCCACCGAGGAAACCAGAGGGACAGTTGTCAGAGATGTTGGTGTAAAGGGCAACTTGACCAGCAAGCAGTTGGCTGTTGTTGATGCCGGGAGCAAATGGGTAACTCGACTCAAAGGAAATGTAAGGCGTCATGATGTTCCTGGTGCAGGTAGTGCACAGCTTGTCGGTGGACCAGCTGGCCTGACGGAAGAGGAAGAGGATGTTGGTAGACGCGAACGTAGTGGCATTGGGAGAAAGAGCGTTGGTGGTGTTGGAAGTATCGCGGCGAGCAGATGCACCGGTTGAGCCAACTGGGACAGAGAGGTATTGGTTAAGCACGGCCTGTTGAGAATTGCCTGAACCAGCCAAAGCACCAACGCCTGCTGTAGTCGAAGAATTGGAGAGTTCTGCTGCACAAAACTGTCCATTGTCGTCCTTGGCACAGATGGCGTCCCTGAATGGCCACAGGAGGTAGAGAACCTCGTACATCATCTCGACATCGGTGTTTCGGTCCGAGGACGTCAACTCGGGCTCACAAGCAGCGTAAAACGAAGCGAGTTGCGTGGTGATGGTGCTCTCGGGACACTGGACAAAAGTATTGTCCCCGCAGAGCGACGTGAGCGCACTGTTGATGGTAGAGGACGAAGGAGTGGCACTAGCATTGGTAGAGAAGGCCGCGAGGGCGGTGGTAAAGGGTGTAGTGCAGTTGACCAACGCTGCATTGGTGTTCAAGGAGAGAAGGAACTTGGAGCAGGTGTCGGAGATGCCCGATTGCGGCACGTAGGGCGACTGTCTCGACAGGATCAGCATGGATGTGGCACCAACGTGCACCATGACCGTACCGATGATTGTGCCAACGCAACGGATACGAGCACGGAAAGGACTGCAAAGGTTCGGATGGCCATCGAGGAGGAGGTCAAGGAACGGCAAGTGGCAAAAGAGTGGTGAAACAATTCGAAAAAAAAAAGTCAAAGAAAAGAAAAGGAAACAAAGAAAACGTCGTTGTCACAAGTCGTGGGAAATGGAAACGGTGCAAATATGACCAAACACGCCTCGAAGATCCCTTCCTCGGGAATGAATGAGACCGACCTCGTTGTACTGATGTCCGCCCTTATCGTATCACTATGATCGACCCATTCGTCACATGAATACGCTCCAATGTAACTTGTGTATGTTCCTCCGGTCACTTGCTGAACAATTTCCGTCTTCACCGAACCTATCCTCGCTTCCAACCCGGCGTACAACCCGGTGTACACGACAATCATCCGCAGGTGGCGTCTCATATTCCCCCCTTATCAACTTATAGCTTTGCCCCATCACCTCAGACGCCGATGGCACATATATCTCCACCTTTTACGTCATGTTCTCACCCGTGAGTGGGGAGATAAGTGTTATTATGCTTTTGGTCACCTTCTCTTCCCTGAGCATTCTCACATGCGCTCGTTCGTCAACAGCCGGTCTGCCATTCCAAGTGACCCACTCAATTGGCTTCGATATCATTCGACACCCCACTTGAACTCCCACTTCCTACTACGGTCCGTCCATCTTTGTAAGCTCACCTGCCGTCCAATCGGCCGCATCTCCCCAAAGCCCTGCAAGTGAGTCCAGACCTCGCATGTCATCGACACACCGCCATCCCACCACAGCCGTTCGGCGTGAGGGGCTGCCATCTGTCAGAACCAGCCTGCTCGTGTTCGATGGGTCCGAGGCGCCCGGGTATCTTATCCCGTTCTGTGCGTCAGATGTGGCGCAAGCTTGCGCCTTGACGAAAAAACACAAATGGGCAGTCATACAACCTTGTAGCACCATGTGGGTTCCCCTTTATTTATTTATTTCCTTTCAGCCGAGTTTCTCACCGGGTGCGATGCTCGTCGTGACTCGCCGCGCATCTTGATACACACACCGCAATCAGGTCGGCCCCGGCCAGAGCAACGATCAGACCCTTGCTGCCTTTTTTTTTTTTTTTTTTTTTTTTTTCAAATCGTTCCGCTTCGCCCTTTCGACTGCGGCAGATCTTTAACCAACCTTTTTTTTTTTTCCCTTGATGTTCTAACCGAGAAACACCGATATTGCGAGTCCCAGTGGTTCTTTCCTCCTTTTTCTCACCCGACTGCACTTGTGGCAGACCCTTGGCAAACACGCTACATCCACGCTCACACGCCTCCTAGCACGTAACATCGTCAGGTCGTCTCGTCGTTTTTCGTCAGTTTCTCGTAATCGTCCCGCTGGCCATCATGGGTGCATCATGTGCAGTTCGTGCGTGGTCTTTTTGTTATCGACAAGGCTATGAAAGTTCAACGGCGTTTCTAATTCAAGCCCTTCAATCAAAGTTAACTCACAAGGCACAGCTTGGCCGAGCGGCGCGCCATTGCCGCGCTACATGCGAACAGCGAGGAATTATCCGTATATTCATAAACCCCGTCCAGTGGACTTTGAGACAAT
This sequence comes from Sutorius australiensis, assembly GCA_038089915.1. Taxonomy (NCBI): domain Eukaryota; kingdom Fungi; phylum Basidiomycota; class Agaricomycetes; order Boletales; family Boletaceae; genus Sutorius; species Sutorius australiensis. The sequence continues at coordinate 80,454 of JBBPLR010000042.1, forward strand.
TTCCGCAGTTAAAGACAAGGTGATGGTGCCAAGAAACGAATAAAGCAAGACACGACCTGGTGATATCAAAACTCCGTTCATTAAACAGTTCATTAATGATCCTGATAATCCTACTGAGCGGTCTTGGACACGCTAAAAATACCCCCGATGGACTCTTGGCCGGACGCGCTCACCGTACCCCACTGACCGGCAAATGTGGATCTGCCGTGCAGATATCCTTCGAAAATCCATGTCCCGCTCCCATCATCACCTGTGCTCTTCTATGTATGGTAGGCAATCAGAGTCTCACCCACCTCGTCAGAAAAATAGACGTACCGCCTTCCTAGTCAAACTTATCAAACCGTCGGACAGCCGAATGCGTCCCATAAAGGCAAAAGAGCCCCAAGCCTCCTCAAATTGACGGGGGGTCTGTCGGAAGCGTGAGGATCACATGCTCCATAAGAGCGTGCGCCCAAGGGGCATACCTCGCCTGTGATAACGACATCTAGGGCATGACGAGGGTCTCTTCCGCTCTCGGACGCGCCGCTAAGGCGGAACGGCTCGTAATGGTAGGATTCGGCCGTGTTGCCGTCAGAGAACTGAATTCTCTTCCAAATTGCAGAAAATGTGACAATCGTGTGCCACGGTCAAGAATAAGTACCCACTGTGGATTCCTCCTCGCTAGCGGAAAGATTCCGAACGACGTGTCCATCGAAGCCCTCTTGGGTTTCGACCGGCAGTGGCAACCATGGGCTGAATGTGAGATACTCCTCGAGCCGAAACTGGATCGGTTGCCGACAAAGGAAATCTTGGCTCACGTCAGGCACAGGAGAGCCTCCTGAGGGACACGAAGTCAAGGGTGCAACCTGTCTCAGACGTCAGTCGCACCGCACATGCACTATTGCCTAATCCGAGAACTCGCGGACCATATAACTGCCTTCCCAAACACCGGTCAGCAGCCCAGGAATATACGCCGGGCGTTCCCAAGCCTCTGCGGGCGCATGCAAATGACGGGCTATGCGATAGAAGGCTTCGTCATGGTGGGCACTTCTTGATGGCCGTTGCCGTTCTCTCGCGAGATCCGTGTTTGATTCACGACATTGACTCTGAAGGAAGGAATCTGCCACAAGCGGCGTCCTTCTTGTGGTGACCGCAGCGAAGTCGGCCATAGTTGGTCCCTGCCGTTCCATCGCGATTGCGACATCGCGGGTCGGTGGCAGATGAGGTGGAATCCGCAGCGGCGTTGCCTCTAGCAAGGCAAAGGTCAGATAGACCGAGGCAGTCGAAAGATTTGGCGTGGATATCGCGAAGCGGCTGTAGTAACTCGCATGTGGCAAGCGAGCGTTGACTTGATCGCTAATTGTTCCGTTCGTGTAGGTTGGCTGGCCGGTTCCTCGGCCCTGCGATCTGCTGGTCGATACAGAATTTCTCCGTCCTGCCGCGCCACTTACGTTTGTCGAGTGGTTCTGCGATATAGTTAGTGTGGGTGCATGGTATGTTGCACTAGTCATATGCTCACCTTTGGCACGGATATCGTGTAAGGACGAAGTAAATTTAGAAGTTGATTACGATCCCCCACTGGCAAAGAGGATATCTGGTCTGATCAGGATCATTTAGAAGCGGGGTTCATAAAACAGAATCTGAATGTGGATTACTGTGGGACAGTACCAAGCACGCCACTGAGACCGCTAAAGCCAAGACATGCCCATCGGTATCGGCATTCGTTGACGAATGACACTCGCGGAGCGCGCGCAGCACCCAATCCCCGACTCCCGCGGTGTGAAGCTGGAGTTCGTTGAGACTATCGCTTTCCAGGAGCATCAGGTACGTCGTCCACAAGTCCCCAAGGATGTGCGGACTGAGGACTTGAGAATGACGGATCCGGCGCAGCACGCGTCGGCGCACCCGAAACTCGGAAGCCAAACATGACGTCGTCCTGGTGCAGTGTCTGTCCCGGCGATAGAATCCAGCGAGGTCAAACTTTTCGCGGAAGATACGCGCATAGAGTTGGGGGCAAGCGTCGATGGAGAGGAGACGATAGATATGCCGGCAAGAGAGCAAGAGATGGAGGAGCGCGTCGAGAGCTGAAGTGGGTGAGGGGTCTATAGTGAACAAGGCGATGTGCGTTAGCACGTCGAGGGGAATCTGCTCCAGGTACGAAGGCATGGTATGACGAAGGAGGACGGACCGGCGAGTTGGCCTTAAATACTTGTGAGCCAGGACTGTGCGGCGGAGTGCCGTTCATAGCGTAAACCAGATCGCCGCATCGTTGGATGGGGAACTTGACCTTTCCAGTTGGGAAAATCATGTTGAAAAGTCGCACTGCAGTGGGCAATAGCAAATGTACTTACACACCTTGAGATCAGATCTCGTATTTAAGGCATGGTTTCGTTCGCCGCGTGCCTGGTCGTGATTTCATTTAGCCACCTTGGCTTTCCTTGCGGACTCGTATGGTGGCTGGACTCAGCGTTGTTAGCTTACCAGACGGCTGACACAGGTACTTGAAGGAGAAGCGACGTGACAGAATTTTGATCCCTCGTAAGGCTAGCATGTTCTCGCAACCTACGCGTACGTGAGAAAGACGATGAAGTGATCAACGAAACATCTAGGGCTCACGTTCTCGCCACCCTCCATGCCCAGCACAAGACCCGCAACGACGCCACCAAGCACGTCCGATGGGTCTCGGAGCGAGCGTACCAGCAGGCTCGATCCGCGCGCAAGATGGGTATGCCACACAGTTTTGTTGTGTAAAAGCCAATCCACTATTTCCAAAAGATAAAAAAAGAGAGGACGGACGTGGGTGCATCGGCTCCGTGTTACGAGACGGAGATGAGGTGGACCCATCGCACTGTGGTTGCCCTACGCCGTCCCAATCAGAGTCGTGTGCGGAGCTGTAGACCGCATCCATCGGACGAGCTACGTCTTGGATTGAATGAGAACCCCTTTCGAACACCGGCACAGCTGGATTCCCCATTCAACGTCGTGAGCTAACCTTGTTACTCTTGATCGGGGTTGGTACTACCGCTCGGCATTTCCTCAGGTCACCGTACACAGCTCCCCCATCAACCTTAACTTTCACTCTCTTGCATCGCCTCGAGTTGCATCAACCGCATTGTATTCTTTGATATACGGTTCAATACAATCCTTCTTCTCGCTAAACGTACAACACCACCAACACGCACACGTTCTAGAGCTCTAGAGACGGCAGTCAGTCCGAGACAGACGGGATGCACGTCTGGCGCACTCTGCATGGCCGCAACGTCCGAGCTTTGGACATAGTCCTCGAACTCGCCAATCTTGTCCTGCAACTCGTCCAGCGACACGAGCTCGTCCACTAACGATAGAATGAGTACCAACCGACGACGCGAGCGAGTCTCGTACGAACCGACCACCAACGTGATTTGTAATTTCTTGATGCCATAGCCGATGGCAACCAGCTTGCTGGCACCCCATACGAGGCCTTCCATTTCGATCGATCGAACAGAACTCTCCAGAGCTTGCATATCGGTCTCGTCATCCCAAGGCTTTACTTCCAAAGTGACCACAGACTGTCTCAATTTACGTTAGCAATGACTCAATACTCATCAGCGTGGCGTCGACCTTGGCGACCGTCTTGGGCTTGCTCGCCTTCTTTGCATTGTATGCGGCGACACGTTCCGCCTTGACTCTTTCTGCTTCCGCGTCGTCTTCTTCGTCTTCACCAAAGAGATCGATTTCCTCGTCCTCTTCGGTAGCAGCAGGTGGCGCACCACCCTCCGCGGGGGCAGTCTGAGTGAATGCCTGCCCTGCAGTACTGCTGCCGGGCAACGTGTCGAATTCCGCGGTGTACGATGTGATATGAGAGTACCACCTCGCTGCATGTGGATAGTCGGAAGGAAGAGGCCCAACGACCGCTTTGTAGACGTGGACATCCGCCTGTGAAGGCGTGTATCTGGAAAGAGGGTTGTGGTCAACACGCAGTTCATTTTTTTCTTAAATGAAATCAGATAGCTAAGGGAAAAAAGTGTCTGCATGCTGGTGCAGCGGTGTCTAATCGCTTCTTGGAAACACGGACCATAGCGTTATGTTCATCAAGCGTGGCCGGAAGACGGGACCGAAACATGAGAAGGCTCAGACTCACCCTTCGACGTAAGACCTTGTGGCAAGGTGCTGCTCGAGAGCGGCGAGGTTGACAGACATGTTGATGTGTGGAGTGAGAGTGAGATGGACGGGATAAAGAAAAGATCGATCTCAATCAATTTTTTTTTCCTCTTGATTTCGACGCGTTTCGTTTAGGGTAGGCCTCCAGCGTCTTCGCCGCTCTTCGTTGATTGGCTACCAGGACGGTATGGAGGTCGGTACAGCATTCTCATTAACTGAGAAGTACAGAGTTCTACCGTTATATTGACCCACCGCCTTGAATGTTCATACAATGCATCTGTGGGCGATTGTATTTCCATGGGTGTGGCTACGCCAAAACGACGTTACAATCAGGTCCGTATTCCCGGAGGTCGGTCCACTAGGTGGTGCACGTATCGATAACCATTTTGACACGACACGCGCAGTCACTGCTCAGGGATCGGCTCTCTCAGCTCTCCATAACAATACGTCAATGTCAGTGCAGCACGTGCAGACGAAGCGATAACGTATGAGAGCGGTGTTGACGAAGCTCGGCCATCAATGAAACCAGAGATCGACAATGTGGGCGCCTCCTCAGCCACGCTGTACAGGACCACCACGAAACGCGTCATCTCAGGCCCATGAATGACCACTCCCCGCTCTGAGTTGCTTGCTTTTCCATCCACGCGGTTTGACCGCCCAGAGGTCTGACGCTTTAACCCTCCCTGTTGGCTTCTACTCGGCATATGTCACCAGTCGATGACATTCAGAAGCTTGTACGGTGACGTCCACCCGCCACTTCCCGGTATAAAGCAGTTGCGCCGATTAAATTTGACGGAGATTGCTCGCAAGCATTCATGGTTTTCGTACAGCCTGCTGGCTGGCGGGCTGGAACTTATTATCCCTTGCCGTGTTCTTACTCTAACTTGTAGTACTGGTTACGCTGTGCCTCAGACAGCTCTCAGCAAATTCCCAGCGGTGACCCTCCATGACCATCAAGGCTGTACTATCCAATCCACAATATATTGAATTCTGTGGATCCCCCTTTCTTCCCGCTGTGTCAAGCCTGGTATTTGCAAGATTATTGATTCGTGTATGTAATGATGACCTATCCTACTAGAGTTACCGATCGACTTCGTTGCCCACCCCTTCTGTGCGATGGAAGTTCTGGTCATATCATATATGTGCTAGCACCCGCCCGATCAACGGCATCAATTGATCGTGACAGACTCTGAGATTCTTTCTTTCACTAGACGCCGAAGCTTCAAGTTCTTGAGAATGTTTTATTGAACTCTGCTCGAAATGATCTGTTCGGTTTTTATCATCACAACATCACAACATTGGCCACCCAGCGAGCTCTATTTTTACTTACGTGGCTCATAGTCGTGGTCAAAGATGTAATCGGTTACTCGAAACGCCATTTATCCTCCTATGTACCGGAGATCAGTGCTAGGTTTCGTCCACCAAGCTCCAATCTCGTTGCATCCGCACCGAAAACCTCCAATTTGCTTTTGGCCCTGTACGCGGCCCGAAAACATATAGTACATGGTGGTGGCTAGCGTAACACACAAAAAAAATGACAGGTTGCCCGCCCATAATCTCGGTTCATCAATCATCGTGTTCTCTCGTGGAATCTTTTATGGTTATAGGTCGGACTCTTCGGACTCTTGGACCTGGGATTTCAATTTAACCATGGTATAAATATTGGAGCTTCAAACCGACTCCGCCCAAATACCGAGGCGATACCTCAGTAAAACAGTCGGTATGGCGTTCTGTTCTCTTGGAAACTAAATTCGACGTTCGAATCCCCCTTTTTCTGCGTGGTCTCCTCTGAAACTAAGTTAAACTTTCAAGGGCGAATGATGGGTGGAGGTAGTACCTCACCTCAATATTTCAGCAGGGTGCGTCGTGAGGCGGGCATCTTTTTGGTTTTAGCGCAGGAACGACCCTTAATTTCTATTTCCGCCAGAAATCCTGGTCGCAACGCGCGCTCAACCCTTACAATGACCTGTGGTAGGTCGTCAGGCGATAACGTTACACGACCGTCTTTGCAGATGGCGGAATTTGCAGACACCCATAGGCGTGGTCTCGCCTTCGCCATGATTGGTGGAGCGGCCAGTCCCATCCAGCGGGATTCGGTAACGTTTTCAGGGGTCGCGTATCCTCGGGCAGGCCACGAAATTGAGTCAAATCTGAGATTTATGGGCTCATTTGCGTGACAGATCCCTCGTGTCGGGCATCCATATGTCGGGATCCTCCGAAGGTTCCGAGTACATGTTGCCGCGATCGCCTACGTATACGCCTTTTTCCTCAACCGATTTAACCGGCAAGTTTGCAGCCGAGAAACACTACTCTATCAAGTCGATGGGGGCAGTCTTTTCGTGCTTGGCTTGCTTGACGGCGTCTCTTGACCGGAGTTCGTCATGCCCCGCTTACATCCGTGGGACGACCTATCATGCCGTGATGGCAGTCTAACCCTTCCAAGACAACTCCCCAAGACTCCGTCTCGTCATCAATTCGTACATATTGCTTATGGCTCTTCACCTCCGCTTACGCACCAGCATGCCCGTTAATTTCTTCGTCACAGCCGCCCAGATTGACACAAGAGTGCACTGCTCGTATATAGGTCACTCACACCATTCCGACGTCCCCGCACCCTTCGTCCCACTTGTCCAATGTCGTATTCCGCATTGTCATCAAGTACAAACTCCCCCTTCTATTCGATGCTATTCTTGGATTCGTTCGATATGTCCTCTCCTGGCCGCCATCTGAGGCAAGACAGGCTTGGGTTTCAAAACATGGAACAAGAGGTCCAGCAACGCTACATCGCACTACAAATGGTTCGGAAAAGGGATATATGGAACCCTAATTTGGTGCAAGCCTTCGCCACCATATACGTCATGCTTCTCGAGGACGATGGACGCAACTGGGAGCAAGTCCATTTGGCAGATTTACCTGGCTTCTTGCTTGTTTTCTTGCGTGAACGACTACTCGAGGGCGCGTCCAATAATCATGGGTGGGCCCTGGAAAACGAGATGAATACTTTGGCTATTGCCTTGTTTTGGTTGATCAGTGCTCGAGGTATGTATGGTCTGGTTCCATCGCACTGACTGATCCTCACTCCCATCATATTACCTACAGATGGCCTCGATCAAGAGACCGATGGATTCCGGCAAGAGATCATGACATATCTCGCTCCCTTTGCCTTTGCGGGCTTTCGGGTATGTCCGTTCCCTATTTGTTCCAACAGCATCTGACGACGTAAAAAGTACCCATGTTTTGCCTCCCCTGAGGATCTACTCCTCGCATCCGAAAATGCGTTGAACGTTGGCACCTCGGATTACAGAAGTTACCCAGCCGATCGACCGACCCAAATCACGCTGGAATATTTTGGCGAACCCACTGCCTTGAATTTACCCCCGATTGCACCGTTTGCGATATTGAGCTATTTCGTGCGGATGGAATATTTTCGTCTCAAAGTTCCATCCGAACTCCCTTTGAATCGTCAGGACGCCACCGCTCGAGGCATCCTTCTGGGGCCCACACGCGAGGACATCGATGAATTTAACGCCCGATGTGTGACACGGGTTGCTGGTAGGAGCTACGGTGACTCCCTCGATGGGTTCCTCAAAAGCCGAAGGCATGATCCTGACTGGCGCCGTTCGTTGTCTTTCCCTGGCTCGGCATCATCACCTCCCCCCTCGATGTACTATATCCCCGACACTTTTTCGGGATGCTGGCAAGGATCTTTTGCGGTAAGTGCGTATTTCCGACCATGTACTCAGCTCATTTTTTCTAGGCGCCCTACCAAGAGGATTACAAGTCAATGTTTTGCGCCGCCGAAGCGCCATCGCCCTTTCCGGTCTTTGCTCGGTTTCCCCTTTATGTTTGTTTCCGTGAGCTATACTGCTATGCCCCCTCAACGCCCCTACCGATGGCGGAAGATGAGGTCTCGTTTTTTAATGCATTTTTGCCCGTCGACTGTCAGTGGCGCGAGGACGAGGCAGGTCACCGGTCTTTTTGCTTGGCTCGGTGGGCTGAACCGACCTAACAGTCGGGAATCGAATTTACCGGACCAAATAACTCTTTCAGCACGCGCTACACGCCATTCCGACGGTCCAAAGATGCAACTGATGGTTCGAGCATGCAACCGTCGGATGTCGTCATTACTGGAGTGGTATGTGCATTCGTATTCAATTCCGTTTGTCGAATGACCGTGTCTTCAGACGGAAGCACCGTACGCTACGGCGTGGAACGGATATAAATATATAGGCAGGGTTCGACCATCGGATGGACTCGTCGTACTCTTGCGTATGCCGGTATGTGACTTGTTCTGGAGTCGTACCGTTCTTACTGTATTCTACAGCTAGATCCTCAGAGAGAGGACCTTGGGCGTGCATTGTTTCGAGGATATGGTAGGTTTTTTTTCTTTGATCGCGCCGAGGAAACCCTAGCTTATGACCTGGCTAGTTGTTTCATCAAGGAATTTCGTCGGTAGATGGAGGCACATTGCAACCGCAGAGCAACCGGCGGAATGGGAGTCCATATTCAGCATGTGCAAAGAGGTAAAATCTACGTAGACCCCGCCTAGATTATGTGCAACACCCTGAGGACTGTATCACTTGGAGTTTCGCTTAGAGTATAATAGCACCGTCCACTAAAAGACAACATGCATCAAGGGCCCTGTCACTGGACGTATTTTATGTTAGCCGACCCGGGAAAGGCTCGTATTCTAAATTTGGTAAGCGAAGTGGAGTGGCTTGTCCCTCATACCAACGTTCGTCGTTGAATCGGAATGCCAGCATCATCCACCTCGTTGGGATCCGTTCCTCAAGAAGTCCTCGAACGCATCGCACTCTTCGCAGCGACACGGAATCTCGCTGGACCCCCTTCCGACTTACCACCGTTACTTCTAACCTGCCGCAATATCTATCAGGCACTGTCCCTTGAAACCAATCCATACCTCCATGCTCGTATATTTAGCTTTAAATTTGACACGAAGTCTGCACTCCGCCGTCTCGGCTCGCACATTAGTGCGCCTCGGGCTCTCGCCGATGAGCTAAAGAAGAGGTGTACATACCTGAAGCGAATCCGCGCGCGCTGCAGCTCTCGGATGCAACACGCAGAATCACATCTCCAGTGCCCCACCCTCACCGACTTGCTGTGGTTATCTTACCTCATGATGCTCGAGAACGATGGAAAGAATGAACAACAGCTTCTGGACTATGCGCGAATGGACATTTGGCTGATGGAGTACTGGTTCGACGACGAAGGCGCTTCCAAGGCGGTGCATCGAATTAGGCTGGGCGCTTGGCCGGTTGAGGACGAGAGGAATTCTCTTGCCATGTGGCTCTTTTGGTTTCTCCTTCGTCCTAGTGCGTTCAACTCAGATCGGTCACGCCCCGAACTCGGATTAACTCTGGCAGATTTTATCAAGGAGAATATCGCCAAGCATCCTCATCTGAAGACTATCGTAAAGTTGACCGCGCTAGCGGCGAACCATGTCCGTTTCTACATGTGTTTTGTTTTACGATTATCTCCTTAATCAATCGGTCTTCTAGTATCCAATATGCTATCCATCTTGGACTGAATTTCTCCCCCGATCAGAAGCGATATTGCCTCCCTCTGTTGTTACACATTTTTCTGTGGCATATCGATTGAATCCGCCGACCCTCGCTCCTGCGGCGATTCTTTCCTATCTGACCCTAGCATTGCGGATATTAGTGCCCGCGCATGCGAGTTACGCCGGGGGACTTCTTTTTCAATCCCCCGCGAGCGCTCCATTGGCCACGAGACAAAGCGAGGATTGGGACACATCGTGGCACCGGTGCATCAATCTAGGACACTCTGGTCGATGTACACCGTTCCCGGGAGCATACGTTTTGGGTTCTGTGGAGGGCATTTGGGAGGGCGTCTTTACTGTTAGTATACAAATATCGCCTTGTCCGTTCAATCGATCTGATTTTTTCTCCCAGTATACCGAATTTTCTGCATATTCGTTTCTGCTTTCCGGAGGGGCACCTCCCGTGCTTGATCACGGCCTGGTGGCTCATCATCGGCAAACGTGGAAACTACGTGAATATTACCTCGCTGAATGCCAAGACATCACTCAAACGAGGTCGAGACCTCTGGAACCGGGTGATCCACTCAAGGGATACTTCCCGGTAGGAACTCGAATATTGCAGGAACTCTCGGATTCTGTCGAAGTTCAGGAACCTGGCGCGGATGCAGTTCACTATTGGCGACCATCCAATTATGCTAAATCTGACAATCAAAAAGTGAAGGATATCATCATCTTGGGAGAGGTACTATGTCCCCATCGCGCTTGCGAACCTACTCATTTTCTCGCAAGGGTCACTCTGCTTGGGGTCAGTTCAATCTACACGGCCGCGTGCGTCCACTGGATGGTTTGGTCAGTCTCTTCAAAGAATATGTATGACCAATTATTTTCTTCTATTTTCTCGGATTGATTACCACCTGTCATATAGGTCGAGGGTGACAGAGGCCGGTGGCTGTACAGAGGATATCTGGTCGGCAATGTTGATGGACATATATCAGGTCGATGGCGAGATACGCTGAGCCCGAGCGATCTCCCAGGCTACGAGGGGTGTTTTGCGATGAGCAGGAGGAAATGATGGGTGATGTGGTCTCTGGTTCACACTAGGTCACCAGGCGCTGGGATTCTGATTTCAAATAACCATTTCAGAGGTGGAAGGGAGGCGTTTGGCGCCTTAATAATCTATGTCATATCATTCGAGAATTGACCCGGTAGACATGAGATTTACCGATCTGATCGGTCTGTGTACTTGAAGCCGTCAATTAACCTGTTGAAAGAGGCACGCTCAGACGCTCTGCTGCGAGATTGGTCCATGTAAGAAAGGGGCAAAATCTCTAAGTTCTATTCGGAAATGGATACAAAAGCAGCCGACAAGCTATTGCTACAATCAGGAAGAATGGGTTGGAAAATGCA
>JBBPLR010000043.1:0-90422 GCA_038089915.1 Sutorius australiensis
CTACCGTACACGGGTGTACATAGAGTAGATGGTATATAAAGCAAGGCGACTAGCTGGACGTCCTCCAGTCTAGTTCACCTTGAAGTCTTCCCCAAAGCTTCAGGCGAGCCTACGGGTCTACTCATCTCGAGATGACCCTTGACTCATAAGTCACTATCTACATGGGTTCACCCTAACTGGGACAACCCCTATCACTCATGAATACCCCTCTACCTGGACGGTAGATATGCTCAAGCACGCTACGTGGATCTAGGTTATTAACGACTCAGGGGCTACGTCCACCCCCTAGGTTTTGGGTTGTTTCACTGCCTACATATGGTGTGGCAGATCTCTAGATCATGCATGCCTTCAAGGCATGGTGAGGCAGTGGCCTCATGGTAGACATGAGGGATACCAGATCCCTTAGATCAGATTGAAGTCTGATCTAGATCCAGTGATGCCATGTACATCCTGAACTCTATACATAATAATGTCAACAATGATAATCAATACCATGTGACTGATAAGATAATCAGTCCTGCTGATAAGCTTGATCTTATCTTCTAGATAAGATAGTAGACTTGGTGACTGGAATGCACTTGTGCATCTAAGTGGCACTAGAGGTCTATAGACTTGAGATAAGGCTTCAAGCCTTGGTAGAGTGTCTAGCCCTTGCTTAGGAGTATCTAACCCAAATATAAGGGCTTAGAATGGCACTAAAAATGGACCTGTAACATGGTCTGTGAAGACTAGCAGATATGAATCAAGGCAAGATCCTGGAGTTAACAGATTTAAGGAATGTCTATCTAATCTGATGGTAGATGTGATTGATCTATAAGAAGAGAAGGCTAATCTAATCAGAGATAAGGAAAGATAACTGGCTAGATGGTATGAATATTAAAAGGGAATTTGTCTAGGGTATGTGAAGTAGGAAGTTGGGGAGGCTTTAGTTGTGAATATATCAGGTTTATTAGCTCACACTATGTCAGAAGTGACCTCAATTAAGGAAGAGTGTTTAAGAAGTGGGACAGAAGAGTAGTAAGAATTATTGAGTTCTGACAGAATGCAAGTGACATCATGAGCTCACATCTAGGCAACTATATGGGTATACCCAAGGTATCTGAGCCTGTACCCATACCCATACCTACCAATATACTCACACCCACAACATGGATATGGATATATGTCATGGGTCAGTGGGGGTATATCATGGGTATGAAAAACCCATGGGTTCGAGTCACTATAACATACTGCATCAGTAAAACCAGAACTAGCTGGAAAGCATTGTACAATGTTGTATAGTAATACAGTACTACAGTTAGGTCCTCTCTGCACAGTGAAATAAAAGTACTTAAAAATGAATATTTTTACTGTTGAACAACATTTGTTTATAGCTGATATTAGCTGTAGCCACTGTACAGCACTATACTCACTGTAGCACTGTAGTAAAACCACGGGTTTGCTGATGTGGCACAACAAACATATATATGTACAGCTACATGGATGGTAGGACTATACTATTCCACCCATCATCAAATTTGCCTTTAGTCTGTGCTGCCTAAGCTAGATCATATCTGTCAAGTAAGCTTATAGTATATTTAGAGTTTGAAACTGCCAATATGATGTGTTTAGGAGCAAATGCCCACCATACCCATGGATGTGGATACAAGATGGGCATGGATATCCAAAAGGCCAACCCACATCCACACCAGCCCATATCCATATCCATGCAGTTGTCTACTCATACCTGCCCACCCTGTAAAGAAAGACCTTTTCCCATGTGTCCAGAGTGGCACATGAAAGAACATGAGGGAGATCAGGGACAAAGCATGCAGCTAAGGAGTAACACTAGATATGAGATTAGTAGGTTACAATAAGAGAGACATGTTATACCTAGTCCAGGTAGGATTGGATATAGCCCTTCAGGGGTTCAAGGACTACCTGTGTTGGAGAGAGTCTTGACAGCAGAGATGTATGAGGAGGTTCTCCAATAGGAGGCATGACAAGGATGACAGCCTCAAGTCATAATCAGGGTTAAGGGTTGAGACAACAATCTCAAGCCTTAGTCAAGGAAAAACACTAGGGAAATGCCTTACAGTGACTCCCAAAATTGAGCCAATGTTTTGAGATTTTGGAGTATCTGATGAATAGCATGAGAACAGGAACAAATAGAGCCAAAGTGTAAGTGAGTGGCTGAGTGTATCTACTCTTGGCTATATTTCAAAAAATATTTATATAATTTGAATTGATATCCATGGAGATATAGTCAATTCAATTCAGTGTGTCATTGGCTCAATTGTGTAACTATGTATCAAATCTATAGTATTGGCCAATTCTAGTACTTTGTATGACCTCCTTTGGCCTTGATCACTGCATTGATCCTCACAGGCATGCTTTGGATTAGATTCTGACACACTGGATCTATATTGTTTCACACTTCCACCACTCTATTCCAAATCTCCCATACTCCTTTGGCATGCCTTGGATATTCAGCAAGCTCCTTTTTGATATAATGCCAGTGAAACAACCCAAAAGACTAGCTAGGTTGCACTAGGAACAGCGACTGCTAGAAGAGTGAAGTAGGAGACTAGGAGTTGTATCTTAGGAATGTCTTTGTGAGGAACACTCCAAGAGGACTTGACTGGGGTTGTCCAGCAAGTCCTTTGGGTTTATATAGATGTTGGATTGTATGTACATGATGTGGTCATATCTATGATCTACTACTATATATAGACTAGGGGTATAACCCAGGGCACAGGGTGGCCATAGGGTAGAGGGTCCGTGGAATAGCCATAAGGCTGTGGAGCGGAGATTAATAGATAAGGTGAAATGGAAGCCATGGTGTGTAACACGCTGTGGCTGGAATGGAAGAGAAACATGCACAGCACAGAAATGAATGAGAAGCAAACCATGAGGCGAACTCTGTTCATCTGGGTTTGAACTTTATAATATCGTACACAGAACCAAACAAGGAGCTGTGGGAAAAGGGACTTGGTGGTTTGAACGCATCGAGCATCTAATGACAGGCACTTAGAGGTCAATAGCCGTAGGACGGGAACGTAGTGACTTGAGCATTGCCATTGGCATTGCAAATGCTTATATAATAGGGGCAAAAAGTATACCCTGTAACAGGCACTGTATTCATGATGGTTAGTCATAGAGGCAGAATCTTTGATGACCTCAATGTGGGCATGTTCAGTTGTGTTGGCAGACCACTAAAGCATGGAACTGGCTTGTGCAATGCTTGAAATGACACTCTGCATGAGTTCCAATTTTTGGATCCAAAAGTGGTCTAGTACCCCCTTCTTACCACGATGGAGGCCAGCATCAAGAATGGCTTGTTTGTGATCATGAAACTTGCCCAGTGCAGCCTTGATCTTATGTATCTCATGTTTTTGAATTTATGGCTGGAGCTTGAGCAAGATACCAAAACACCATGAGTCATTGGCTACTACTGCCACTTAGGCTTGCAAGCACAAGTACCAGTCAGCTATGCCTTGGTTGGTTATCTTATCTATTATCTTATCTTATCTCGGATCAATGATCCACATCTCCTATGTTTATCTATGTTTACCTTTTTATAAAGTTTGCACTCAGTTGAATATAGTTTACCTCATGCCCAGCCTTCCCTTCATTTTCTTGCTGTGCATGGCTATGTCTATGCTTTTCTTTCATTTCCACTCACAGCCTTGAGGCTGTAGCACCTCTCTTTCATTCTCCCACAGCCTTGAGGCTGTTCCTTCCATTTCAGCATAGCCTACAGGGCTATATCTACACAGGACTATTAGTTTATATATGATAGATCATAGACTTGATCACAACATGTACATATACTACTGAGTAGTATATAAATCCTCCAGTGAATGTTAGTTAAGTTCACTTGGAGTTTCTCCTCAGAAGCTTCAGTTGGATATAAGTTTTCCTTCACTATGCTTTTCAAGTTTTAGAGCAACCTATAGCATTTATGCTTCTCAGGTTGTTTCAGATGGAGCAGAGCTCCTTATATACATACAGGAAGTGTATGTTACTATTTGTCCATATCCAAATATGTGTAGAGCACTAGCCTAGAAGGACAAATAAGGAAATGCCCTAAGGCTAGGTTAGAGGGGAAAGACAAAAGGAGAAACCCTCTACCCTCCATCTAGATGGAATCTGAGATGGGTGGTCAGGTATAAGGTCTGAGCTCTCCAGATCAGGTGAATCCCTGAACCCTGATCTGGGTGAATAAGGGGAGATGCCCTCAACCCTTATCTGTCAATATCAAATGTCTAATGTGGCAATGGGTGATACCCTGAACCCTATTACCAAGATCTGGGAATAGCCCTAAACCCTAGGGCATAACCCTGTACCCAGATCTAGACAGATCAGATGTGGAGTGGCTATGGAATATCTGATACTAGATATGATGAAGGTGCCAAGATATCAGTAAGCAGTCCAATAGGAGTATTGGAGCTTATCTGTGACATCAAATATGGCCAGGGCTGGGTCAGCCCATGATGTGTCAGACATTATGTGACCTGTGTTGAAGACACCAGGTGATCCTGATCACATGTCATATGCGATTACACAATGGGAGTGAGATCCTTGGTATACAGTTGACTCCCTTATAACCGATAGCGCTCTGTCAAGATCTGAAGCTATCGGTTTTGAGAGAGTATCGGATTCATGAAAAAAGACAAGTTCTATTATTTAAGTGCCTGAATTAACTAGTATGTATTCAGATATTCTGGGGAATGAAATAAGATGTTATTTAACTATCCACCATGATTTGCGTATCAAATCCATGCAAGTTCAGCTCAAACGAGGCCAAAACTGACTCTACCTGACGGAAATAGGGATGGTTAAAGTGTTTTGTGAAGTTTTGCACTAATGACACAGCTTGGAGGGTTTCTGCACGAGTAGGTGCATGCTCTGGTTCACTGGCTTCATCGTCTGCTTCATCCAAGTTGCAAGTTGCCCCCAATGCATACAGCCTTCTTGCTTCTATAACTGCCTCGCAAATGTCTTTGTCAGTCACATCATAAATGGCATGATGTATCTCGATGGCAGGATTGAGAATTTCAGCAAGGCTCATCCAATTCAACCGCTGGAGGGTACCAGTGGACTCTGGGTGAAGCTTTGCACAGATGAATCTGATCTCGAAGCTTCTTTAAACCTCTTTTTAGAATGTCCAGAGGTTTCAAAACAGGTTTCATAGTTATCAAAAATGGGGATTCTGCATCGACATATGTTTCGAGTGTGATTATATAATAAAAATTTCCTTATATGGAACAATCTATTGGTTTTCTGCTGGTAAATACACTATCGGATATCTGTTATCGGATATGATTGCAAATCCCCACAGGCAAACTCAGAAAATCCAGAAGCTATCGGATGTCAGGGAGTATTGGTTATAAGGGAGTCGACTGTATCACATAGACTGGCCTGGAATATCTGGGTCTAAGATTGAAGATCAGAAGATGAATACCCAGAATTCCAACACATAATGATTGAGGTAAATAGGATAAGATAAATATGAAGCCTCATTTATAAGGGATGAATAAGTAATGAATCTATAGTTTCAACATATTTCTCCCAGTCCAAAGTGGTGCACAGAATGGCATACCTGTGGCCATGGTTGTTTACCAATGTTTTCTTGCAGCTGTTGCAAATTCTGTAACCCCAGTTCCAATCCTGCTGTATTTATACATGATTGAAACCAGATTTTACCTTGAGAACCAGGAACAAGCACTTTGTGCCACTACAGGACGTACAAATTTCAAACTACCTGAGTGTCACTGTGATATCTACGGCTGTAGACAAGATAACATGACCCGAATTAAGTCCTCGATTCCAACATCCACCAGTACCCACAACTAATGTTATGCCTAGGCAATTTAAATGGCGGAGGGGTAGAGCATCTGACGGGTTTACGTCGTGTTCAACTGCCAGATCGGAGAAGAACGGGACGAAACGTACGATGCGCACGCTTGCACCGAATGCACGCGGCGGAAGGTTGGACCTGAATTTGGATTTGACAACCCCGGAGTTCCCGTGTGGACGAGTGACACGGCTAATGACATTTAGATTGAGTGGCGGTTGGTGAAAATGAGGCAGAAGACTGGTTACCCCCAGATGACACGAATCTTGGATCCTTGGATTTCGCGCTTGGCTTTGTAGACGTAGGCTACACGCTATGAAGGCAGAGATGAAGCAGGGCGCGATGGGGAGAGGGCGGGTTGCAAACCTTGCCAAGGTAAAATTGGGCGTCTTTTTGGTTACCAACACCCTCTATTTGAATGAGTGAGGTATTCGGGCTCGAGTTACGCTTTGCACGCTTGTGGCCGAGGATGCGGCCCTTTGAATAGAGTCTGAAAGACCAGGTACAAGTCAGTGGGGGAAGGCCGAGAGGGGAATGCGGGAGGTGCATCCAGCCGAGCGGTGTCGCATCCGGTGGATGGAATTCCGATGGATGTGATTTTTGTAGTCCCTGAGGGGGTTGGTGTGAATACGGACCTTGTTGAACCCATTTCTTGTCTTGATGCGGGGAAGGGAACGCCGTTGGTCGTGTTCTGGGCAGGGAGAGACGATGATGGTGAATGGACGTTACAGTGTCACACGGTTGACACGTGTGACAACATGTCACAGTATAATTGGTGGACCAAGATCGGGTACAAGGTCACCCGTCGATGCAGCTGACGAAGAGCTGCACTCTACGTCGCTTTAAAACAGCGTCGTAGGAGTAACGGAGCGATGGAAGAAAGAGCGTTGATCACCGTCCAGTTTGCGTCTGGCAGTCGTTACAAGGCTGTGGGATGGCACGGGGTCGAGCCATTTTTGCTGTACTGTACGCGTTAGAGCGAATTTTGCTGTAGACATAAAATCGGTTTGAATCGGCAAGCATGTTCTCGCAATCATGTCCCTTCATACCCTCTCTAGAGCGAGGCCGTTCCTCGGCCGCCCTTTCTCGTCCTCGACGACATCGACCATAGTCATCAAACCGACGCCGTCCAAGGACCATCTGTATGCTCGAATTCCAGACTCGACCCTTCCCAAGGGCTACCTTCTCACCGGTATTCACGCCGGTGTCAAAAAGCCAAAGCCGGAATCGCCCACGCCGCTAGATCTCGCGCTTGTCTTGTCCACGTCTCCCCATCCCACTTCCGCTGCTGCATGTTTCACTCTCAACGCCTTTCGTGCCGCACCCGTCCTTGTTTCCCGCGAGGTCCTACAAACATCAGGTGGAAGAGCACGCGCTGTTGTCGTGAATAGTGGTTGCGCGAACGCAGTCACTGGGAAGAAAGGCATCCAACATGCTTGGAGTA
This sequence comes from Sutorius australiensis, assembly GCA_038089915.1. Lineage (NCBI taxonomy): Eukaryota > Fungi > Basidiomycota > Agaricomycetes > Boletales > Boletaceae > Sutorius > Sutorius australiensis. The sequence goes on from JBBPLR010000043.1 coordinate 7,284, forward strand.
TGGTCAAAGCAGGCGACGCCGTCCTTGCCGCCCATGGTACCATTCCACAGTCTGCATCCCAGACAAGCGAGACCCTCGTCATGTCTACTGGCGTCATCGGTGTCCACCTTCCCATCTCAAACATCCTCTCCGCCATCGCTTCCCAAGAATCCTCTTCTTCCCCTTCTTACACCCTCTCATCCACTCCCTCTGCCTATGAGGCCGCCGCACGCGCATTCATGACGACAGATACATTTCCGAAACTCCGCGCACGCAGCTTTGAGATCAATGGAAAGACTTACCGCATGACAGGCATGGACAAGGGTGCAGGCATGATTCACCCACAAATGGGCGATCCCTCCTCTACTGCCGGTCTCGTCTCTCCTGCCACTGGTCCCCCTCCAACCGCTGGTCTCCACGCCACCCTCCTAGGCCTCATCCTAACCGATGCTCCCGTCTCCCCCAAAAGTTTACAGTCTGCGCTCACCTACGCTGTTGAGCGAAGTTTCAATTCCATATCGGTCGATGGCGACATGTCCACGAATGATACGATTATCGTCTTGGCAAACGGCGCTGGTCAAGATGCCAATCCTAACGAAATCGACGAGTCCACAGACCCTCAAGCCTACGTCTCGTTCAGAGACCAACTGACGGCCTTTTCTATCGACCTGGCCAAGCTCGTCGTTCGTGATGGTGAAGGCGCCACCAAGTTCGTCAGCGTATGCGTTGAGGTAGGTTTGCATATCCTTACGAGCAATTCGTTAATTTGGGACGGATAATTTGGAGGCGTGCTGAACGTTTCTTTTTCTTATTTCGTCATATTTATTCCCTTGTTTATGACATCCTTTCTGTGCTGTGATTTTCTATCTACCGCAACTAATAATCTGACCTACTTTGACGATTAGAACGCGGCCTCTTACGCAGATGCCCGCCGCGTCGCCTCGACCATCAGCACCTCTGCGCTCGTGAAAACTGCCCTTTACGGCGAGGACGCAAAGTAGGTCACCTCCGAACCGCACCACGGCTGCATAATTGTACTGACTCTACACATTACTCAGCTGGGGCCGTATCCTCTCCTCAACTGGCTCTACTCCACTTAGCACGCCCCTCGATCCTACGCTCGTTAGCGTCGCCTTCGTCCCACCACCGACATCGTCGAATCCAAACCCCCTTGTTGTCCTCGAGAACGGTGAGCCCGTTGGTGTTGACGAGGCCCGCGCGGGCGAGATACTTGGGGAGGAAGACTTCGAAATCAGGGTCAACCTCGGAGGGCAAGGGGTCGGAGGCAAGGAGGAAGCACGGTATTGGACGTGTGATTTTAGTTATGTGAGTAGCTCGGTGTTTCTGATCGTGGTCAAGGAGATGCTAATACTGTCTGCGTGACTTAGGAATACGTGCAAATTAACGGCGATTACAGGAGTTGATAGAAAGGTATGCTGCCTTCGTAGCAGGAATATTCATGGATTTGGTGTCATTTGGTGGATGCATGCCACTTGGACTTTTGATCGATCCTTCCGACAAGCTTCTCGATCATGTTACATACATGCTAGGTGAAAGGGTGGACGCTTCAGCATTGCATCGAAGGCTAGGATTCGGACACACGTGCGCCCCAGAGGACTCAAGTACCCACAACCCACGAGTTGCTCAAGACCCAGGGTCTTTGGGTTTGTTCTTCCAAAGCGCTAACCCTACCGCCCGGACTGCGTCTCGGAAATGGCAGGGCCGTGGAAGCGCAAATACTGCTCAAATGGCTATAATTTGTTGCTCCGTACGTTCAGGGATCGCTTCAGTTCAGGGATCGCTTCCATTCATCCGATCACTCGGAGTCATGAAACGTGTTATAGTGCACAAGCCATGCTGCCGGGCGTCGTATGGGGGGAAGTGACCTCCATCGCATCCCGTCCCGCTTTAGCCAACCGCGACGACTCCTATTTACTCTAACCCCCCTCCTCCTCCTCATAGACGCCTTGAAGTCCGTGACTAGGAGAGGTGCGTTGGCGTCGTTCCGGTATCAATATTGGCGCAGAAGTCCTTTTCCTTCCAAGTTTCCCTTTTTTCGACAGAGTTCGCGTCTTTTGCGTTGCATGATACAAAAGTATGGACGAAAATAGCGACACAAGGGAACAGAGAAAAATAACGAAGCGTTGGTCAATTCGGCGAGGTCATCGCTCGCGTTGACGACGACTTATAAGATGTTGGTCAGTTGTGGAACGGACATATTTCGGATGGAAAGGAGGGAAAGGAGGTTGCCCAGCCTGACGAACATGGTGAGCGAGTTGAAGGCACAGCAATTATTTTTTATAATGGTTCGACTATTCTTCGCCGCTGGTGACGCTATGATGTATGAATGGCGGAATGGTGCCCGAAACATGGTCTATCTGATTTGGATTAGCGGTGAGTGGTCTACTGGGCTTGGATGAACATATGTATTTTTCGTTGCGCGTTCAAGCTGATCCAGCGTTGTCGATGAAATATAATAAGATACTGGTTCCCTCACGTCTCCCATGGGTGAGCATCTGGGCTCTATTTTCCGTCCACATTTTCCTGAGCTTTATTTCCTTGAAGATGAGTCGAAACCCTACACCCGGTGGGTCCTCATCCGACTGTAGAGTTCCGCGACTCCGAAAACGCTGATGTTCGATCAGAGCCATCGTCTCATCCGCTTCGAATTCCGAGAACGCCTCGCCGGGGACGTGGGACATTCATAACTTGTTCAGACGGTAGAAGCTCAAGAAGCACTTCGTGTTTCTTTCTCTTTCTTCTGTATTGGGTGCTGGATTTTGTCCCTTTGGCTCCAACACATTACATTTTCGCGTGTCTTTACAAAAGTGGGCACCTACCAGATGAACCCAGAGGTGCAAAAATGACATTAAAAAGGCATATCCTACGAAACTACCGCCGGCTACTACTGAAACTTTTTTTGTGCTGTCGCTGGAACACTGGCATGGAGAAGTTTGGCCACTCTAAGGGACATGTCTACAGCCATAAAGAGAGGAAGCAGGAAAAATGGCAAGTAACTGGAAAGCAACAAGATATACTGGAACATTGTAATGGACTGAATACCTGCAGCAGTCGTTTGGGCACTTGTTATGGGTGTGGCGAGTAAAACAGTCAAACAAGGTAAAGTTGTGGTTGCTGTGGAGGCCCCATATGCGAGTAGCAATAGGTATATGGAACGGGAGTCTGTAGGGTGCATTAAAATGTGACCGAATTTAGGAAGTCTGGACTACATGCCTTTCCACAGTCCTCGCATACCGAGGATGAAAACAGGAACTTGAAAGAAGCTAAGATACAAATGAGGCAATTGTTTAGCCAAAGAAGAATTGTAGCGCCCACATTTCAACAACGAGGAACGTCTTGAACCACAAAAAGGATTGGGTTTCGCCCGTGTAACCCATAACGCCACTGATCAGCGGGTCAGCAGACAGCTGGGTATACATTATTGGAAGCTCTCTGATGAAGCCAGGAATGAAGCTCGGAGGATATAACGCTTGGCAGTCGAGCAAGAGAGACGCAGGCAAGTGAATCTCCAGAGCGGGCCGGAAAAGATTAGCCCAACAACAATTTAGGCACCGGGAAAGTCAACGACGGCTTACCAGGAAGAACACAAAGTAAAGTAGGTCTAGCGGACGGGAGCTCAAAGGAGTTTTCGTCGCCATGATGGTGGTTAGAAAATAGGAATGTTGTACATAACTCAACGTAGGAACCTAGAAAGGGAATTTGTCCATATTGACAAACGCGGAGGCGGCACGATTGAGGACTTGTTACATTGGCATTGATCTTCAAACTTGAAAATAACTCGTCTTGTCTATGTCTCGATATCCTCACACAAGACTGTTCAGTAATCCTCATCGCGTCGTGGTTCTGTCAGGACCCCACATACAGGTGCTAGACACGCAGTACGCACAATCTCGCGCCCGTTCCCCACAATGAATGATCGACTCTCATTCGCGACCCATGAAGAAGCGGACGCATACTTTTTTCGACGGTAAATTTCGCCTCAGAAGATGGGGAGGCCGTCACCAAAAGTGGCCCTATCCGTTGTTCTGGTATGAGTCAAGATGGAAGATATCTTGCTACCACCGGGGACGACAAGCAACTCAAGATATGGGATCTTGGCTCGCTTACGCTCATGAGTGCACGGTGAGGTTTTCGAGTGAACGCCGAACATCGTTGACACGGACAGCTTAGTCCACTTCCCAAGAAACCAACGTCCATCTTGTTTTCTAGGGATATGGACATTCTCGTTGCCGATAAATTCGGTGACGTATTCAGGTAGACTTTTTGCTATAATGCGTGGAGATTTCCTGATCCCATGCAAAGGTACGCGCTCCACCCGAGTAATGAACTACTTGCAAAGAGCGCTCGCAACATGGTCCCCTCCGACGAAAACCAACCCGGTGGAGGAGAGCTTATACTCGGCCATGCATCTCTCTTAACGAGCTGTTTGCTCACACCAGACGAAGAATTTATTATAACAGCCGATCGAGACGAGCACATCCGAGTTAGCTGGTATCCAAAGGGCTACGTCATCGAGAACTATTGCTTGGGTCACAAGAAGTAAGGAATCTTATCCGACCACATGATTGGATCTAATCTTAGAGTATACAAGATACGTATCGGCCATTCACATCCCCGCTGCATCTCCAAAACGCCTGGTTTCTGGAGGTGGGGATCCTGAGTTGCACGTCTGGGGCTGGATGTCGGGGCGCTTGCAACGGCGTGTCGCTGTGTTTGCTACAGTCGAACCATTCATCGTAGTGGGAGCGCAAAACCGAAGAGGTGAACTACTAGATGACAATTGCCTCGACGAGAAAGCCGTCGATTCGGGAGGTGAGGAAGGAAGCACAATAAAAAGCAAGCGTCGGAGGCTTGCCGCCTTGGAACCCGAGGATTCTGAGGGCCACATACCTTCCGAAGGCTTGGACAAAACATTCAACACCGGGACTATCCTTGTTGTTCGCAGGATCAGTTCATTTCTCTTTCAAAGTGAAACCCATATTGTGTTTAGTGTGGTTGGGTGAGCGTCGACCGCAGCGACAAGGAATTCGCTGACCTGGGAACTTTCATTCTGCAGAGCAACGGCAATTTTCGAGTTCGTCTTGGCGGAAACACACGATCAGCCCAATATCCGGCACCGTGATTTCGGAAAGCCTGTGATTGACTTCACAGTGCGTGAAGACGGGATGGTTTGGGTCCTGCTTGATGCAGACTTCGCTGAGGGGTCTGATCTTGATCACAAACGTCCCCGTGAGTTGGTCCAAGTAGTTCGGTGGTCAGTTGACCAGGTGTGCACAATATTCCATGGCTATTGAAACATCCGCTGATACCCCCCATAAGTTTGTTGATTCTGATAGCTCAGGACTGCTTGACAGTCTTAATACTACATGCTCGCTTCCTGGTCCGCATATTTTTCATTCGGTGGTTAATTTGACCGACGTGGTCTCGAACAGCGACAGCAGAAGAGTTGGAATCCTTGGATCTTTACGCTGACCTCTCTTCCTTGCCAAAGGGTGTCGAGGGGGAGCAAGGAAGCCAGGTGTTTGGACGATCGAAATCGGATCATCGACAGCTCAAAGATGAACCCACCAGAAAAGACGCGCCCACCGTTGTCGGTCTGACAAAACGAGCTCTTGGACGGCTGAAGCACAAACGTGCCTTGGACCACCTGCACCACGATGAAGTAGACGAGCAGGATCTAGCTGGGCCCGACACGAAGAAGATGAAAGCAAAACTGGAAGATGAGAATGTACATCATGACAGCATGTAGCGTAGGTACTGAAACATACTTGTAATGACCCTTGAGCAGAGATTTACCTGCCGTACATTCACTGGCAGCGGGAGGTTGCTGTGATCCCTCGGTGGGACGTGCGGCTTGCATTTGCACTACGCAATCACTGACTGGCAGCGTCTCAGCTAGCAGTCTGTCGTCTGCGCACTCAGAAGCGTATATATTTCCCAAGACAAGCTAGATACTACACGTACGTGACTTTAGCAGGCAACTTTACATCTGAATCTCCAATCCGGACCGGCGGCGCATAGTAACAAAAGCCAACCGCGATGATGAAACATACACTAGCACAACATTCTATATACATGGCTAAGGAAATTGTACATTCGGTGTCAGCTCTATGCCCAGAGACCGAGCAACGACATAATGCCGGTGCCAAATAACATGCAACACAGCGCATATGCAAGCTTTTTCGAGGATGCATTGTTCATCTCTTTGCTGAAGAGGAACTCGTGCGCCATTAGCTGTAGCAGGAAATTAGACAACGGGCTGGAAAAAAAAAGCAAATGTATATCTACCTCCACCAGACCAGTGTACAGCAAAATCCCTGCACTTATCGAATCGAACACGCCACTGACGATGGATGCTGTTGTGCTGTTGGGGTTGTAGGTGCTACGAACTCCAAGGCCCGCCGCAATTCCAATTGGAGTGGTGATGCCATATAGAAGGGCTCCGACATAGGGGATGTAGCTATATTTCGGCCCAAGTTGCATGAACGCCAATCGTGACCCGACACCAAGACCTTCGAATATCTCTTTAAAACGACATTAATCACATTTTTTTATGATTATGATGGCGGACTCACGATGGAAGATGATCACAACGAAGAGCACCTTGAAATTTGGATCCACAGCAAGTGTCAGCCCAATGAGTAGACTGTATAACACGTTACGATCCATCTAACATAGAAGAAAGGGAGCCTACCTATGGAACAGGACGCCGAACTCCAGGATGAATACACCGATAACCTGCGCCATTGCGGAATCATCGAAACTCCCTACGGGCGATCTCTCAAGGTCGGTAGACGTGGTTTGCTTGTCCTCATTCATGCCTTCCGGATCGTGAACGACATGCGAACCGATTGCGTGGCCATGTGAACCTACGAGGGTAAGTGGCAGCCCCTTTTTAAGGAAGTCACAGACGTACCAGGATTGATTCCTACTCTGGCAAGTTTCGCGGTACCCACACGGAACGCGATGATTTCTACGATAAAGAGCACATAGAGGCTAAGCATTGCGAATGCGAGGGGATATGGCTAGCGTCACGCATTTACTAAAGAGTGGATAGATGAGACAAATGCAGCTGGACGCACATAAACCTGCCATGCAGGTGACAAGCAAGGCGATCCAAGTTCACTTAGAGCAGGGCTCAACAAGTGGATGAAGGCAGTCGCTACCTGACAGGAGTTGAGGAGGACTGTAGTTTGTAATTCAAGAAACTCACGATGACTCCAGAGCCGAAATATTTGGCAAACCTAACAGCAGAGTCAGCATGGTCAAGGCAGAAAAAAGAACGAGAAGGCCTACTCGAACAGGGGAGTCGGCACCCTCAGCCAGCTGGTTCTTCTGGAAACAACAGGAAAGAATGCAGCACATCCAGAGCTTGCGAGAATTATGAAGACCGAGGCTATGCGCAGCCCAGTGTATGTATTCGCGCCGCCACCGCTGCCACAATCTGTAGAAGACATGACTGCGTCACCAACAATGAAGGTGGGTGAAACAACGAGCGTTGGACGCTGGTGACTCAGGCCCACTCATTTATTAGGATGAGCTGTGGGATATCAACCGCGAGGGTTCTCAGTTCGTGACATGGTACCTTCTCGGTCAGGGCAACATGCTGACGACCAGCTCGAATTGGAATGGCGAGCACCAATAAGGGTACGTTTATAGCCATGCGCCCGTGGCCCAGGACACGTCGAGTTCATTATGTGACAATCCGCCCGGAATCCAACAGTCGTAGCTCATCAATCCGACATGTGGCTCATCCTCGTCGCAAACGACCGTCATCCGCCAAGTACTTTCGGTAGGGGCCCAATTAGTATGCTTCTTTCGCCAAGCTCTCCGAGAAGAGGCTAATTTCGTCTGCAAGAGCGTGTAAACGAGAAGAAGGAGTTGACAATATATGGGCGATATAAAAATTTAGCTTCATCACGGTGTGGTTTCCCCGGCTCGCAATAGCGGAAGAGCCTGTGCAAGTGCTGAAGAGTGAACCCACGTCAGATATCGCCATGATTGTTGCCGCCAAGGGGTGGTCCGCCGAAAACACTGCCATCTTTTCTTGCTCTTCGGATGGATGGATTGCAACAGTGATCTTGCGAGGCCGTACAAGCTTTGCGACATCCCCCAGCAAGACGACCATCGCCCTCTTGTCAATGCTTCCCTATTCTGCGTCAACATGTTCCACAGCCCGACACGGTCATCGACTTACTAGGTCAAACCGTGACCAAAATGAGACTACCGCATCAGTCAGGGACATGTGCTGTAATCTCGACTGACGATCCATGAGAAACGGAACAGACCGCGAGAATATCCTGCGCGCCTCATGGTGATCCTGAGTCTCGCTGGTTGTCGTAGCCAAAGGAGATACGGACAGATGTCGCGTGACGTACGCATATGCGAGGCTAGAGTCCAGTAGCACGTGTTAGTCCGAGAGCAAGCAGTAAGGAATACATACAGCACAACACATATGTTGTATAACAATGATATTCCGCGTGAGACTTGATTCACGAGGTGAGTTGGAACCGCCGTCAAGTCCGGTTTCATGCCGTACGGACCATGTAGCGAAAGCGGTGATTCCTCGCCATCGTTTGGGCCTTCCCACCACGGCAGCTGTCTGGTTTTCTCAAGTTCTACGCTTTCAAGAAGTTCCTGCGTCAGGCTACTGGACGGCTCCTTGAGCGCAGCAAAGAACTTGTCCCTCTCCCTTTTGGTTAATAATCGAAGTAAATCATCGGCCGAGGCAGAAGCTGGATCGATGTTATTATTTGAAATGGATCGTGTTCAGGCTCACTCACATATATCTATTGTCGAGAAACGGTGCACAAGTTCGTCTTCCTCGTTTTCTTCGTCAGATAGCCCAACCATGTCCGCTGCGCTCTGGTCTTCTAACCGTTTCAGTAATTCAATTATTTTTTTCCTATCTCCCTCGGGTCCCGAGGTTCCTGCCTTGACACCTATTTCAATCTCTTTCCGATAAAACGTTTCGGAGCAGCGTGAATGTGACTTTTTTTGGACAGCATCAGGGAAACGGAAGTAGAACGCGGAAAACCATACCTCCGAACGAAAACAACTTAAGCCACAATAAGAAAGGTTGCACGACGGACACGTGTATCTGGAAAACATTCTCTGACAGCTTTGAGAATCATTCAGGTGGTTCAGAGGGGGATTTGAAACGAATGGTGTCGACGTACATCCCACAAGGAGCGTCGCTCAGCCTCCTAGTCGGCTCGTCTTCGTGTGTCTTGATCATGGGCATCGCCATGGCAGGATTCGAAAGAATGTCCGACTTTGATGTCGTTACTCATCTGGGAGATTTCCAAAGACGGTCGATGTATGTGGCAGTGTCCGATAACTACGTTCAACACGCTCGGACAAAAAATCCATAGTTCACCTACAATGGTAGATGCAAAGTTGACCGATTCAAAGTTGACTTTTTCTTCGCTCTCTCATTTTCTTGATTCGCGCATTCTACGCGCACTTGCCGACATAGGTTTTGCACGACCTACTTTAGTCCAGGCAAAAGCTATCCCAATAGCTCTCGAAGGTCGGGATATTCTTGCCAGGGCACGCACTGGAAGCGGAAAGACAGCTGCATACTGTATTCCAGTCTTGCAGAAGATATTGAGTGCAAAATCCGTGAGTACTACCTGCGCAGATACCCAGCTTTTGCAATTAACGAAGATCTGCTCGACTCAGGCCCTGTCGACTGTGGACCCTTCTTATAGAGTCACTCGAGTCTTGATCCTCGTTCCTACCCGCGAACTCTCTGAACAAGTGTGTTCCTGTTTCCGCAACCTCTTAGCATATTGTGACAAAGATGTTGCTGTATCTAACGTTGCGAGTGGTACTGCGTCTCACATACAACGGTGTGGTCTGACACATTGGAAGTTAGACATGGCCTTATACATCTCTGTAGTACCGTGTTGGCGGACAAGCCGGATATCGTGATTGCGACTCCATCACGCATTCTAGGACTCCTGCAATCCAAGGTATGTCGAACAGTTCCCATCAACAGTTCACGTCGAACCCATCGATAGACACTGGTCCTGTCTTCCCTCGAGTCGCTAGTCATTGATGAAGCTGATCTCATATTATCCTATGGTCATGACGAAGACATCCGCCAGATATTCGGAGGAGGCTACTTGCCTACCATCTACCAATCTTTCCTGATGAGTGCCACTATGACAGATGACGTGGAGATTTTGAAGGGTCTTGCTCTACGCGATCCTGTATGTTCCCCCTATCGTTCGCGTTTGAAGCATGCCCATCCTTTCTGATCCTAGGCCATATTGAAACTAGAAGAGGGTGACGAAGAAACGCCTCTGCTCACTCAATACTTTGTCCGGTATGTCAAGGACCCATCTAAATTTACTATGGCTACTGATATTATGGCTGCAGATGCTCCGAAGTTGACAAGTTTCTCCTCACCTACGTCATCCTCAAACTCCGACTTATCAAAGGCAAATGTATACTCTTTGTTAACGACGTAGACCGTGGTTACCGTCTCAAACTCTTTTTGGAACAATTCTCGATCAAGAGCTGCGTTCTCAACTCTGAACTCCCGCTGAACTCCAGGCAAATGACCTTTATTCGGCTTTGTGCTATCCCGCTCATTTCTTCGTCAGATACCACACTGTTCAAGAATTTAACAAGGGTGTATACGACTACATCATTGCGACAGATGAGAGCGGTGGAAGAGCTGAAAAGGACAGTGACAATCAACAAAAGTGCGAAGAAACGAGTCCCCCCGATCCTGAGGACACTGGTCAGTACCCACCCTGATTACCCATAGATGTGTCCTCACAAAACACTGGCAGAGACAACCAACCCCCTACCCTCGACCTCAAGGTCGTCTGCGCCAAGCGCGTCATCACACAAACGTGCACGGTCCCCATCACCGCAGGGCGGAGCTTCAAAGCCACTCAAGCGCAAAAAAATGAAAACGTCGGACAAGGAATATGGTGTCACTCGCGGGGTTGACTTTGTGGATGTCGCCTGTGTAATAAACTTTGATCTTCCATCGTCTTCCAGGTCGTACACGCATCGCGTGGGGCGGACGGCTCGCGCTGGTCGCACAGGAATGTCTCTATCCTTTGTCGTACCCGCTGAAGAGTGGGGGAAGAAGAAGGTCGTAGGTCGCCTCGGGAGTTCCAAAAACGATGAGGTGATATTTGGAAAGATTGAAAGGGAACAGTTCAGCAGAGGGAGCCCGATCAAGGAATATCAATTTGATATGCAACAAGTCGAAGCATTCAGATATCGGATGGAGGATGCCTTGCGCTCTGTAACCCGAAGTACCATCAAGGAGGCGCGAATAAAGGAGCTGAAAACCGAGATCTTGAACTCTGAAAAACTCAAGGTAGGCACAAATGTTTTGCGCCCAAGTTTCTGAAAATTTCATTGCGTGTAGGCACACTTTGAGGACAACCCGCTAGATCTTGACTATCTTCGGCATGACAAGCCATTGCATCCTATGAGGATCCAGGCGCACATGAAGCATGTGCCAAAGTATCTCTTACCTCGCACGGTCCCAGCGGCAGGAATAGAGGTAGAGGACCCCGCTGCATCAAAAGCACCTAGAGAAAAGGTCGGCTTCGTACCTTTCAAAAAACCGTCCGATCGGCGCCGCGGACGAGGCGGCGCAGTCAGGGGTGGAATAGGCCGCGGAGGCAAGAAAAAGGCAGATCCTCTGAAAATATTTAGATGACACACAAAGCATGTATTATTCGCTACTTGCTCCGGAATATCATACACAGGAATTGTACCACGATACGTTCCCTCAACCTGAAGGGTACTCAAACTGCGGCTCCTTCCCATCCCTTGGACCTCTCCACAGCACATTGCCACGCCGTCCAGGCGCTGTCCCTTTCAATCGACGACATGCTGGGTGTGAATTCAGTGCTCCCCTTGGTATTAACCTCTGCAAGTGTCTCCGGCCTGGATATGTCCCATCCAAACAAGTTGATTGCAGACCCAGCTAGCAGTGCAGATCCCAGTGCTGTTGACCTGCCGACCACCACACTCAATATTCAGTTACCTCGCCATGATATGACACTCACTCCCTCATCTCGGGTCTAATGACATCGAACCCCCCCATGTCGGCCAATATTTCCATACAGGCATCTCCATTGGTCATTCCCCCGTCTACTTTGAGATGTTTGAGGTCCGTCTTAGAATCTAGCTTCATGGCCTCTAAGATGGCCCTCGTTTGAAAGGCATTTGCCTCTATCGCCGCACGAGCAATATGGGCGGGGGTGGTGTACGACGATAACCCTAAACACCATCGACAGTCAGCCCATTCCGCATGGGACCCGGCAAAAGGGACTGTGTCTGATACCTATCATTAACCCCGCAGCCCCCGGGTCCCAGTAAGGTGCCAGCAAACCGGAAAACGCCGTCACGAAGTATAAACCGCCAGAATCGGGTGTCGATCGCGCCAGATCATTAATCTCGCTCGCAGACTTGATGAAGCCCATGGAATCCCGAAGCCTGAAACCGGTTAGCATCGTGTTTCACTTTTTAAACCACCGTGAAAACCATTTGATGGCACTTCCTGCAACGCCAACTGATCGCGCATGCTTCAACAACGAAAGCGACGGGTACGATGGTTACTGGCTTACCGCTGCCCTCCAAGGCATACACGGGACGTGCACCAGGACCGGGTTGGTATGCAACCTAATCAAAGCTTCAGTACCGAACGTCGAGCTCGTATAAAGGGCGTTCACGGTGCTCAACAGTCCGTGACTGCTCTGAACGATTTCAGCACCCGTGCAAAATAGCAAAAATGCCCCAGTTCCATAAGTACATTTAGCCTCCCCTCCCTTCAAACACTTGTTCCCAACGAGTGCGCCTTGCTGGTCGCCGACAAGGCCACCGATGGGTACGCCTTTCAATGGCCCATCTGCAATATGACCATAGACTTCTGAGGAAGAGACGAGTCTCGGGAGAACAGACGGTCGAAGATCGAAAAATGCAAGCATTGCGGGTTCCCATTGTAGTGTGGTGAGGTTCAGGAGGAGAGTCCGTGACGCGTTCGTGACATCTCCGACGTGGATGCCTCGGACTGGCCCTCCAGTCAGATTCTACGTCGCATTGTGCGTCACTTATAACCCCAGAAGAGATATTATATAACCTACATATACGACCCAAGACTCCACCGTACCGAATAGAAGGTCATCTTCCGCGTGGGCTCTCTCGACCTCTGGATAGTTGTCGATCATCCACCGTAATTTTATAGCGGAGAAATACGTCGAGAGTTTCAGCCCGGTTCTGACCGAGCAGATCGATAAGAGAAAGCGCAGCAAGGAGAAACGTCGTCAGTCTCACATATCTCGTAGAGTATCGATACCCTCCTCTCCTTTCTTGAACTGGCCTGACGTGACTTCAAGCCCGACATCCACGAGCTTCTGTTCGCACTGGGCCACCGTGTTTTTCGTCCTCGAGTCCGTCCATACAATCGCTCTGCACAACGGCTTTCCGGTTTTACGGCTCCACACCACGGTCGTTTCTCGTTGGTTCGTAATACCTTGAAAACGAGCCTGAAATGGTAGGGGCCGTTATAGAAAAGACACTACACGAACCTATCACCTTGATGCTCTCCTTCGCCCAACCGTTGTTCTCCAAGTTTTCGCAGGCGTTGGCGATACAGGCTTCGGAAACCCTCTGTATTTCATCGGGATCGTGCTCGTGCCATCTGTACCGACGGAAACATCGTGTCAACGTGAGGTATGATATGGTCGGAACGTACCCTGGACGGGGATAATATTGAGTAAACTCGGACTGAGACTGTGCGATGATGTTGGCATATCGATCGAAAATGATAAATCTGACCGAGCTACAAAAGGTCACGATCCTGTGTCCAACTTCTTGAATTTCTGGTGCATAACTCACGTTGTTCCGCAATCCAAAGATCCCACAAATTCGCTCTGCCTAAGACTTGCCATGGGGGTCGAGACGAACTTAACAAACTTGTCTACGGGAGAGTTACCTTTCTTATGTACCCACTGAGACACTTTTCGATCTTGACAGGTATGATCGCAAGTGATTATTCACGGGTCAATTCGGTTACTACGGAGTACATGACGAGATAGATTCAGGTATTACGGCGCTCGCTTGCCTCAGAACAACGGCGTATAGCGTTACAGAGCGTGTTCTAGATTGTCACTAAATTACATCCTTCTCCGCTTCGCTCCAGGCGAATACGGGAAGTGGGTGGGCCTCAGTATTGAAAACCCATTTATCCAGCGGGACGATATCATCGTCCGAGAACAAGAGGTATAGATATTTGAGTGTCTCAGCCAGAAAGTAGCTGGAATGGGATGAAGACATGATCACGCAAACGAGCTCATCTCGCAATGACTAACCTGGGCATTGAATCTTGTAGGATGGGGTCCATAGTGTTGACCCTGTCCACACTGGAATACCCTGATGGCGTCTTTGCGACGCGCTCGATCGCCTGGAAAACACTCCAGCCTCTATGCCGCCATTTGACATCCCCGGTCGTCCTCCACAGGATGTAAAATGATTCGATGGCCTGTAAAAGGTGATCTGGCAACATCGCCCGATGGAGGCAGCATCAGTCGTACCTCGGGCCTCAAATAGTAGGCTGTATTTCTGATGCCATAATCTCTCGACATGGTATCGAGTCGCATCTCTGTCACGGTCTTTGCCTTGGGATTTGCAACCCACGGACGCTTATCGCCAACACCGGGTGGTGAGCCCAACTTACCATACGCTCTCCACTTCCGCAATGCCTCCGTCCACCGGATTTCACCAGACTCTGGGATTCGCATGGTAATAACGTCTGGTCCCAGACCAGAAGGCTGGTCGGCGTATGTGAGGTAACACGTCTGTGCGATGCCCTCAGCAGCCCAGAGATGTAGGTCTGAGAGGTTAAACATCCCTCCTCTGAGTACCGCCCGGTATCTTGGGGATAAAGCGTCACCAAGGTGCGCATAATTAATTCCAACACTCTCAAGGTCATCCAAAGGAAGGAGGTGGGCTCCTAGCGCCAGTAGACCTGGGAAGAAGCAAGAGAGGTGTTCAAATTGATGTGAGGCCGTGGTCCTATTCCCACGGGTTGTTGAATCAGTAACGTAAAGTAGGTCGCGCTGAGACGAAACAAAGAGGAGGTTATTGATCACATAATTCGTAAATTTCAGATCTTGGGTAGGCAACATTAGGGCGTATGCATGGGTCGCAGAGGAAGATGCTAACATGCTTCGAGATGGGCTCTATCTGAACGTGCAGTGAGCAGAAACTGCTTGAGGGTATATTCGTGAGCACTATCAGCCGCGGCTCCGACCGATAAACGGCGAACTATGAGGGTAAATATTAACAAGTTCCATGAATTGCCAGGTCGGACTACGCACTATCTGACGGTTTCCCGTCGTGTATATTCCAATAGATCGGATACATGTCTCCCGATAAACTGAGGTTGGTGTGTCGGAAAAGATCGTTGACAGTTGCAACCTAGTCGATACAGTGTGTATAAGGGAAGAGATGATAGCGCAATACTGACGCGATCAACGTGTTCCTGCTTTCCCGTGATTTTTCCCAGGTATGCATATTCTAACTGGAAAGAGGATATCTCAGCGAGTGGACTGGGACCGTTAAACGGCTTGGGGTGGGTTCTGCTAGAGCTAGAGCGGTGCGTTGATCAGAGATATCTGAGCATACATGCGCTCTACGCACTTGTAAGTGTCTACTGAAAAGCGTGGGAGTCCACTGAATGTATCGAAGACAGGCGACAGCCTTGTTGCGAGTTCGTCGGCTTTGTCTCGCAGAACGGTGTCCATGGACAGCGCGTAGGCGGACAAGAGACCGCCCAGATAACGAATGACCGTTTCAAAGAAAGGCACGTCGGTGTTCTGTAGTAGTGAGCCGTGAGACGCGACATGCATGGACGGGACGCACGGTCGGCATAGAAAAGTTGGTGGACGTGATCATTGGGATGGCACGCGCATACTCGTCCTTCAGACCCATGAGTAGCATTGTATCAAGGGAATCCACGGCAGTGACACCCCAGCCGTTGAAGCTATTGCCACGTCAGCATGACATCTCTGAGTAGACCGGAAGACTTGCTTGTCGATGCTCGTGTTTGAGACGGGACGAATCTCATCACGGGGAAATGCATACTGCTCGTATCCATGGTAGGCGTGCAAGAAGGCATTCTTTACCTGTGCTGCCCTGTCGGCCCAGACCTCAGGGGTTTCGGAAGGCCAAAAGAAGACATGTTCCCGGGGAAAGAGTGATTCGCTATGATTGAGGTAAGTGTAATAGATGGTCCACAAGGCTACAGAGAACGCGAGGACGACCGCGACGTGGCGAACGGTAATACTACCACTGGGACGAAAAACTTTCAAGTTCATCGTATGGTGGAGTATTAGCGAGGCTGAGTTTGAAATATTCAAGGAGACGCGACCGACGACCGACTTTATGTTGGCGACATGTCTAGCTTTGACAAGGTCGTCAAGCTGGCTTGCAAGCCAAAACCTTCCCCTCCAAAAGCAAAGGTCGGTAGTTCGCTTGTTTGATCATACTTTACCCATAGCGCTCGTCTCTTCAGTACCTAGATCCCATCGTAGCCGCTACCTGGTCCGAAGATGGCGCCGTTCACGATGTCTGCAAAGCCCTCGTCCCTCGTCTTCGGGAACCAAATGCTATCGTGCGCACGAACCTTGTTGAACCCGTTCGTACCTTACTATGTTTGTCAAGGTCGTATTCAAAGCGTTGATCGTCTTGCATACCATGATTCGCAACGGAGCGACCGACAACGTACTGTCACACCTTTCCTCTTCGGAGATCCTCCGTTTGCGTAACGTTTCCGCCGGAAATTGGGAAGGTATGCGGGTTTGTTCCTCGCCGCTATCAAGCTGCTGATGGCACGTTGGTCTAGGTTACAATGCACCTCAGAACATGCAACTCTACGCACTCTACCTGGACGCCCGCATACGGGCGTACCGTGAATTGAAACACGATGCGATCCGAGCACAAGCAGAGTCAAATCGTGATTTGCGTCTCAACAATTCCCTCGAGGAAGATATGGCTTATACTACGGTGCCTCCCTCCAAAGCATCGTCAACCAAATCCAAGGCCCATCAACGAAACAAGACAAGCACGAGTTGCAAGCTTCGTTCCATGACGGTGCAAAAGGGTTTGCTTAGGGAAACAAAGACGGTGCAAAAGATGATCGACTCGTTGGTGGAATGTCGAGTAAGCATCGGCATTACCCTCGATCGCTATCTGACCAGATGTCCACATCCAGTTCTATCTGGATGACCTAGAAGACGAGCTCACCATCACGGCGTTGAGGATGCTTGTTAAGGATCTCCTCATCCTATTCCAGGCAGGTAACGAAGGTGTGATCAACGTGCTTGGTGAGGACCGTCGTTCACACGTTTGTCCCTCTCAGCTAAATGAACCTCAGGACATTACTTTGAGATGTCAAGATATGATGCCGAAGAAGCTCTTTCCATCTATCGTAATTTCTGCAGTCAAACTGAGCGAGTCGTCGAATATCTTGGTGTTGCCAAGAAACTACAAAATCTCTTGAACGTTCCTGTACCGACCCTGAAACATGTGAGTCCCAAGGCTCGTTTCTCCGAGAGTGATGTTAATGGATCTACAGGCCCCAGTTTCTCTCGCAAGTTCGCTTCAGGACTATCTCAACGATCCAAATTTTGAGCAGAACAGGCTTGAATACAAGGCGAGCAAGACAACCGGAAGTTCCAAGGACCGCAACGGCACTCCGTCGGCTCCGGGACTTAATGGTATCGTGTATATCTATCCGCACATCCGAATTTCATTCATGCTCGTGCAAGGTGTTTCTGGAACGTCAACCACCTCGACAGCAACCAAAGTATCGGCCAAGCCTCCCTCTCCTCTCCCCGGCGTTAGTAACAAGCCCAGCGTTGATCACGCGGCGACGGATTTCTTCAGCTCTATTGAAGGCGACCAAGCCTCTCCTTTCAATCCTGTTACTGGCAGGTGAGTTCTATTCTCACACCATTGAGCTTTTCGTAACAGAATTTTCAAGTCCGACGGGCAATCACTTCCCGCAGCAGACGGCACATAACCCATTCATTCAGCGACAGATGACCGGTGCTTTTACATCTCAACCGTTTGGCGGACAGGTACAGATCCAATCTACGGGCTTTCCCCCTCCCTTGCCGTTTTCCCAGCCATTCCAGACGGCTCAGCCATTGCCATCCTCCCAGGCCGATAGCTTTCCTATCCAGACGCAGCAGACCCCACGGCACCGGCCATTCTCGACGTTTATCCCCCAACAAGCCACCGGTCCGCAACCCATGCCGAATGTTGGATTTCTACAACCTCAACCTACCGGTGCAAATCCCTTCAGACAAAGCATGCTCATTCCGCAGGCAACTGGAATGCCAATGTTCGGTAGCAATGGGATTCCGCCAATTCCCCCGTTACCTATATCTCAACCGGATTCTTTCTTCCAGTTAACGAGTAGCCTGCAATCACAGCCTCCAGGTCAGCCTGCGGTTCCCCCAGCGCAAGTTCGACGACCAACAATTTCAAGTACTCAACTCGAGCAGAACAACCCACCAGTAGGGGTGCCTGCACGGCCCGCGTCCACACCGCTTGTTAACACCGTTGTCAACCCGTCATCCACGTCACCACCTATCGTACAGCCTGTCAAATCACACCAAACAGGCTCACGCAATCCATTCGGTGTTCCTGTGACACCAGCTCCGCCTGTTCCCAAACCACCTACCCTTTTGGAGCTCTCAATGGGCTTGGGACGGTTAGGTCTAGATGATGGTCAGTCAGCGGTTCAATCGCAGCCGACTGCTGTCAGTAGTCTCCAAGTGCAACCCACCGGTGCGGCGACAGAGTCAACGTTCTCGGCTGTTGGATCTTCCTTCGCATTCGCAAGCCCACCTCAGAAGAGCGTTTCCTCCCCTAGTAGCGATCTGAACAGTCTCGGCTCGCCTCTCACTCTTCAGATGACCTCCGCCACCACGAGCTCAATTGCTCCGGATCACCTCTTGACCTACCAAGCAACCAACGCGGCCGTTCGCCCACGTGCTCCCTCGATGCCCTTGAGTGGTGCCCTCAAACCTCAGCAAACCGGTTTCGGTGGAGTAAAGCCGTTTAAACCTACGTCGAGCTTTGGTGCATCGCTGCTAGAGTCTCTCCCACCCATTCCTCAGTCCGGTACCGCGACACCTAATCCGAGCGCACAGTCAGCCACCCATTCATTTGCACCCTCGCTACCCTCAAATCTCACCTTCGATGGACCTGCATACTCGTTTGGTGCGGGAAAAGATCCCAATCCACTTGGAATCATAAACCCCCAGCCGACGGGTGCACCTCTCCCTCAACAGAGAGTGAACGGAGGGTCCACGTTGGGCGTTGGTCTCCGGCCACAAGCTACCGGAACGCTTGGGGGAGCAAATCCGTTCCGCGCAACGATGTTTGCCTCTTCATCCGCATCGTTCCCCGCAGGTGGCATGCCGAATTTTGTGCCTTCTGCATCAACTCTACCGTTCGCAGGTCTGAGCACCGGGACTGGTGCCTTGCCCGCGTTTGGTCCCGGATTCGGAAGTGGTGCATTCAATCCGTCCTCTGCGCAATTCGGCCAAGACGGGCTGAACGTGCAACAGCAAAATGCAGGGGCGTCATTGATATAGCCTTGGTGCCGAGCGAGATGTATCACTTTGTTTGCACATTCCACGGGATACAAATCGATTGCGGTTCTTTGTTTCGGTGGTCGCTTTCACTAGTTTGCGGATTTCGATTGCGTTTGAAGGACTGATTTCTTTGGAGTCATGCTCGTTTCACTCTGTAATCTACTCGAATACCCCCCAGCTTTCACGTTACTCCAATCCACACTAACGTTTTATAAGGAAATGCTCGTGTGAAAGTGATAGTCAACGCTTGATAATTAAACGCAAATATCACGTTCGCGTCATCGACGAACGCGTTTAGAGTAAAAGTGACGATCATGGCAGCGTAAGTCATCGTTACAGTATTGTTTCATGACGCTCAATGCCCTGTGGCACACCAGTGAAAACGCATGTTCGGACGTTCGACTTGGCACCGACGTGTCTCCCACAATGACGGTCGAAACAGCACTCGAACATGCCCGACGCGCATTCGCGCTCAAAAGATACGAACAAGCCGTCGAACACTACGCTACCGCGCTCGAGCTACAGTAAGTCGTCCTCCCCCTCTCGCCCAGCTCAGAAGTCTCCTACGCGTACAGAACGAAGAAACACCGAGAGGACGCGCCGGAGATGGCAGATTTGTACTTCTCATATGGCAAGGCGTTGTTGGAGAACGCGATATCGCAGGCGTCGGTGTTGGGGAAGGAACCCGAGCCTGGGCCACGGGGCGAAGAGGAGAAACGTAGGGTCTGTTTATTTCGCCCTTGTTCCGACCTGACACGTGTACCCGTCATAGGACCGGGCAACGGACCCATTCTCGAGTTTGGGGACGAAGGTGAAGGCGAGGACGAGGACGGCACCGTCGATCTGCTGAGTCAGGTTGCCAAGGAGGCCGAGGAAAGCGAAGAGGAAGAAGAGGGCGAGGAGGGCGAGCCAGAAGACGACTTCAACGCTGCCTGGGAAGTCCTCGAGCTCGCTCGCGGTATATACGAAAAGGGAAGCGGGGACGACCGAATGAAGCTGAAACTCGCAGACACGTATATCGCGCTGGGCGACGTGTCCCTGGAAACCGGTACGATCCCAGCGCTGCGCCACCGTTGGAATATTGACGGGCATTCACAGAAAAGTTTGACCAGGCGATCACGGATTATTCAGAGGGGCTTGCGCTCAAGGTGGACCTGCTACCAATGTCGTCGCGCCAGATTGCCGAAGCGCACTACAAGTTGAGTATGGTCCTGGACTTGACCTCTGGGCGGCTCTCGGATGCCATCGTACACGCAGAAAAGGCGCTTGAGAGCGTCTCGGAGCGGATTCAGGAACTCAATGACGGACTCGCTGGGAAGTTGCCCCCGGCCCCCGTCGAGGAACGAAAAGAGGACAAGAAGGGGAAAGGCAAAGGGACACCCTATCTCTCGTTGGTTGAAGACCTCGTGCAGAATATGTCAAAAAGCCAAATGGAGGGCGAACTTCAGGAGTTGAAGGGTCTGAAAGAGGATCTCGCCTTGAAGGTCGGGAAAACCGTTGGTCTCAATGATATGTGTCGGCTCATCAGTCACTAGGTCGACGAGCTCAAGACAACGCCAAAGGCGCCAATCGAGTCAGCTCCTGCTCTAGCTGCAAGGGCACTTGATCAAGAGCTGAACGCAACTTCAATAGCTGTACCTGGCCAGCAAGCCGTCGTGCACGATCTGACTGGTATGGTGAAAAAGAAGAAGAAACCACTCGAAGTAGAGGCCGGCTCGAAACGAAAAGTTGATGGCGACGATGCTAGTCCCGCAACAAAAAAGGCCAAACTGGAGAATGATAGTTCGTCGTAATAGTTTGTTAGAGATGCTATATATTTCGTGCATTTATCATGCTCAAAAGGGGACACTGGACGGTGCCTGTATCGGCGTATGCTTATATCTTTTCTTACCCTCTCCCATACCAAATTCCTCCACGACGTGACCCGACTTGGCTTTGCTTCGCATCATATACTTGTAGATTACCAATCCCTCGAGCCCCACGGGACCCCTTGCATGTATCTTGCCTGTGCTGATACCCACCTCAGTACCGAAACCGTATCTGAAACCGTCCGCGAAACGCGTGCTGGCGTTGACGAACGTGCCAGCCGAATCAACACCGCGACAGAACTTAGACGCGTCCGTTTCTGATTCGGTGACGATCGTGTCGGTATGGTGCGAGGAGTGGGTGTTGATATGATGGATCGCAGCGTCCAGCGAATCGACGGTTTTGACGGACAGTTTCAGGTCGAGATGCTCTGTGCGATAGGACTGCTCGTCCGACTTGGCGATATTGTTCGGATTCCAACGAGCGACGGACTCGGGGATCGCGGAAATGGCTCGTTCGTCGCAGATCAGTTGTACGCCGCGACTCAGGAGGGCGCGGGCGACGTCTATCCAAAGCGTGTCCAACAAACTCCCGTGGAGCAGCAAGGTCTCGACGGCATTGCACGCAGAAGGGTAGTCGATCTGTGTCCCTTGAGTCCTATAACTCGGGAAATAAGAGAGCGCTCACTTTGGAGTCTACCACGACGCGAACGGCTTTTTCCACATTGGCGTCTTGGTGAAGATAAATATGACAGAGGCCGTCGGCGTGTCCCATGACGGGTATTCGCGTGTGGTTTCGGATGTTTCTGACGAGTTCATTGCTGCCTCTTGGGATAACCAGATCGATGAACTGATCGAGTTCTAGCAATGCAGAAACTTCGGCTCTAGTTTGGACCGTCTGGATGTAGGTTGGAGGTAGCGAGGACAGTCTCAAACCTTCCGAGATTGCCTTGGCGAGTTCGATCGTGGTTCTGTTGGACTCTTTTCCACCTTTGAGAATGGCCGCGTTCCCTGACTAGGCGTTCGACATAGGCTACGGAAGAACGCGAGAACAGCTCACCAGACTTGATCGCCAAGGCTGCTATATTAACGACGACTTCCGGGCGTGCTTCGAATATGACCAAAAGGACACCGATTGGACACGAAACGCGATAAAGTTCCAAATTGTCGTCGAGCTCGCGAGCATAGGATACGATCCCGGTGGGATCGAGGAGGTTGGCGACGTCCGTGACGCCCTTGACCATCTGCTCCCATTTACCGGTCTTACCGAGGTCTAAACGACTGAACATGGGCCGCGACATGCGACCGGCGTCGACTTCGCGTTGGGCATCTTTGAGATCTTCTCGATTAGCGACGAGTATGGAATCCTTGTTCTTCTCGAGCTCGTCTGCGATGATTTTGAGCGCAGTTTCGCGAACGTTGGAGGGAAGCAATTGCGAAGCCTCAAAGGCAGCCTTGGCTTTCCTTGCTAGACCTTGTACATAACTTTGAGCGTCGTGGATAGATGCCATGTATTCACGTTGATCGTGTAGAGATCGGTAAGTTCAAAACCCTGGCGGACCGACCGGAAACGTCGGACCGCGTGTATCGGTTTCATCGCCAAGTGCAACGTTAATTGTTGACTCCGTACAATAGTGTGGGACGTCAAACAAGCTCAAGTTCGGCGATCATAATGGTATAAAACCAGCACGTAATGTCGCTCCCTTTCGTAACTTATTCTCGCTTGCCATGCACTTCAGGTCATGCGCGATACTCACCTTTCTCGCCTCCCTCAGCGTACACGTCGATGCCCAGTCTGACACCCCCCCTAGCAGCTGGCCACAGCCTTACGCGGGGATCCCTACCGGTGATTACGGTCCAGAGTGGCAGGCCTGTGCGTCTACAATGCTCGCTTGTTGAACTCGCCCAACACCCTCGTGCAGACTTCCAGGTTACCGACAGCCTCCCCAACGTAACGTGGTCCATTCCCCGCAACTGGGCAGGAAATATTCCTGTCGAGAGAGAGGGTCACCCGAACAACACCCTCTTCTTTTGGGCGTTCGAATCGTCGAATGGCTCATTTACCGCCAACAGCAAAGAACCGTGGGCCATCTGGCTCAACGGAGGGTGAGTTTGTGAACTCGCACGCTTGCCTGGCTAATCCACGCCACGGTCGATAGTCCCGGTTCCTCTAGCCTTGTCGGACTGTTTTTCGAGGTCTGGCTTATGCTTGGGCGCATGACATCGCGTCAGTGGGCTCACGTTCGACACAGAATGGTCCTATCCAGATCTCAAACAACTATTCACTGTTCGAGAACCAACATGCTTGGACCACATTTATCGATTGTGTGTGGATCGATCAGCCAGTGTACGTCGTCATTGTCATCCCGACGGCGCCCCTAACGATTATCTCTTAGCGGTGCTGGGTTCAGCACTGTCGACTCGGATGGTTATGGTGAGTGTCGTATGCATAACATAACCTGGATCACATTGACTTTGCACCAAGTATTCGACGAGGACCAGATGGCAATCGATTTCGTGAGACTCGGTTTCTCTCCCTGGTGTCCGAACTCACGCATAACCCAGATGGCCTTTTTGGGGAACCTTGTTAAAGTGTTCCCTCACCTCGCGACCCGTCCCTTGTTCATCGCGGGCGAGAGTTACGCCGGAACATACATAGTGAGTACTGTCCTTGTCCCAGAAGTCCCACCGATGACGTCTTCAAAGCCTTATATCACCAAAGCTTATTTCGAAATGGGTAACCCTCCTGTCACCCTTGCGGGAATCGGCATAGGCGATGGGACAATTGGATCTGTAGAGACGTTTAACCTCTTACCTGTAGTCAGCGTTTTGGAAACATACCCGCAGATCATCGGGTACGATACCGACGTCTTTGAGTACTTCCGTGAACAGTACGTGGAAACGTATGGAATGGAATGGCGAGCATTGACCCGTTTTTAGGAGTTCACTGTGTGGTTACAACCTCACCCTGCGTTATCCTCAACCTGAGCCATTCCCCACCCTGACGTTTATCCCTGGGAACAACCCTGTTTCCGCCGTCGCGGCTTCAGATAAATCCAAATCAAGGTATTCAAAGAGTGCGTTCCTGCGGGAAGCGCAGAACCGGTTCACTGCCAAGCTCAACAAGCGAGACCGAGCCCTCTCGAACCACGAGAGGATCCGTGCGCGCGACGCTTGGAAAAGTAGCATCGCCGGTCGCTCCAAGGGCACTCTTGACCCTTGGTACAGTTGTGACCTGTGGGACGAGATGATCGACTACTCCATCAACTTTACGTATCCATGGTGTACGGCAATCTTGTGGCATTTTGATCATTCGCTGATCCGTTATTTTATAGCGTTGAGTTCCAGCACAGGGGGCATGTTTGATATCTACAATGTCCCCGATGCTTTAGATCCCGAAGCGCCTATGGATGCTTCCGTCTTCCTCAACGGTTCGTCGCTCATATATGAACAAAATACATACTGATGGTTATTGGCCTAGATCCGCGAACTCGTGCTGCCATTCATGCACCTGTGAGCAAGAATTGGATAGAAAGTATTTCCTATCCCTTTGGCAATGGTAAGCATCCTGCCGCGTATCTCCACGCCGTATTGATAGCCCTGTTCATAGACCTCCTCGGTATTGACCCAAGTACGTTGCATCATTTCTTTCGAGTCACAGAGAACGCGATCCGAGCTGTTTTTTCCTAGGCGTCGAGTAAGTGTCTATTGCACCGTTCATTGTGTATGCTCAACGGTGACTAGGCCGATGGCGTTCTTGACGGACCTCGCCACGAACGCAACAGCCCACAATATAAAGATCGTCATCTATTCTGGAAATGATGATTCCCTCATTCCCCATCTCGGATCACAAGGTAGTTCGCCTATCGTATTCGCCGAGATGCTGACTCACGCGCATGTCCAGTGACCATCCAAGTACGATTTCAGGAAACACCCCAGCATACCGTCGCACTTATCACATTTCACAGAATACCACATTTGGTGGCACTAGGGGCTTCACTCGCAAGCCATCCACGCCATGGTACAACGATGCGGGTGAATACGCGGGCATCGTCCACCAAGAACGCGGCTGGACGTACGTCCTCGTCACGAACGCAGGACATCTTGTCGGGCACAATAACCCCATCTCGGTCAGCGACGATGTTCAATTCGCCGTCGTCTCGCGCAATCTAACGGTCTAGTACAGGGCCTCACGCTCGCCCGAGAGTTCATCTTTGGCTCTAACTCAACCGGCCTCGTCGTCAACACGGGTCGCAAATCCGACCCAGTCACCGTCGTCGGCGGCGAGGTGCCTTCGCTGAACGAAATCATGCCTGGCCAAGCGGGGATCTACTACGGCCCCGCGACGACGGCGTCTACACACTTTTTCCCGACTGCGACGGTAAAGGCGTGGATCGAGCACATGGCAACCGAGACTGCGTATACGTGATTAACGTCTGGAGCGGATCCTGGTGATCGCCTCGACGTCCCCATGCGTGACTACACGTTCATCCATCCATTCCTTTTTCTTTTCTTTTTTCCTTGGCGGGCTTCACGGGTCGGACTTGCATTTCACAGGTAGTTTCTTCAGGGTTGCATTGCATGGCAGCATCTCGCATTTTTGTCGGTAAATTGTTCGTCTTTGTGCTGTTGTTGTTGTCACATCATTGGCGTTCGTGTATCCCCATCGGTCGTTTTAATCCACAATCATGTACTCCGTCTAGGGACGCCCGGTATATGTAGAATCGACAGCGGAGTGTTGGTGCATCGATGGTCTGACTGTGTTGTTGGCGCGACCCTGGCAAACCAGCAAGCAACCTCGATCGTGACCGTAAATATGTATCATACATCGAACATAAACTAATAGCGATACCGCCCAGTTGAATGTGTCAGACGGTGCTGAGCTCCATGGCAAACGCCACAGCCAACTTGGAAAACTCGAGCATGTGATCAAACGAAAATTCAGGCGAGATATCGATGCGGCTGAAAGGAATCAGTGATGATTCATGCCTACGTGGAAAGGCTTACTCTCTGCTCGAGTGAATATTGTCATGGTTGGCATTCGCGAACGATGATTCTATGGTATGATCAGCGAAATAAGTTCATCTATGTGAAGATGGTCATACCAATCGTAAAGATGGACGGATATCCAGCCTTGCTCCAAGATGCGCTGTGTCATGTTGATCAGCAGACAACGCGGAAGGGGAACAAGATCCGTACTGGTCTGAACATGCGTAGCCGCACTTGGTCTCGGCATAGGGGATAGACAGGTATGCATCGACAAGTTGCTTGTTGTAGCCAGTAAGGCTTCGAACCGCGTCAGCGTCAGATAGGAACGGCGAAAAAGAGACTCACGAATCATCCACATAGTCTACGATCACGCCAACTTCCTCCCTAGTACCCTGCTTGACCCAAGCTGTCATGTCAAACTGCCGACAATGAGCAAGCTGTGTACGACACTTTCCCATTCCAGAGCGTACCTGACTCATGGCGTAGACTTCGACGTTCTCAGTCGCGTAGGCCTGGGCCATAGCCTGAGATCCTAGCAACCCACCCTCCTGCATATTGCGTGAGTCTCAGACTAGTGGCTTCCACTGGGAACCTCACTTCTGCAGAGTACCAATGGAACTCGACCGGTCTCTCTGGAACAAAGCCAGATGCCAATAGCGCGCGATAAGACTCGAGGATGGTGACCGTGCCAGAACCATCGTCGTCGGCACCTGAATAAACATATACACACATTCCACTGATACATTACTACCACTGACCTGGTGCTCGCTGGAAGGGCCAGAAACTCGTACTGTTGACATGAAGACAAGTGTGATTGCATCACGTAGACAATTCACTTGCCTGTCCTGATGAGCGCCAATGATGACGACTCTATTATCTACTGGGGATGATCCGTTGATTCTGGCAATCTAGACCGAAAAATCAGATATGGCTCAAGGGTGAAGTACACGCCCCCATACGATGCTGTTCTGGCCCCACGAGTGCTTGAATTCCTCTATCGTGATCTGAGACCGCAACAAGGGAGACGCATTCTCGTCCGTGATCTACAACGGTGTGACCAACGACACGCTGACACAACAAACACCATACCGCGTTCACTTTCGACAACAACCATTTCTGACTTTGTCTTCCGGTCTGGACAGTGGTCTGTTAGCACAAGTAAAGCATTCCACCGCAACATGAAGAGACCTCGCTGCGATAGTCTACGAAAGAAAAATAATCAGCAATGAGGAGAAAGGTCAAACGGACATCCGGTACATCGTGTAAAGAAGTTCGAAAAGGTTTCAAGGATCTCCCTGGGTCCATCGGTCGACAGAGTCTGGATGACCTTGGTCACTTCCTCCTGCAACCTAGGCGGTGCGTAAGACACTGCGTGACAATGAGTAAAGTCCCGAAACGTTCCCGTTTGACACGCACCAGAGCCTTGTGTCCTCGTGTGTGCAAAGGTTCCGAGGTCGGGTGTATCTGTGCTGAAGCACGCCGTTGTCACATAGCGCTCGGAGCTCACGTTGGTGTACCTACATGTCAAAGAATTTGACCCCCTTGGCCTTGGCCTCGATCTAATTCGACAGGAATGTCGCGTCAGTTAGGTGTGTCATGTAGTAGGTCTTGGTCCAACCTTTTCGAGCTCCGTCATGCGCACGGGCTCTTGGCCCTCCATCTGCACCAGTCGCACCTCGTTGAGATCGAGGCTGAATCCCTCCATTGCGCTGGGACTGGCATCAAAGGTTTGACCATTGAGGACGACCTGCGGAGCATTTCCAGAGCCATAGCTCGCTGGAATAGTCGCGGCGAGAGATCCCCCGACGACTGGGAGCAGTAGGAGAACGGGTTTCATGATGAACACGGTTGGAGTGTGTGATACGTGAACCCGCTGCGAAGGTGAACCGCAAGCGTGGGTAAGTAGGTCAAAACTAGCGCAAATTCAAGTCGACGAAGCAAGTCAGGGCTGACATTCGCTCAAGGGGATACACGACAAAATAATTTCTATAGACACCACAGATCTTCAAAAGTGCTCCGAGAGAGGGTACGGATAAGTCGAGAGAGAGGATGTGTCGGATTGCGATTCGTGCATGTCGGTTTCCTTCGGCTCTGCGTTCCATTGGTCCAGACGACGCTCGACGGTGGTCCGATGCATGGCGTACCGAACCAACAGGAGCGTTATCTGATCAGAACTGAGAACGGGAAGGGTCACGCGAGTAAAAAGGGGAGTCAGACCGCAGCGAGGATGCACATCCCTACAAAGGTGAGGACGAAAGCGACGACGGCGGTGGTCAGCTGTTTCTTGAAGGGTGGCATGATCGATTCGCTCCAAGGGACCAACGAATCGATGACGGGCGTACGGTCAAACCGAGAAACGATGCGTGAGCTCATTCGAAAAGTCGAGATAAAGGAAACACAGATCACATGATTTACATATTATGTGGCTAAACTGTACAGTTCACCGGAGATTTCCGACGACACCATATCCCTCCTCGATAGTCACTCGACTCGTCAAGACCACCGCCCTTTAACATGGCAAGCGCATTCATCTAGTTAAACACGGAACACTCACGTACGTTGCAGACCAAACGTACCCGCAAAGTCGGTGTGACCGGAAAGTACGGCACTGTGCGTACCCCCCATCCCATCCCAACACATTCCCTCAGCTAAATTCTCGGATACGTGCAGCGTTATGGTGCCTCTCTGCGAAAGCAAGTCAAAAAGGCGTGTTTACAATAGAGTCTACCGCCGAGCTAAACGATGGCTGATCTTGCTTACAGATGGAAGTGACACAACACGCCCGTTACACTTGCACGTTCTGCGGCAAGGCAGGGCTCTTCTTTGTCCGTCGAGGGCTGTATCTGACTCTGGGTTGGGACAGGACTCCGTCAAGCGTACAGCGGTCGGCATCTGGCATTGTCGTGCCTGTAAAAAGACGATCGCAGGCGGTGCTTGGACCGTCTCGACGACCGCCGCTGCTACAGTACGGAGGTGAGGCATTTCCACATATCATACCATGTTTCTGTTCTCATACTGGTACAGCACGGTTCGTCGTCTGCGT
Source organism: Sutorius australiensis (assembly GCA_038089915.1). Taxonomy (NCBI): domain Eukaryota; kingdom Fungi; phylum Basidiomycota; class Agaricomycetes; order Boletales; family Boletaceae; genus Sutorius; species Sutorius australiensis. The sequence goes on from JBBPLR010000043.1 coordinate 36,770, forward strand.
GAGCTGACAGAAGCATAGGGTCATTTCTCCATATTTTCACTACGTTGTTATACATATCACCATCCGAATGTCCATGCTTCATGACGAAAAAGGATTGCATTGCAACAACAAAAAAAGAGTACATTTATTCAAAGCAGACCGACAGAGAAATATAAGCGGGAAATAGAACAAATCCATCCAGGATCAGACCGGTCCATCTCATACGGTGGGGCTATCGCCCTCTTCCTCGTCGCTAGCATCTTCGTCCTCCGCATCAGTGGCGTCGTTGTCACTGTCGTCATCACTCTCTTCTTCGCTCTCGTTGAACATGAGAGAAATGTACTCATCGCCAAGCTGAGCATCCCGGACGGAAATCTGCTGTGAACTTGAAGGATTGTTAGAGGCATTACCAGGACCAGAGGCGACCACAGGGGCAGCCGAGTCAGTCGAAGGAGGGGAGCTAGTCGAGACCGTAGCGGGTACTTTGCGGTTGCGGTTTGCGCGGATGACATGCGGAAGCTTGCATCCCTTGGTCGAACAAGTGCCCTTTTCCGCAAAGTCTGGACACTCCCGAACGTGTTGCATCTGGCAGTCGAGACCTTTGGAACAATACCCGAGTACTGCAAAGTCGCGACAAACGCCATGTCGTTGGCCCACACGAACGTGAGGGAATGGACAATTCTCCCGAGTACATCGCCCGTTGTTCGCAAAATGAACACAAAGGGGAGTACGTTCCGGAATGGGGTCATGGGAAAGACTGCAGGATTCGGCGGTGTTGGGACAATTGCCATGCAAAAAGTGCCAACAGATCGCAATCTTGTTGGGGTCGTGCTGGTACATACACGTAAGGCCACGGCTGCAAGCACCTGGGCAGCCGTGGTATGACGTGGTCGTTTGTGTTGAGGATAGAACGTTGACGAGAGGCAAGTTGGGACGCACCTGTCGTGGTGAAAGGAGGACATGGCTTGTTGAGATATTTCATGCGCTTGTTGGGTTGGCGGCCTCTGTAACAAGAAATCAGTCGGATATCGTCGGAGGGATGATGGCAGTGGACAGACTGTGTTGATCGGCGAGTGTTATCGAGGGTCATATTACGGTTTCTTGGTCGGTGTTGCCGTGTACGGGAAGATACCTTTGATTTGTAAGCCCGATGGGGAGGGAGACGGTGTCCATGAGATGCCCTTGCGTAGTCTGTGGGTTGAGGTATCGGCTTGAGGGGGACCTTGGCGGCCGTTGAAGGGGGTTTGGGTACTGGAGGGGTCGGTTCCCTTCTGGCTTGAATGCAGACGTATGAAGGCGACTCACGGCCCTTGCGAACTAGAGAACGAGAAGACGTTTCGAAAGTGACCCCGTCGATGACTACATCGCGGGTCGACGAGGAGGCCTGCGTTGACGATGAGAAGGGGCTAAATCGTTGTTGGGCGACCTTGTGCTGGTTGATTGCGCCTAGAAGTTCGTCAGCGACGTCGAGCGACGATAATTGCGGTAAATGTACCTGTAAGACGAGCAATTTCTGCCTTGAGCGCTGCGTCGGGCGTCGAGGTCATCATGGAGGAGAACGAAAAGGGAACGAGCTTGATTATTCACTCCGATCCACGTTTGGAAATCAACCATTGTCATGTCTCGTTGGCTCGTCGTTTCGTTGACGCTTTCGTGCTTGCTCTGGTTCGTTACACGCTCGTTAAACCAGCCCAACGACACAGTACTGGTACTTACACAGACCCAGTTTATCGAGGACCATTCGCTCACCGTCGTGTTGCCACTCATTCCGAACACGCTCGCCGTCCTGGACGACCTATTGGCCCCCTTTTTGGTCGCTACGGACATCATACACGAAGTCGCGATCGTTTGTCCATATTCCCTCGTCTCCGATGTACATCGCAGGCTCCGTGTCATTCTGTCAAATGCTCCCCTCGGACATCCAAAAGTATCGTTGTATCCATGGTCTGGCCCCACGCATTACCATCATGCCTCTCTCAAGATCATGGCTCGAGTAAAATCGCATTGGGCTCTTCTCCTCGACGAACACGGTCTCAAGCAAACGTCCGAGTGCGAGAGTAGATACCTGCTGCGCCCGCGTGCAATGCAACTCCCTGTCGGGCCTCGCGGATTCACCGGGTCGTCTCGTAACTGGTCTCAGCTATCGCCCTCTGACCGCATCCAACCGGCAACGTATCTCGTGCCTCCATTTGTGACTCCGTCTAGTCTGCTGGTTGATGCACCTCTCACGTCTGATACGTCCTCGGTCTGGCCCGCACTTGGAAACCACATTGCGAGGGCAACGGTTGGCTCGTTCGGCGGTATCGTCATCGGTACGGATATCCTGGACGCGGTGCCTTGTAATCCCAGGACGACATTCGTCGCAGCTTTTCCTCACGAGGAGTCGCGCGACGATTCGAGCTCTCGTACCCTCGGCTTCTTACCTGTCTCCAAAGGCTTTTTCGTCTTGGCATTTCCTCGCAAGGAGGACCTCGAAAACTTTATTCCTGCGATATGCAAGTTCCGTCACCAAGGATATACTGTTTTGGCCTATCTCTACGACGCCGTCCACGGGACTGAATCTTCCGGCGTGATCGACGCAAGGAACTGTACTATACGCTACTTTCGGCGCTCGAAGGAGACCCTTGGTTTCTCTTATTGGCTCAACTCCCTTGGATCCGTACCCGACATCGTGATCGGTTTAGATGATCACGACCTTGTTTCATCAACGTTCTCATTAATTTTAGAGCAACCCCCCTTTCTCAATACCACCCTGATAAGACTTCCTCGCCCCGACTTACCGTACACCGAATGGATGGGCACCTTGACTCTCCAGGAACTGCGCTGTTCGTCCTTTCTCTTCCTCAGACTAATCTTACACTGCTTGCGAAACAGACTGGAACGTTCCCGAAATCACGCTTAGCATCATCACAAATGATCGGCCACACTCTCTTCGGCGTCTGCTTGAATCGATTCAACAAACGCTATTCTACGGTGACAAGGTCGACATGCGTATAAATATGGACCAGACTTCTGACCCGGAAACCATGGATATCGTACATGAATTCGAATGGCATCATGGCGATATGGCTCTCCATCACCGGGTCATCCATGGGGGTTTACTCCCTGCTGTCGTCGAATCATGGTACCCAAAGTGCAACGACTCTTATGGTTTGTTGCTCGAAGATGACGTCGAATTGTCACCTCTCTCGTATGCATGGATCAAAATGACCCTCTTGCATTACAAGTTTGTTGGTAACGGTCTGGCTGAGTTTACGTCTTGACATGTTCATCAGATACGGTGATTCCGGTCCCTCATCCTCCAGGCTCTTCGGCATCAGTCTATATCAGCAAAAAATTATCGAGCTCCGTCCGACTGGCCGCCAACTCTTCAACGCGCGCACGCTCTTTCGATCTACCTCGCTCCCTGACCCAACCACGCCCTACCTATCGCAAATCCCCTGCAGCTGGGGCGCCCTCTACTTCCCCTCACCCTGGCGCGAATTCCACGACTACCTCTCCCTCCGACTTTCCCAGTCCATCCTCCCCATCAGCCATCCGGTCGTCCCCGGCGTTCGCTCCAACAAGTGGACCAAATCGTGGAAAAAGTACTTTATTGAGCTGGTCTATCTCCGTGGGTACGTCATGCTATACCCCAACTACGACGACTTTGTGTCGCTGTCGACGAACCATCTCGAGGTGGGTTCGCATGTGAAGGATGAGCCAGGGGAGGTGTACGAACGGAAGAAGAATCTGTTTTCGCTTCCGTTGATGCAGCTTGCGGGTGCGTTCCCCGCGGGGGCTACGGTGCATGGTCCGAGGTTGTTAGATTTGCCTGGGGGACAGCTGCCTGACCTGGACCGACTCCCAGTGTTGGATCTCTTTGGGGAAATTTCCTCGATGAAGGTGATCCAGGGGCGAGGTAACGCACGGAAGTCCGAGTTGGACGAATGCTCCGTCGATGTCTCGTCGCTTCCGTCGAGTATACGAGACCTATTGTGCCATGTCCCTCTCTAGTTTGTTGACACTCGGAAAATACGATACCTGTTCTACATGCCATTGGTCGACCAGAAAAAATTGAGTCATTGAAATTCGTACAGTTCCCAGAAAACAAGATACTTCTGTCCCATCTACAAAACGATACCAAAAGCAGGACCGAGACTTGAAATACGTAAGTAACCACGGGAGTCGAAGGAAGGAGGGAGAGGGGAAGTAGCCAGCCTACCCCACTTCAATCTTTAGATCGATATCTGCGAACTATCCAAACCCAGCGCGTGCAAAAACAAATTCACGTTGGACAGCTTGGCCTCTCTGTCTTCCTCGTTCATCACGCCCCACCCTTTTTGCGCGCTCGCCACGTTTTCGAGCACTTTTTCGCGCAAGCCAGCGACCAGCGTGGACTGCTGCTCCGCCGACGCGTGGAGTGCCAAGGCGGCGAGGAATTGCCATACGGGTTGGTCGAGCATCTCTGAGCCCGAAAGCTGCGGGGCCCGACCGTGGATGTTGTGTTGTGTGGGCGTGGCAGCGAGCTGGAGGGTCCGTCGTGTAGAGGGAAAGAGCAGGAGAAAATGAGGTGCAAGCAGTTGGAACAGATGATCAAACATGAGTTGCCTGGCGAAGAAAAAGAGATCAGACCAGTCGTCTGCCACACCAAGTCGACACTCGCACCATTGCTCAGCGTCCTCGGTCGTGGGGAGTTCCGTTTCGGGAATGCCACCCATTCCTTGCTTGATGATCTCCACTCGACTCATGAACAGCGTCAATATAGCAATCCCAGGCTGCAATCTTTTACTCATCGTCGTTTCCGTAAACGAGACTACTCACCCTAGTCTGCGCGATCATCACTGCGTCGCTCCTGTCCAAGAGCAATCCCAAAAGGCCGGAGATGAGTCTGAGCTCCGCCTTGGCTACGACCGGCAAGATGCTCTGCAGTACACTCCCAAGGAAAGCTTGTGTCTGCCTCTCTACCTCATCTCTGTCAGGCGGACTCGCATCGTTCTTGGCAGATGGCGATCTACTTTGTGCATGGAGATGGGAATCCTCGGGGAGGTCAAGCAGGTGAGCGTATTTAACGACGTCCAGCTGAGAGAAGCACGCGATGAGAAGGGTCAACAGGGTCAGCATACGACTGGGTTGGATATGACGACTAAGCCTCGGCAGGATTCGTTTGCCCTTTGCCGGAGTGAGTAGCGAGATGAACGGATGAGGATCGCTACACATCCCAAACATTAGTTCGTTCTGCATCGGATCGTGTTTCTGTGCTGACCTGGTCTCTAAGGGTACCAAGACCTTGAGGCCAATCCATATTTCCTCAACAAGGCTTTCGTACTCTGCCTCCCTGTGACACATTTAGTTCCAACGACCAAGACCACTGAGCTACCACGCACCAGGCAATGACAGCCTCCTCGTCCTCTTCAATGGGTTGGTCCCGCCTCAGTTGCTCGATATTGAGTGCGAGGTCGTACAGCGACTCGATGGCGACAAGGACCTGACGCTGGGTGAGGGGATCTTTCCTGACCACACCGTCCTGCTACAAGGGGTTAAGACGCAAAAAAGATGACAGCGGGGAGCCAACTCACGCCAGCTACGTCACCCAATGCTTCTCGTCCCTGTTTCGCGGCCTCGCGCACCGCACCGTCGCTATCTTTACTGAGACTGTGTCCCTGTCCGTCCTCTCTCGAGATATGGGGATGGGTGCCCGATAAGGTAGCGGTCGCATTCGCAGAATCCACCTGCAGAAGCTGACGCGGGGCAGCTTTATAACTTCGTCCGGACGTTTTGCCGAGGGCACCTTGGAGACTGTGCAGCGCTGGGTATCAAGCGAGTCAGCGCCTACCATCGAATTGTCAACTGAAGACGCACAGTGCAGCCCCTTCTCCCTCTCCCTCATTCTGGCGCTATTGACGATCCTCTCCACCTGCGCCTCCATTTTTTGCATGGCGCTCGGTCTCCTACCGCCCGACTTTTGTCCTGGCATGCCCAATCCTACTCCACCTCCACTCCCAAACTTCAGAACGCGTTCTGAATCGACACCGGGCTGGAGACCCATGCGCGAGCGAAGAATGGCGCCATAAACTTGTGCATAAAAGTCTTCGGCATATGGATCTTGCGTGACGAGTTGTGATACTTGAATACGGGTTATAAAGTCCTTGTCAGATTGCGTCATAAGATCGTTATAGCGTGACTGCAGAAATGAATCTCGATCACATCCGCCTCCGTGCAGCAGCAGTAAGACGGATTTACCATATGAGCTATCTTGGAAGCTTTTCTCCGCCGTTTTTCCTCCATCCGCTCGGTCTCCATGATCTTGCGCATAGCTTCTGCTCTGAGTGCCTCTTGCTCCACTTGACCGATGCCTTGCATATCTCGCATAAACTCCGCTTGAGCCATCTCCGACAAAAGCCTTTGCTGGAGCTGGATGCTCTGCGGCAAAAACTGTGCGGTATGCTGGTTGATCAGCGGTAGGTCCCCGCCCCCACTCAGACCTGTGGCATAAGTGGAAGCGGTAGGGGAATGCGTACGACGCTGCTGGAGTGCTTGCAAATCAGCGTAGCTTGCCTGTCGGCGAGCCTGGAGGGATGGCTGTTGCTGAAGCTGCGAAATCTGCTGGGCACGAAGTTGCCTCTCGAGCTCCTCCATTCTCAGGCGTTCCTGTAACTCCTTCAAGCGCTCTTGCTGCTGCCTCTCTTGTTCTTGTTGGAGCAACAAGATCTGCTGCTGGTGCTGGTGCTGTTGATGGAACCTGGGCGACTGCGTCCTCGGCAACAGATTCTGGGCCTGCGTATGATGTGCTAAACGCGGAGGTGGAGTCACCTGTTGTTGGTGGGACTGGTGGAGACGAAGCTGCTGTTCTTGTTGGATGAGCTGCTGCTGTTGGAGCTGCAAAAGGCGGATCCGTTCTTGGTCTCGAAGTTGTTGTTGTTGTTGCTGCTGCAACAACTGTTGTTCCTCCGCCAGCCTCAACTCCCGCTCTCGTTGCCTGAGCTCTAGATCTTGACGTTGCCGTGCCTGCTGTACCACGAGCTTCATCTCTGCCTCGATTTCTTGTACGGTTCGTGCCCCGAGCAAATTGGCGCCATGTGAGACAAGTTGCTGATCAGTTAGTCGATGATGATCGGCGAGGGCCTGTTGGCCATGAGCAAGCGAGGATGGTGTTGAGGACCCAAGGTGCCTAGATGTCGAGGAGGGACGATGATCAGCCGGACGCGTGGCTCCATTCGTACCTCGGAGCAGTGCGAATGGTGACCTGTCATCCCAAATCGACTCCAACGAGTGTGGGACCGACGGCGTGGAGGCAGATGCTGGGGAGATGCCTACCCCGGTCGGAGGGAGGGCGTGCAGTGGATAAGTACACGGTCTCGGCACCGATTAAGAGAAGCAGGCCGCTTACCCCGCTCAGAGAGACTCGGAGCAGCATAGGTGCGTTCTTGGGCCGGCGTGCGCTCTCTCAGGGGCCCTTGAGTTGCACGGCGATCCTGTCGACCCCCAACTGAGTTTGGGAGGGTGTGGCTCGAAAAATCGAAATCTTTGCCTGTCGACGAAAAGGCATCATGGGCAATAAGAGGCGGAATTCTCGTTAATGTTATCAGATCCGAGAACGCTGAGAGTTTTAGACTGACCGACAGCGCTAGTCCCACCAAACGTCTCGTCGTTCAACTCATCGCCGCCCTCTTGCAAGGCATCGCCGAGGCCGTCGTAGCTTTCTTCCCCCCAAGTGTAGACCGCGAGATCCTCCGATTCTTGCAGTTCACTTTCCAAGAATCGCTTCTTCTCTTGTTCTAGATTGCTGGTCTCGAAACCAAAGAAAGACATAGAAAAAGTTTGCCAGCCTTGTCTCTTTTTTTCTTCGTCCACCTCCAGGGAAGCGGAGGAGTATCACAAAAGAATCTTCATGAAAACTCGGTAATATCACGATACAAATAACGCCACACACGCCCGCTCGTCCCCGACAAAGTTTACATAGCACTTGGTCATCTCCGTCGTGCACCCCTGAAACACATGGCCTACACTCTAAATACGTATAGACGCGATCTATGAATACTTCCTCACGTCTTCCAGGAAGTCCAGAAGCGTGCTGGCGCTCCATGCTTGTGTATTACACGAGTCTTTGCAATACGCGCCATCCTTGTTCGTCAACTCTGGAAGTCCAGCCCAAGCGTCGCGTTGAATGTGATGCCGTGGCTCCAGCAGCGCTCGGTGGAGATAGTGCAGAGTTTGCAGGGGATCCTAAACGACTTAGCGACAGCGTGTCAGGAGTACAGCGTGGGACGTACATCTTTCCCTGCCCCGACCCGTGTGTCAAAATGAAGATACGCCCTCAGGAAATACCCAAGCGGCCATCCCCATTCCGGACCCTGATGTCTCCTTTTCAGTAAAGTGCCACCACGCCGTAGCGAAACACGCACGTTGTGATAATTCCGCCCTTTAGCGACTGCCTTGTCCTCCGAATCATTCGAATTATCGTAGTATGGACGATACTGGATGTCGCTCGGATCCAGCGTCCTCATACCCATTGGACCTCGCAGGATCTGATCAGTGAGCTGGAGCGCGTGAAGCGCGTGTGTTTCGTCAAACAGCTCAGGGGCGACGGTCATCGCAATCGGAAAGTTGGGTCTAAGTTGATAATCGGACCATTCGCGTCCTCGTCCAGATCCGTAAACATCCTTGTAGATCCCTCGGCGATTAACAAGTTTCGTGTCAGCGGCATACTGGGAATCATCCGCGGGATCTGTGCCATGCGTGCATCAGCAGATGTATTACTCAATGATCGCTCAAGTCATTACCCAGAGGAACGTAAAAGTGGTGCTCGAATGACCTCTGAATAAGGTCGCTCCACTCGCCGTATGTGACGAGCTTGTCCTTCCCACAGACTGTTTACCAAGTCAGCGAAGCACCGCAAACGTGAAGAGACGATCACCCACCTGAAGCGACAACCCCTTCGAAAGGGAACAGTCCTTCCCTCGACAGTCCATCTAACCACCTCAGCGTGCTCTTCACCAATCCCACAATCTCGACCGGAGCACCGTCCCTCGGGGTTCCGGGGATGCCCTTTGTCCCAGCCTTCTCGCTCTCCCCCATCTTATCCATCCACGTCCCACAATTGTGCTCGTTCCCCCCAAAGATGAACCCCGTCTTCCAATCGACATAAATGTCAATGTTAAACCCCTTGTCTTTCATCTGTGTGTCGAGATTTGGACCTGCATTGTATTCGCGGAAGGATATTCCAGATGCATGCCTCTGGAGAATTTCTTGTATAACTTCGGCCAGCGTGCTGGTGTAGGCATACGCGCGGGGGTCGTCCCATGACACCCAGCTGTCGTCTACAGGGAAACGACGAGGAATAATCTCGGAAAGAATAGATATGCCGTTGGGGGCCATGTTGACGTAATCTTGGATATTCTGCAGCATCCACCAAGGCGAGTCGCGTGAGTTGTACCTGCATGAATATTATATGCCATCTACTCGACGGACGACGCAGGTGCAGCTAGGACGTACCGGGGGTTCCTCACAGAATCCAATAAGTTCGGGATAAGTCCATGTTTCAACGTCGAAGCGAAGGCCAAGATATGTTTCCTCGCGCCGTCGTAGTTCCCTGTCGTCAAGAAAAGTCCTCTCAAGGAAATGAACACATCTCTACCCCAACACCTTGCCCATCCGGTGCTGAAATGGGGTAATCCAGCAGCCAGGGAAGATGTGACTGCGCTAGGATCCAATGACGCAGATTGGACCATTCCATGCATCTGTACAGCGCATAGGGCAAGGTCTTGCGTAAATTCATGCCCTGTGGATACGAATTCGGAGAACTGCTCCAGGGCAGCACCTCGAGCGGCCTTGTAGGCTGTGTAGATCGTGATGGCAAAGAACTTGGGCCGCAGGTAAGGGGCAACACTCTTCTCGATTCTTTCAAACCTCTCTTGTAACCATTGGGCAGGAGCGACTAGGTTCGGGCGCTGGTCCAATTGACTGGTTTCTCTGGTCAGTATCGACTCATGACACGAAATATGAACTTACCAGAGCAGCCTCTCGACCATATAGTCCAAAGCCCACGTCCCTCCCCTCAAGTTTTCACACAACGGGTGGCCCAGATCATTAGTCGTCATGATCATCCGCAACGGGCCCATCCACCCCTCCAGCCCGCAATACGTCAAGCGACCCACGACTGGAATTTCATACCCACCAAACTTTCCATCGGTTGCATCCCGCTCCTCCGGATCCGCGCGATAGAGAACGACATTGAGATCCACTAGATCAAGAGTCGAGAAAGCAGCCGCGGCGCTGTCGGCATCGGCGCAGAGGATATCCAGCGTAGGATCCGCCTGTTCGGCTGCAACTTCGAAGACCATAATACTGCCCGGAGGGAAGAAGTCGGGGACGGTAATGCGACAAAGAGGATCAGCATCGCCTGACTCTTGGACAGCTGGAACCTTGGGTAAGTCAATGAGTCGGTGACACAAGCCTTTTATCGTTTTCGTATCTTGAGGGACTTCATATGATGTGAAATCGATAGCGAAGCCGCAGACAAACCTTGCCCGCGTACGGCGCAGTTCAATAGGGTTCACTAATGTAGAGCGTTGTCAGCTCGCCAGGCGTAAGTCAGGGAAATATAAACGCTCACCCCAGCCTCGTTCTTTAGGACATTTGGTAAACGCCGTGTGAGTGACGAGCAAGTACCCCTTTTGGGTCGCCGGGTGAACCCTATGGATGGTGATATACTGTAAAACAAGATAGATCGTCAGCGCATGTCTACGAGGAAGGTGAGCACTTGCATCGCCATCCTGAAATACGTGAGCTTCTTCGTATCCTCCGAGAACCATCTCTCTCTTCAGCCCATTCAACACCCTCTTTGCTCTACCGATCCCCGATCCCTCCCCGAGGTCCGTAACTTCATACGATCTCTTTTCTCTGACCAAATTTAGGAGCTTCGGGTATAGATCATCGAACCCTTTGACGGAGGCCACTGCGCAATATCCAAACGTCACTAGCCCAGCCACGCTGAGTGCGTGTTCAGCAGTAAACTTGTCTAGGTAAGACTCGTTATCGTGAGTTTGGTCGTACATGATTGCGTGAGGGATGGAGCCGTAGAGAGGGGTGACGATGCATGGGCGACTGGGTCCTTTGCCGAACGGTGGAGCCAGCTCTTGCGTACTTGTTAGGCAGGCCTCGTCGATCGATCCTACAAACCAGTCGGTCACTCGAAGCGGAGAATAAAGTTAAAAACGCACCCATCGGCTTTCCCAATCCAAATCGGTAGATGACCCTTGAGAGTTCCTTGGGATCCCATGCATTCCCGGCTTCTCTAACCAAACTATTGACCCCCAGTTTCCTCACGAACAACAGGTCCATTTCTTCGCTCCCGGTAAAAAGCTCCGCGCAGACATAGAGGTTTGGGTTCACTTTCCGCGCAGCATCGAGCATGGCAGTTCCGACATGCAAAGGTGTAGAATGACAGTTATCGATACGAAATCCGTCGAATGCTCTTGCGAGAGTGGTGACATAGGACGTCATGTATTGCCATAACCAAGGATTGTCAGAAGGGGAAGAGCCATAGCGAAGTTTCACGCAATCGCCCCAGGCGATGACTTCGCGGCGCAAGTACGCTTTAGAAGGTGTGAGAGCAAAGTTTACCAGCGGGTCGGCATCCCATAACCACCCATTGTTTGCAACGGAATACAAGGCAGGGTTGGACTCAAATCCCGGCAGGCGGGTAAAGTTAGGTTCGACCAACGGCGAACTAGCCAGGATCATGTCAGTCAACACCTCCATTTCCTTAAGCATGTCGCGCACGCACTCTTTTGAAATATCCCCAAGTCTAAGGCCATTCGGGTCAAGCCGGAGATACTTGACTCGGTTCTTGATCATATCCAACGCTATTCGTGTATCTTCTGTCCACTCAGCATAAAGTGATACATTCAAAACGTCAACAACCAGCTTCCAACTCTCCGCCAGCGCTTGATGGTCATTCGCATTGTCCACGAACGCGGCTTTCATAATTCCGGCAGCTACATCACCGTTGACGTGCGCACAGTATCGTGAAGATAATGCACCCAGCCCACGAATCAAGCCAGACGATCGTACAATGTCGGCAATCGCGGATACGGATCTACCTTTGACATTTTCACCATGCCAAGGCACGATTGCACTGGACGACAATGCACTGAGAATGGCGGCCGTCTCTCCTTCCACGTCCAAGACGTAAAACTGCCACAGTTCTTTCGAATTCAAATGATCTCGAAAGGCAGCCATCAGAATGTCGATGTCCTTCTGGGAGGTGACACGCATAGGCAGTCCACTGCCTTCGAGTGATCCAGAAAATTCAATGATTGCATCATCGAGTTCTAATGCGGGTGTGAGATGAGGTGTATTTGAAGGACTGTAAGCTGCATCATCGGTGAGAACGACGGAAACCTTGGTCCATATAGGACTTGCCTGCTTCTGGATGATGGACGAGCCATTCACTGTCGCTGGCAGTATGGTTGAGCACTACATCTGTCAGACTCAAAAGACCGTATTCCTCCTTGGCCAATCGCAGAGTATCTTCTATGATAGAAGCGGCCTCTGATGGTTTAACGAAGGTGGGGAAAACGCGAAGGTCGTAGCTTTTCTGATCCTTGAGAGAGTACGGGCTATCGCTGGCCCCTCGCATCTGGAGAGGCGTCCAGTGTAACATGGTATAACCACGATCACTAGCTTCCTGAAAGTGTCTCCGCCATTGCGCGATAGGACCCATCCATTTCGATATGATGGTCAGCATTGCGATCCCATTAAGAGGCAGATTGACGTATTCCGGCAGGATTTGTGTTCCCTTGTCCGAAGGCAGAAGTGGCTCGAGGTCAGAAGAAAGGATGGGTGATCGTGCTGGGATGCGGAGGATTGGATCAACATTAAAGTATCCCTCCCTCCCTTTAATGCGTTGACCGCGCAAGTCGCCATCATATTCAACCCAGTAAACGAATGTGCCAGCATGAGATATGGGGAGATCAACTTGGATAGGCTTGGAAAAGTCGATGGGTAGTCTGAATGTATAGATCAGTCGTGTCAATCAGTCGACTTGGTGCGCTCACTTTCGATCCGCGAATCTGTCCCGCTCGAACGGGCCACCATCAAGGGGGAAATTTGTTCTAAATACACCATTTTTCGAGGCAGGTGTCCCTGCATCCAAAGAGACGCGCAAAATATAAGGCACATAGGCGGGTGGGAGACGGATGTACTGTGGGTCCGAGTGAGTAGTTATTCGAAGTGAAAAGCTCGGCCAGCTCACCGATCGCTCTTTGTCGGGCCCACCATCTGGATCAAGTCTAAGTTCGTAAACACGGATGGGCTGTTCATCCTCTGATCGTTCGCTCAAGAAGAATTCTTTTCCTTCGTCTGCGGGTGTCCTCGGAGTGCGTGGCGTGATACCAATTTCATCCTGGCCATGTTGAACTTGTGATAAGGAAAGATCCAACTTTCGCGATGAGGTATCCATGCGCCCCCCAACCATGACAGAAACGATGAGTGGAAAAGCGAAAGAATGGTATTTGTGGCGGGCGTGCGGTCTTTATAGTGTCGTGGTAGCTTCCATTGCGTGACGTCAGCGAAAACTGGGACTTTAACCGTGACGAGACCACAGACTTGACGTGTGTCATTCTGCTTCATTCAATGACTCGCGTTCAAATCCATCAAACGCCTCCACGTTAATGTTCGGTGTCTGACAAAAAGTCTACTGTTGAAATCGTACACAGAATCACCATTGTCCCATTCCTATCGCCGCAGAATCCAAAAATGAATAGCTCAATATCCAGAATGGTAGCGACCACCGAAAACCTTCTCGTATTGTGCCTTGATTTCTATGGTCGACGGTCGCGTCAGCGATTCCGTAGGGACCCAGAAGAAATGCAACAAGCACAACGGCGCGAATACTTACGGAGTGCGAGATGCTTCGTGTGGAACCGACACAAAGCCAGGTTTCCCATCATGCACCAGAGTCCAGCGACCTCTTTGCCGTCTTCGCGGTGAGGCTCACCTATCTCACGGGCCAAGCCGTTGATCTCGCCCTCATTGTCAACACCCCAGATTTGACGGATCTTGTCATGCAGGTCTGTGTTCTTGATGAGGTCAAAGTAAGCCTGACGCGCGTCACCGTAACTACAATCATGACGCGGTTCATAGGAGTGTCACCATGAGACGGGGAAAGTAGAGATACAAACCCCGTTGCAAAGATGACAACATCGGCGTCCAGTGTGGAACCGTCTTCAAACAACAGTCCAGTTGGTGTAAATCTTTTGATAGGCCCGTCACTTTTCAACTTGATCTTGCCGTCAATCACCAATTGAGAAGCACCGACATCTGAAGCGGGGGCGCTCCAGTTCATTTACCCTGGCAGAAGTCAGAGAATAACTTGCCCAGATAGTATCCTCCCGCCTTTTCAAACGCCAAATGGATCAGACCGGAACCCTCATCTCCAAAGGTTAATTTGAATCCAACTCTACGAAGACCGTCGAGAAGTTCCCTGGATAGCGCAGTATGCATGTCACCGTGCACAGACAGGTGCGAGTGAGGACATACTTGTCAGCCTCGGCAATGTCCCCGGTGACGCGTTGGCCCAGAAATTTGAGTATATGCAGCGGAAATGATGCATTCAACCGATCGGCGACATCAGTTGGGGGACCACCATCCCAGAAAAGTGCTTACATATGGGAAATTTGTCAACGAGCGATCGGGCACCAAAGAAATGGACCCCACCTAGGTTACGGGGCATCCCCTCTTTAGTCGACATGATGTAGGTCGGGCTCCGTTGGACCATCGTGACGTCTATCGGCGACGTTAACCGGTGGTACCAAGGGGCAAAAGACGCAACTTACCAACCCCATGTTCCACATAATCAGAACAAATATCATGAGCTACATATTGTAAGCTCCGATGAAGAATAGCGCAAGGAGCGTATCACACCCGATGTGCAAGAACCAATGACTGCAACCTTCTTTCCCAAGTGATCTGTCGCGTGCTTATGTTTACTGGAGTGCAAGACCTGACCCTTGAATTCATCCTGTCCCAGATCGTGGGCAAGTGAATTCTCGAACGACACACTCGATGCTTACTTGTCCTGGGATGTCTGGGATCCTTGGAACACCACTGCCTAAGCCAAGTGCAAACACGACGTGATCCACCTTGAAAACTCGCTTTCGTCTGTCCTCTCGTTCAATTTGAACAGACCAACGCTTCCCGCTGTTCCCAGTTTCCTTTTCGACCGATGCAACGGTTGCAGAAGTCCACACGTTCAACTCTAGTGAGTGAGCGTAGGACTCGAGCCAGTCAGCCAGTTTCAATGCAGGACAATAGACGGGCCAGGAAGGTGGAAACCTAAAATCAGTGAACCGCATGTGGAGAAATCACTGTAACAGATGTGTGTACTCACGGTATGTATGGCATATGATCATACCCTGCGACATTGCGATGAGAAGACCCAAAAATATAGGTGGTCGGGATCAGACTCACAGACCGGATCGTGTAAGCAGAGCGCAGAATAACGATTCCTCCAGTTATCTCCTATTCTTTTGTTCCGCTCGATGACGACGGCACTGATTCCTAGCATCTTGAGTCGCGCGGCAACCTCTAGACCGCTTTGTCCTCCCCCGATTATCACCACAGTAGGTTCCTCATCGAGAAATTCCGTTTCCCTTTCACGTTTGGCCGCCCATTTACCATGGTTGGGTTGAAAGTCTCTCAATGACCCGATCCGTTCCGGGAAGCCCTTTAGATCCTCGAGGTTGGTGTAAACGACGTGGGCCCTCCACCTGCCATCTGCAAGAGGGACAAGCCTGAATATACCAGAGGCGTGGCCTACGTTGGTCTCGAAATTGAAAAACGCGTGGATCCAAGCGAGGTCCTGGTAGGGATGCTGTAATTGTGTAAGGTCCCGCTGCAGGGAGAATGTATCCGGCTGGGGCTTGAAGACATTGAGCTGATCTTCGAGGAACTTGGACACCGCAATCTTGCCCTCAAAGGTACGAAAATCCCAAGTGAGTGCAAGCATATCACGCCAGAAGACACCGTCAATGAACAAGTCAACAATGGCGGGTACATCCTTGAGAGCGATTGCTTTGATGAACTTGGCAAACCAGTCGTCGACGATGGTGTGTACCTCGAGATTTGGGTCAATGGTGCTACCCAGACTTTGAAGAGTCGGAAGGGTGCGTGGAGAAGTTAGAACAACCATGATGTTAGTGTGAGGGGATGAGAAGGATCGGGAGTATCCATACCGTCTTATCTATGTTGAGAGTGTGCCATATTTAGCGGCGAAATGCTCGACTTCGGGGCACAATTTGCTGGTAAAACGTATTGCTGGATTACACGGCGGTGCCCTGAAACGATACGTTACGGTAACATCCTCACGACATCCGTTACAAGATTTTTCAGAAAACAAACCAAGCAACTTTGGGGTCGCGAACGCATGAACATCGGTATGTAGGTTTGGAAAGAGGACTTGGAAGTCGGACCGGCAGAGTACCCGGTACTATAGTAGCCGGATTCACCTGGACGAAATGTACCAGGATATCATTTGACCTCTCGGATCACCCATGAAAAGTGGATGCGAGCCACGCTCTTATGTGCCACGAGACCTTTCCACCACTCGTGCAGGCGGCAATGTTCAACCTGAATCGACCTACCAGACGTGGCGAGTCGGATGCCGCACCTGCGCCGCCTCGGGCCCACCAGTTTGTCGACGAGTTTCAAACAGAACCAATCTTAGCTCGCCCCCACGAACAAGACGGGATTGGTCATACCACTCATGTCTCTCAGTGAAGCTCATCCTCTGACGGCTGTTTGCTATCATAGCAGGACACAGTGACTGGAAAATCTTTGATACACTTCCTGTAGCCTGCAGGGAGATCAGCCACATTCGGTGCACACATGAGACCTGGAGGGGTCGCGGCCACAACTGAGCGGGAGGGCCTCAATCCCTAGAAACGAAACGTGAGCAACAGAGTATCTGTTCGAGTATCCGTTCATCCAGGCCCACATCGTAATGGTTGTGGTGGTGGAAGACCTGGAGGTTGTCACAACGAGAAGAGGTGTGTCACGAGACGCTAATATTTCTCTCACTGATGGATATATATATTACTTCAAGACGAGGATCGTGGGATGAGTTAATGATACTGGGTCGTGTACAGCGAACTCAGAGCGACCAAAATGTTTTGATGTCGGTGCAAGACTCTCATGGTCGGACTCTTACCAGAACCATAACTCCGACGAGGTCTCGACCACGGTCAGGGATGGAATTCTGGAACGTCTCAACCCACTCTTAGTCCCCCTAAGGTTCGAACGCCACACCCGGCGACCACGCAATTTCGTTTCGGAGTGCATCTTTAGAGGCATCGCCTTCACCCATTCCCGAAGGAAATGATCCTGCGACCATCCCTCCGTGAAGTCATGGAGAGTGATCTTGCAAGGCAAAGGGGCTATCTCTAATTAGGCTACGTGTGGCACACACACCACGGTGGGCCACGCGTTGTTCGATCACCAAGCAACTTCATTCCTACCTCCCACCGCGATGGATGGCACCTCCAGGAGATGGCCTGTACACGCACAAACCTGTATCACCAGTGGCAGCTTGTCTCTGGTGCCTGTTCTGCCTTCAATCACATCCAAACTGCAGCAACGTGCAACCTCCAGTAACTCGGACATTGCCTCGAGCCAAGCTGAAGACCCTGATGATCTCTCTTTTGAGACATACTCTGACAGCTCGAGTATTCTTGAAGCCCAGACAAACATCTCAAGTATTGTGGCCGAGCTCCCACAGCGCGTCGGCCCTGCTCCCCTAGGGAATATTGGACAGTTTAGAATTCTTGTCATAGGCAGAGCGAATGCCGGCAAGACGACCATCCTTCAGAAAATCTGTAACTCGACTGAGGACCCAGAGATCTACAACGAACAATGGGAAAAGGTAAGATTTATCTACTGTGATATGTCGGATTTTGGTGCCACCGGTGTCATTCAGGTCGACCTTGTGATTGAGGGTTCCCGGGAGGTGAGTATTACGACTGCCATGAATGCCACACAGGGTATGTGCAATTATCTGATATCCGTCAGCGAGGACACCACAATATCAATCATGGGATGATTTTCAAGAGCAACAAGAAGTTCATTTTCCACGACTCTCCTGGCTTCGAAGCTGGGTGGGAGCATGCATTTGATGAGGTGAAGAACTTCATTGGGGAACATGTGAATGCAGCCTCCCCAAACCAGCAAATCCATGCCATATGGTGGGTGGATATGTTGTGGTGGGCTCTGACTAACCACTTTAGTATGACAGGTATTGTATTCCAATGGATCAATTTGATCGAGCTATTACTGTAGGAGAGGAAAGATTTTTCAATGAATGTGATACTGGAAGTGGTGAGCAAGCTTAATTTGGATACTTCTGGGACTCAATATACTGTGTTTGAATGCTAGTGCCAGTTGTGGTGCTGTTCACTAAATTTGATGTTCTCCTGATGAATACATTTCAGGCTAGTGATCTATTACTACCTGTAGAGGAGCAACTCCTAAGGCAGAAGGAGTGTGCAATGAACATATTTGCCAAAAGAGACTTATGGGGGGATTTGTGCAAGATGGCATTTCCTCCAAAGGCATATGTGCAACTAGAATGTTTGTGTGCTTATGGACCCATATTTATATTATTGATGATATTACTAGATATGTATGCACCTGATGCAAGCTGTGATGTCTTGCTGGACAGGACTGCAACTTTGATAGATGAGTCATTTACAACACTCATCTATAGGAAGAATAATGTTGTATGTGTTTTCTCTTTTTCTTGTAACAGAAGGACTGTAAAGGCTTTTTCATTTTGTGGTGTCCTAGGAAGAATCTGGAGAATCCAGCCTACTTGACTTGATGCCCAACAGAAAAAGTGGTGATGGTGACCTTGAGGTAGTTGTTGACTCTTTTTTTTTCTTGGAGCAAACTTTCACATCAGAATAGGTTGACATGTACTCTCAACCTAATGGTGAAGTAGGTGATTGCCATCTCCACTTTCCCTCTGTGTTGACATTATTGAATGCACCAACTTTCCACTTCAACATCCTTACCCATTGACAATAGCATGAATTGCTATCACAGATATCTTGTGCTCTTACCATAGCCCCTAACACTGCTGAAACATCTCAGGACATATTGAAGCCCAAAGGGGTGTTGATCCAAGATAGCTCTCACTATGGACAAGGTGCTATGGATCCACAGGAAGAAAGCCAGGTGTGCTTTTTCTTCAGTAATATGCCATGCATGATTATTCATCTTTCACTAGTTGAAGCAAGTGGACCCTGGTCCACCTCAGCCTCCAAAGTTCCTGAGAACAGTATGTATGCTATCTTAATGTATGTATTGTGGGCTCACACTAAATTGGATCAGCAAAAGTCTCGGGGCCAGATTACTATTTCAGTCGCACTTCCCACATGGATGTGTTGTGGTTCACATACCAAAGATTTACTATCCGGCTGATGCACTTGTCAGTGCTTTACGTGAGCTTATTTTAGAAACCCGTTTCTACTCGTCGCGGGTCCAGTACAAACTCTTACGTGTCCAATATTCTTTGGCTGGCCATGGTCATTATTAGCATAGTCACCACTGTATGACCCGTTCTCTCGATCAATGCCTTGACTTAAACGTGAGCCATCATGGCGAGACTCGACCACCATAGAATGGTGATAGTGTGGTATTCGAAGTGGAAACGTCAGCTCCTCCAGATGACTTCCAGGATTGAGGAAGGGTATCCAATGTCGCACTTGGAGCTATGACCGTATTCGTTCGAAAGCATCCCAAGGACACACCTGTATTGACTCTCAGAATCAAATTGTGGCACTTCAAGTTGTGGAAAATTAAACGAAAATGGAATCACGTCCACCTGATCAAAAATCTACGAGCCTACAGTTAATATCGTACACGCCTACGTCTTCTACGCGGAGGCCATCAGCAAATAGCTTGATTCCTACAACTATATCGAACGCCAAATATGCGCTCATGTTGTGCCTTGATTTCTACTCAAGCCGACCAGGTCAACGATATCTTCGCGATCCAGAAAAAAAGCACGTACGAAGCGCGAGATGCTTCGAGTGGAATCGACACAATGCCAAATTGCCCATCATGCACCAGAGCCCATCGAGCGCACTACCCTCCTCGCAAAGTACACCTATCTCGAGGGCCAAGCCATTGAGCTCGCCCTCGCCATTAAGGCCCCAGATCGGCCGGATCTTGTCGTGCAGATCCGTGTCCTTGATGAGATCAAAGTACGCGAGACGTGCATCACCGTAGCTGAAACCGTAAACCATGACGTGGGTGATCATGAGATTGTCGGCAAGAAAGGGAGAAAGAGAAGTACCGACCCAGTTGCAAAGATGACGACATTGGCGTCCAACGTAGAACCGTCTTCAAACAACAATCCCGCTGGTGTAAATTGCTTGATGAGTCCATCGCTTTTCAGCTTGATCTTCCCGTCAATGATCAGCTGAGATGCACCAGCATCTAGGGTAAAAGAGCTTAGATTCCATTTTCCGTGGTAGACGGCAACGAGTAACTTGCCCAGATGGTATCCTCCACCCTTCTCGAATGCCAAAGGGACCAAGCCTGTGCTATCGTCCCCAAAGGTGAGCTTGAATCCAACTCTACGGAGACCGCCAAGGAGCTCCCTGAATCACCACGTGTCATTATGCGTGCACGAACAGGAGCAAACGGAAAATACTTGTCGGCCTCGGCGATTTCCATGGTGGTACGCGAGCAGAACAATCTGAGGAGATTCGTCGGGAACGAAGCATTCAATCGATCGGCAAGGTCAGTTGGGGGACCCCCCTCCCAGTAAAGCGCTTGAATGCGGAAAACTGATTAGCAGTTGACTGTAGACCAACGGAACAAATCACTTTGACAGCGGGGCATGCCCTCCTTGATCGACATGATATAAGTTGGGCCCCGTTGGATCATCGTGACGTCTATGAACAACGTGAGCTACGGGCACTTGGGTAGCGATGAATATAACTCACCGACATCATGCTCCACGCAATCGGCACAAATTTCGTGGGCTAGCCATAGTAAGCACCGGCAGAGGCAAAGACAGGCAGAGAATCATACCCGATGTACAAGAGCCAATAACGACGACTTTTTTCCCCAGATGATCTGCTGCACGCTGGTATTTACTCGAGTGCAGCACCTGACCTTCGAATCCATCCTATTTTAAACTGTGAAGAGGTTGGTTCTCGATCAATATATTATTTGCTTGCCTGCCCCGGAATGTCTGGGTTCCTTGGTACGCCGCTACCGATGCCAAGCGCCAGCACGACGTGGTCCACCTTGAAGACCCGATGCCGTCCGTCCCCGCGTTCGACTTGAACAGACCAACGCTTCCCGCTGTCTCCAGTTTCCTTTTCGATGGAGGTCACGGTTGCTGAGGTCCATACGTTCAACTCGAGAGACTGAGCATAAGACTCGAGCCAATCTGCCAGCTTCAATCCCGGAGTGTAGACTGGCCAGGAAGATGGGAACCTAAACCCGATCAATCGCAAGGCGAGATATTTCAATCGACGTATGTACTTACGGTATGTATGGCATGTGGTCATACCCTACGGCATTCACGATGAGAGAACGGCATACGAGGGAATCGGAATCTCAGACTCACAAACAGGGTCATGCAAAGAAAGATGGCCATAACGGTTCCTCCAGCTATCTCCTATTCTCTCGTTTCGCTCGAGGATGAGCGCACTGACGCCCAGCATCTTGAGTCGTGCTGCAACGTCCAGACCGCTCTGCCCTCCACCGACTATCACCACAACGGGCTCCTCATCGAGAAACTCCACTTCTCTTTCACGATTGGGAGCCCATTTGCTCTGATTTGGTTCAAAGTTTCTCAACAATCCCGTCCGCTCTGGGAAACCCTTGAGGTCCTCGAGGTTGGTATACACGACGAGCGCCTTCCACGTTCCACCCGAAAGCGGAACGAGCCTGAAAATTCCAAAGACATGCCCCACATTGGTATCAAAACCAAAAGAGGCCTGGATCCACGCGATGTCATCGTAGTACTGCTGGAACTGCGTAAGGTCCCGCTGGAGAGTAAACGTCTCCGGCCGGGGGTCGAATACGCCCAGCTGGTCTTCGAGGAACTTGGACACCGCGTCCTTGCCCTCGAACGTCCGAAAGTCCCAAGTGAGCGCGAGCATATCACGCCAAAACACACCATCGATGAACAGGTCGACGATAGCGGGTACATCCCTGCGACCGATCCCCTCGACGAACTTGGCGAACCATTCATCCACGACGGCTTGCTCGTCGAGGTTTGGGTCTACGGTGCCGCCTAGAGTGCGAAGCGTCGGAAGGACGCGTTGGTGTGTGTGAACAGCCATGATAGAGCGAGGAGATAGGGCAGATCTGGAGAACAGTTTCGTCCGTGGAGATTTGCCATAGCCCCCGTTTCACCAGACGCTTACGGTACTGATTTGGAGCGATCTGAATCCAACGATTGGCTGGCAACGGACATCGCCGGGTCACCCAGAACGAGATGCCAACGGCGTCAAGATATCTGCCGACTTTTTTCAGAGAAATGGGTCGAAACAGACTTCATAGTGGCGGGACCTGTGGCGTGACGGAGGATGAGCGGCAGGGGCGACCACTGTCTAGAACCCAAGTTGCCGCTTGTAACCCGCAATATTGATGATGGTGGCTCTGATGCCGTCAAGTTGGCATTTTGTTGCCATCACGTCCAGCTAGACGACACACTACAAATGATCAAGTGACATTGCAGACATTGGGGACATGAGTTGTCATCTCCATTCTAATAAATCCTTTTGTTTAATAATTAACGTCCAGTTGTAAAGATGGAAGAAAGAGGGAAGCGAAAGGAAGAAGAAGTAAAAGTAGAAAGAAAAAAAGTACATTCTTGAACGTAGTGACGTTCAACGTCATCCGTCGGATCAGTCATCGGATCCAGCGATCACGACCTCCCATATACACATCCTCTACACCCTACACCAGCCCACCGTACCAGCCAATGCACGAGACCTCATATGCGAAAGACAAAAGCGAACATGTGAGATGCCCAAATCCCTCTCAACCCTCCAACGGCAGCACAAACGACGGACGACGGACGATGTGACGCACCCGATACAAAAACAGCGGAGAATGCAAAAGGAGAACGTTAAGCAATGAGATTGTACGATAAGCGAGTCAAAAGTCCTTGTTTAGACGAGAGTAGGCTTGGAGTAGGATGGACATGCGCGAATAGAATAGAGTGGAGGTCCGAGGGATCAATTCCATTGGAAAAGATCGGGAATATTCCGATGCACAATTGCTTCCTAGATCGGCCGAGCACATGCATGACAGTAAGAGTGATGGTTCAGGGTATTACGCATCGAAAGCAAGAAAGAACAAGCGAATCCTGATTATAAATTATATCAGCACTCAGACGGCACTGGCTGGGGTGGGATCGCACCTCACGGATTCATCGTCGTCGCTGCTGTTGGTAAAGGGCAAGTGGTACATCTTCCTCCTCGCCCCTCGACACAGGCACACTTCCGATACTTGCTCTCGGTCTTCCATTCGGCGATGGGGCGACTGCATGAGCACTAATCGCTTTCCTCGTCTTCCCATCCGAGGATGGGGGAACGCCAGAACTTGCCGTCGCCGATAATGAGCGCCCCGGGCCCCTTGCAGGAGGTGATCGGCCAGCAGGGGGTAACGACGGAGAGTACCTGTTAAAGTTTTGAGCAGGCGGTGATCGAGGTCGTTGCATAGGGACAGCTTGTGGCGGAGAATCAGATTGAGGAGGTCCGTTTGAAGGCAGGGAAGAGGATAGCGACGATCGTATGCGTGGCGATGCTGGCGAAGGGGGTAACGTGTTTTGTGTAGGCGACATTGCACCAGGGGGAAGATGGGGATCCATGGTTCCTTGATACATGTACGGAGTAGACTCCGACTCGGTAATAGGCTGAGGCTGGTGGATGGGAGGACTGGACTGCCGATGTATGCGGGGAGCAGCCACACTGCCAGGAGACGACGAAATTGGTCCGTAGCCGAACCCTGGACCATGATACTCCTGCTCCATGACCCGATGCTGCATCTCGTACTGAGGACCTTTGACGAGCATTTCTCCAGCGCGTCGAGAACCAAGCTGCGCAGGATTCGGTTTCGTCAAGGTGCCCCGCCGCGACTTTTCCTTCTGCTGTTGTTGCTGCATCTGCAGTTCCTTCTCCCTCTCGTGCTCCCTTTCCTTCTGCTCCCGCTCCTGCTTCTCTCGTTCCAGGAGCTCGTTTTCTGCATTCTGTTGCTCCTCCGTAGTTCGCCTTTCCGCCTCATCTCCCTCAGACACCTGCTGCACTGGGGCCACACCCGCTGGTCCTTGGGTAGAGGGCACCGTTGGCATCGGGTTCTGGGATTTGTTGATGACACCCAAATACCAGAACATCAGATTACTGATCAACACTTGTTCATAAAGAGGTCTTCTCGGATTCGCCAGTTTGATGTGACTCAAGCGATAAATTGCACGTTCGACATGGATCGGGTACCTCGCGTACGATCCCTGAAGGCCGGGCTGCGGAGAGGGAGACGTAGGCAACCCCTTTGACGACTTAGATGTTCCAAGGAGGGCAGTAGCTGTTTCGCGTCCCGATCCTGTAAACCCACTCGCCGGAGAAGACGGATCGTCCTGCTTCTTCTTGCTGCTGAACAAGGAGCCAAAGAAACCAATTTCCTTCTCTTTCTCCTTCTCGGCTCGCTGAGCCTCCTTTTCGCGTTCCCGTTCCGCTTTCGCGATCTTCTTCCCATTCTTATCGCTGCTGCCCCATTTACCAAAGAGCCCTCTCCTATCCTTTTCCTTCTTTTGTGGTTGGCTTGCGGGCTTTTCCGCGGCAACGGGCGTGTCGACTAATGTCGGCGCCACCGCAGTTTCCTCCGTAGCTGATACAAGAGTGGTGTCAGGCGAGGGTGTACGAGGGGTCTCTTCTATCGATGCAGTGAGACCGAGTCGCTGAGGCTGAGGATGATGTAGCTCTGGTTCTGGCGTAGGATACACCAACGGCGGATCGGGTGCCGCGTCCTGCAAAGACGGTTTTGAATCATCCGCTGGAACGGTGAAGGATAACAGAGGAGGTTGGGGAGCCGTGAGCAGCTGGATGGAGCGCACCACTTCGCCTTCGGGTTCTTCCCTAGCATACGCGTCATATATGGAGGTTTCTTCAACATATGGTTCTGATCGGTGAGATGTATGCTCGTCGCTGGTAATGCTCTCATTCGAAAAGGTACGAGGGCGTCTGTAATGCTCGGGGTTATCGCCCTGCTCGCTCGTATGATCGTTTGAGGATAGATCACTCGACGTGCGTGGCTCTCTACCCTTGGCCGTAGGCCTACGCCTGCGCCCACGCCCTTCCCCGTCTGAAAGCAATGATCCCCTGCGAAATTTGGTTCGTGCAGCCCGGCGGAGGATTTGACCAGGAGGAGGGACGATGATGGGCGCATCGGCTTCATCTGGCATTGGGGAAATATCGTCCATCCTATCCATGGCTGCATGGGATGCGAAAACAGCTTTGAGCCAACATCATTGTGACGACACTCGACTGACCTGAAGGTGAGACGTTGAGACTGAGGCTCCGCCTAAGGACCGTTCTGATTTTTGAAGGATCACCGTCCTTGGTGGCCTCTTCTGCGAGCTCCTCGAGGCGCTGGAGATCGTTTATAGTGAGCTGGGGACCGGCATGGGCCAAGACGGTGCGATTACGCCGAATTGGAACGATAGTTTCTTCTTCGATGTCATCGTTCTCAGAAGGTTTATACTGCCTGCTGAGCATTGAACGTTTGCGCCCGAGGCCGGGTGAGGAGGTAGTCAACGATCGACCTAGTGTAGTTGAGCCATCTGGTGGTGTACGAGCATGCTCCTTGAGAAAGGAGCGAAACTCGGCCGGGTCAATCTCTGGGTGGAGGCGAGCAGGGACCCAGAAGAGATGGAAGGGATCATCAGCGACGACACGCTCCTCTGAGCTTGAGCTGTCTTCATGAGAACCACTGCTGGAGTCGCCGTCGTTGAGCTGTTGAGCGGCAGATGAGGCAGACCAGTAGCTCGAGGTCGGAGAAGGCGGTGATGAGGGGTTCGGGAGATCAGGATCGAGGATGAGAGCACCTGGGCCTCCCTGTGCTGATGACCTCCGTTTGATGTCGCGGAGGGCCTCGACTTCACGTTGGATCTCGAGCTGGGAAGGTTGCATGGGGGTAAGTGCGGTGGCCGAGGAAAACGTGTGACGTGGACGGAGAGGGGCTGTCGTCGTCGTCGCGGTCGCTGCCGCGAATCGATGAAAGGGCAAGGGGAAAAGAGACGACGGTGGGTGGAAGAGCGCAGGCGGTCGGGTGCAAGATGTACTGGCTAGCAAGTTCAAACGGTCTTCGTCAAAAAGTAACTTTCACAGCGTCTTTTTTTTTCTCTTTTTTTTGTACCCTCGCGCTCGAGGACTCGAATGACTAGAGTACCGACTACAGAACATCATCCACACCAGCCAAATCTGTCCGTCTGCCTCAACTCGGGCCGTGTTTGTACTCCCCATACAGGCACATTATGGACGGTCCCGGCCGTTGTTTGCCCTGAGAAAAGTGTCGCATATAGCCCCAATGTGCGGAAATACCGCTCTGTGAACCGATGGGGCCGATGTTAGCGACCATCAGATGGGGAGTTCTGACTATTCACGGCGGCTGCTTCCCGCCGAAGTTCTTGAATAACAGCCTTGGAGGTCACATGAACCGAGCGTGGCGTCTACAATTTTTCTGGACGCACCGCGAGGGCCTCGGGGTTGACCCCACTTTCGATCATGCCCACGCACGTCGCGAGCGTCTCCTTGTCGAGCTGCGTGTTGAGCAACTGTGAGATATCGAAGAGGGCTATCGTCGTGAGTTCTCTCTCTCTCCACCGAACACAAGTTAGGACATACTATCAAGCGTTTGCTGGGCTGCAGTGATACGATCAGAATCCTTTGAGGACATCGTCAAAGCGCGAGGCTATCGTTCGTAGGCGAGTCGGATCCGACGCGTGCCATTTATACTAGATAAGGAAATCTGGACTAGGGCAAGTTGCTTTGCCGGATGGAATGTGCACCGTTCCACTTGCCGGCGACTCGCAGGTACACAATAATGGTGCTGAAGGCGATGGATTGTGGGGAAGACACATGTCACTCGTTCCGCTCTTTCGCTCTATCTGCGGGAATACAGCGACGCGCACCGTAGAGGCCCTCTTCGTGGGGATATTGGATGCAGAGGTTCGCCAGGAAGTTAAAAACCTTATCTGCCAGACTTTGTCCCTTTTTCTCGTAGTGTTCTCCCTCGTCGTTGGGATCTCCGAAATCGCTCGTGATCAGCTCGAAGCCTGGAGACATAGTTCAGCGTTACTTTGAGACATGGAGTCAACTAGGATGATTTTCCTTTTGTTTTTTATCGTAATGCTTTTTACGGCACGAGCCCACGGCGCCGCGATAACATCTTCCGCAGAACTTGTGTTTATTCCCGAGGACTGAGACGTCCAAAGACAAACGCCCTGACATGAATGCACGGTTGTAATCACGCGATGACACAGTAGCCACCGGTCTCGGCGTATGCCTTATCTACCATTGGCAACCCGAGACGACTCCGTGAGCGCAGGTCCTCGACTTCTTTGCGCAGCTGTACGTTGAGACTCTCGACGTCTCGCAACACACCCCGCCGCTCCTTCTCCTCCCGTCTGAGCTGGATGAATATCGGAAGCAAGTGCTACACCCCCCGCCACGAGTCGTGTCGGCAATTTAGCTCGTCAGTCAGCTCGGGTGGTAAGAACAGAATTCGGGACCAAGCTCAAACCAGGTGCACCCTGTCTGTAGAGTACACAGAAGGGACAAAATTCGACCAAGGAAGACTGCTGTAGTGTTCGCATCCTGCACATGTGAAGCGTCAACAAAAAGTACCCTTAAGATCCTGAACGGCTTGAGGGGGGTATGCAAGGACAGGTTTTCAACCAAGGTGGCATTCATGTAGAGCCCGAGGAGGCGTAGGCGAGGACAGCATCTCGCAAAGGGGAGGAGTGCGCGGAGATCGAGTAAGCATGCGCTCTTGTCGAGGAAGAGCGGTGCTGCGTTCAACACAAGATTTCCTAGGTGTGGCCATCGACTAGCAAGATCCTCGAGTTCATCTAGCGAGATCCTGAGTGGAAACTTGTGCAAGAGTTCGAAGGAGGATAGGTTTGGAAAGGTACGGGCGGGCTTGATTGTGTCATACGAAAGATGGTGGTCTTTTGGTAGTTCAGAGGAATATTGTTTATTGCAGAGCAGGAGGGCTAGCTTTGATAAACACTGGCAGCACCCGGAGAGCATGTTGAGGAAAGTGTACACATCCTCTGACGCGTCCCCGGTGTATGACCGGATGCGCAACGCTGTGAGGTGGGTGGGCACAAATCTTGACTGAAAGAAACGGTCGAGATTGTTTGTTGTAGCACTCAGGCTGAGATCACGTAGACACGGAAATGCGCCCCCCTTGAGAATGGGGGAAAAGGATGCTATATTCTTCTGGACACCATGATTGACGTCTCAACTTGAATCCATGATTTCGATGTTCTTGGCTTGGAAGAGTTCCTCGACAACCGCACACGTGTAGTGAGGTCCTGGTAGTATGATCTTCTTGAGCCCTGGCAACCTCTGTAGGAGCACACGGAGTTCAGCCAGGATGGTTTTGTCACCGGGAAATGGGACAAAGAGGGAGAGGGTGTTCAGATTAGGTGCATGTGCGCACAGATCGGTATAGAAATATGGCCTAGAGTCCTCAGAGAGAATGCAGTGATGCTGAGGTATCCCAGACCAGGATGGAGGAATCATTTGCAGTGTTCCATACATTCAGGAGTAGCTATCCATTCCAGGGTATGTAGGTTGGGCAACATCCCCAGAGACGTTCGCGACCTCGCCCAATAGGGTGTTCAATTCGATATTGTTCCCTGACCATTTGGGGTTACTGTAGTACATCCGGATCTTCAATGAACGAACGCGGGAAACATATCTTCGGTACCTGGACCGGTCGTCGGCTTCTGGAGGGGTCTCAAAGGTCTATCGAATAATATGAGTGAGGTGGGTAGCAAACGGACCTGCTTACATCATGTTTGTCTCCAGCAGGGCGAAAATTCCTGGTCCTGAGTGGATAGAAGAGGTGGAAAACGTTGTCGATCTCTTTCCAGACGAGATCGAGGGCTATGTCAGACCATTGTTTGCACATACGAGCATTCCGGGCATTAGAGTTCCTATCCGAGAAGTTGAGGATGATGCTGAGCAGCTCGGGGGTGGACAGAACGCGGTAGGCCGACGCGACAGACCGGAAGTTGGGGGTAGTAACCACGGGCGCCGATGCGATGGATGCCATATCATGGAATTCCGACCGGAGCTGCACAAGCCGTTCGTAGACCGTCTCGGTATGACGACCAGGTTCTAGAAAGTCAGGTCTAGTTTTTAAGGGGAACCTTCGACTCGTGTGTCTGGATGGATGTTATTTTTGCATACAAACAAACGAAGCGAGTCGCAGCTTTACTAACTACATACATCACCGTGCCTGCAATCCGAGTGGACAAGAGAACCTTGGGCGTAGGCTCGTATTGACCAATTCTTGGCGGGGCCGAGGTCGCCACGAAGATATTCAGACTCGATCCCATACGAGACGACTTGTTTTCAGTAAGGCAGATCCAGTCAATTCTACCGTCCGTACCTGCGTAACAATACACACAAGACTGCACATCATTCAGGTTCCATGCCGTGTTTGTCCGCCATGGCCTACCGAATCAACGGCGCGAAAGAGCTCCGTACGGACAGCACTTTTGTTCCGTGGACAGAATGGAAATATACTTAGGTCGTGCAAACAATTTACCGCACTTAGGGACACGTAGCCGTCGCGGAGCACACTCGAGAGAAGCCACAAACGACAGTTTCTGTCGGGATGTCTCCAAACACGGGTGATGCCTGGTGTCTCCGTTTTGTGATGTCGGCCTTTACGGACAGAGCGAAAGGTTGTGGCTCGGGTAAATTTGGTTGTTAAGTGCATTCTTCATTAGCGATATAAACGAATGGCAGCGGGTCTATTCAATTCGTACATTGTTTGTGAGTGAGGATCGAGTGGGGTGATTGGTTGAACGGAGAACAAGTTGATATGTCTTGGACACGGTACGACCGGACATCGATGATGATGTGGTATGTTCCGACTCTAAGGTAAACAATCCAAGAACGAGGAGAACAGTGTAAGATTTTGGTCAAAGTGATGGGCCACGACAGCAGTATCGGTTCGAGGGGGACTGCGGGCGTATTTGATCAGGTGAACGCTCTGGCCACGATCAACAAAGCTCACCAGACCCTAGTCGCAGCTTCCATCGGGGGGACCATCTCTCCACCTTTCGTCCGTTTTCGTGCAATCAAATCTTTCCTTTCCAAGTCTCTCGTTCACCTCGTTGTGCCTTTCGCACAACCACCTACTCAACCCTGCCCTTCCACCCACGTCTGGTGGATCATGCTTCATTTCCTCTCCTAGATGCGCAGCGCAGTGAGAACAAGGGTACAGGACCGGTAAAGAATGCAGCAAATTCAGCATGTTGGCGCGTTGAAAAGGAGTGGGTCGATCGGGATAGTACGCTGCGGCCGTATGCAGGAACGTCCAGGTTGCGTTCCCCAGTTGCTCGACGTCAGGAGGGCAGTTAGTGGGACGCGTTTCTGGACTGGGCTCGTTCTTGAGACCACTCCCAGATGCGAGGGCAGCCATCATCACGGCTGTTGTTTTCTTCCCCGTGCCCGGTCGGGAGGATGGCGGTCTCGGCTTCCAGTTTCGCCATGCGGTACAGATCTTGCAGGGTTTTCCGTCTGGACCAATGACCATGCCCGGAGGCAATGTGGGCTTTGGGGGCGTACCGGGTGCAGGACTTGTGCTGTTCATCGGTAGGTGTTGACTTGGAGGTATAGTAACCGGTCCTCGCCGGAGATGTGTCCGCACGTGACTGTACTTCATCATATTGCCTCTACGAAGAGACTTTCGGGTAATCTCTTTCTTTTCGTCGTCGGGCGAAATACGGTTAGCATCTACACCATGTCACAGAGACCAGTGTACACCTCGTTCAGCATCCCGACACTCATCACTCACCCATCCGCGAGATGTCTTCAGTGGTCGGACGACGGCCAGCTTTGCCTCGTTACGAAATCTGCCGTCCATGTTTTGGTGCGCATATTTAGTATTCTACAGACACGGTCGCGTCAAGTGCATTGTGTTAGACACCAGACCACGGAATCAACTTTAGCACATCTGCGGACATCAAATCTTCCATTCGCGACGAGCAGAGCGATCGACCGCTTGGATGGTACCGCACAATGATTGAAACGACGCGGACACAAACTCACTCCTGGCCTAGCATAAGCCAAGGTCGCACACGTCACCCACCCTCGCCGACCCGCTGATGTGCTTCTAGGATGGGGTTCCCTAGTCTTGGGATCCCTCGATGTCTCTGTCCGTGCCGTAGCATGTTCCCCCAGCGGGTTGACATCTCGCGGAAGGTAGTGGTTCATTTTTGTCCGCGTTTCGTCTACTTCACGTTCAAAAAGGTGTGTCATAGCTGTCTTGAACTCTAATATGGAGGTCTCCCTATGGGTCGCCGGAAAAAATCATCTGAGAGGCGAGTGGTCAAATGTAGGGTCACCCTGTCGGTGCGAGAATCTGTAAATGACTCTCACTAGATTCAAGACGTCACTGCGTACCTTCTAGACGTTCCCAGACCAGAACACGATATTGAGGGGCCATCGTGGGTACTGGGTATACAAGTCATGTGTAGGTCGCGGTGTTCGTGAACATGGACGTTTCTGACCGCCAGTTTGCAGGTATTGCATGGTCGAGCCAGCCGTGTTGGGCTGTCCATCCTGCTCCTTTGGTAGACGCGTCAATTCTCGCGCTTGGTACTCGCGCGGGGTCTGTGAAATTCCTGAGGTATGCGTATATCCCTCTAATCTTCCCTTGGCTAAAATTATTTAGGTTTAAACACGGTAATGACTCTGAGGGGGCGGTCTCTCTCATAGGAGAAGTGAAGCTCTGTGAAAATTGGATAACTAACATAGCCTGGTCCCCCTGGTTTGTACACGACGGCAAACAACGTATATTTCCCCCTCTCTCCGTGGTGTGTTCTTGTCGATATTGATGTTTTGCAGGCCGGTGTCTTCTAACGTGTTCCACGGGAGACGGAGGCGTTCTTCTCATAAATATCTCTCAGAAGCTTCAGTTACGAGAGGATGATGGCTTTCTCACTACTTATGAATTAGATAGCGGTTTCGAACGGGCAACTGAGGTTGTCTCTTCTCCGGATAAACGCGCCATTGGCGCTCTCGAATGGGTCGCTGTTCCCGGAAGAACCGTAAGAATTTTATCAGACGGCGAGATAATTCGGTAATCACTCCTATTTTCTCAGCCGATCTTGGTGTATTCGAAACCTGGCGTGATTCATCTGTGGTCTTCGTTCTCGTCACCTGCACAATGGCATGGTAGCCGTGCGCTTCCCATCTGCTTGCAGAAATTATCCATCGGGTCTTCCGCGTTCTCGTATGTCTCGGGCATCTCCTACGTGAAGGACAGGGATATGCTTCTTGTGGCCCTCTTTGATGGATCCTTTCACGCCATTCATAATATGTTAAACGAACCATCTTGGGTTCCCACATCACCAGATGACCAGCTCACATCAGAATCAATTTCACAGGCGTCTCGTGTATTTTTTGCTCAGACAACTTCTGGGGGTGTTGAGCATATGGATGTGAACCGAATTAACGGATTGGTTTGCTATGACTTGCACTCCACTCTGACCTGGATCTATGAGTGTGTATTTCGCAGTCTCCCGTGCTGGGCTGTGACTTATTGTTCAATTGAGGTCATTAAGGCCCTCTGATTTTAGCTACAAACATGAAGCAAG
The DNA here is from genome assembly GCA_038089915.1 of Sutorius australiensis. Classification (NCBI taxonomy): domain Eukaryota; kingdom Fungi; phylum Basidiomycota; class Agaricomycetes; order Boletales; family Boletaceae; genus Sutorius; species Sutorius australiensis. The sequence goes on from JBBPLR010000043.1 coordinate 69,654, forward strand.
GCACGAATGCATGCTCCTCACGGCATCACTCCAGTCTCTCAGTGCTGACGCCATTTTGAGGGCGGCGCAGGAAACACTGGTTCTGTTTGATTGCGGTAATTACGCCCTTCACGCTCCTTCCCCAGCCGTTGATGTCGTATGCAGCGAGCAGAAGCATGCCACTCCACCACCTCCGGCCCCTCCTTTTGCACTTATGCAGTACAGGGCGCTTCGCCGAGGTATGTCCTCGGCTGTTGGAGGTACTGGATGAGGGTCCGCAGGACGAATTGCCTGTGGTGTTCGTTCCACCGCCATCCCAAGGCGTTAGGGTGGAGCTTCAGCACCAGCTTCGGGGGAGCTTGGCCACCCATCTCTTCGGTTGGAACGGTCTCCTCTCGTTGCGGATGAGATTATCGATTGCAGATATGTGTTGGGTAGGTGCCGCCGCCAGTCCCGATTGCTCACCTAATCATGACCCTACGGTCACAGCGACTGTGCAAGGACGAGCAATTGCGGCTAGAATGTGGACAAGTTGCCCACCGTCAGCTGACTAGCATCTCCCACCGCGTCCTCCGTATTCTGGTCCGTCATTTCACAGCCATTATCGCAGCCCTCACGCGTAGGTCATCTCCTATGCCGAACAAAAAATGACGGTTTCATTTCATGTTGTGATGGCACAGCGTCTGATGTTCCATTTGTCCTACGAGTGGTCGTACAATCGCGACTTGCGGGATCTCCAGTGGATCTATCTCGTGAGGCTGAGGCGTTGTCGAACAAGGTGAATGTGGCGATTGCGATCGATCCGTCGATAGCTGGCTTGCATGAACTGTGTCCAGCCTGCCACACTGAGGTCCCGCTGGAGGACATCACACGGGCGACGTGTCCAAGTGGCCATTCTTGGGGTGAGTGAAATTCGTGACCTCGTGCACAAAAAGGGACTTCTTCTCAACGCGTTCACAGCTCGTTGTTCAGTGACTTCTTTCATTTTATCAACTTCGATGGTCAGGACGTGCATAGGTTGTAGCCGTAAGGCCCTTCTACCTGTGTCCCAAAGCTCGGCTGTGGATGACAGCTGGCTTCCCGCCGCTGCCCGTAGCTGGATCGTGAAGGAACTTTTAGAAGCCGTCCAACGTTGTCTTTTCTGTGGTAACAGTTTCGTTGGCATTGTGTAAGGGGGGTGGAGTTCCCCCAGGGGGCCTAAGGGGGCGATACTCGCTTTTTTTTTTTTCCGCGCAAAATGAAAGCTGATATGCATCGCTCGCTCCACGTTCTTCTGCAACCACGATAATTTATCGCTCAGTATGTAATTAAAATCGTACGATATAACGAACACTGGTGAAAGATACCTATCGCTGTCCGGAGGGTTTTGTGGAAATGTCAGCCCGCAGCCTTGCTCTCAACCTTTGGAGTGCTTTGCCCAATTGGTTCTCCCCCCTTCCGTCAGGCCCTACGCCCCAGAACGCGTCCTTGTCTGAATCCTGGAGACGGCCGCCGAAAGTGAGTTCTGAACCCTGTGACATGGTGGGGTCACGAAGCCGATCGCTTACCTCGACAAGTTCAGCATCTCCGGTAGATAGAAGTTCTCTTTTCAAGTGTTCGTTCTGTGTGAACTTGTGCCAGAGCACCAAATCCATCTGTGGGTTCAGCCGAGCAAATGCTGTTTGCATGCGTTCGAAGGAAAGAAGGAGGACACGCACCATCTCAACTCTGACGCGCAGCCAGTCAGGCCGGACCTCGGGATTGAACCTGTGGGTCTCATCGAATACGACGCGCGGTCGAGGGGAGCACGTCCGGATGTGTTCCGCCAATTCAGGGCGGTGATCGAGGAACTGAGGATGGAGAGACGTAAGATCGTCGTGCGTCATCGGTATTGCGCCCACCCCTGTACAGAAGAGGGCTCGAGAGAAAATATATCGAGCCCCATCCGTTTTCAAGGGTCGTGACTCTCCCTGGGGGTGGGCATCTCGCCACCCTCCGTGCTCACCTTGAGTGACTGAAACAGGTGCTCGCTCGTGGGGTACCGTTTCCCTTTGTACTCGACAGGGTCGGGGGAAAAGTTGGTGAATCCGTAATACGGATCGTGCGCATGGTAGAACAGAATACGCTTGGGAGGCTGTTTCTGCTGATCCTGCTTCTGGGACTTGGCCGCTGGCGACCCCCCTGGCGACGCAGAGTGCGCACGCGGGGGTGGTGGGGAGGCCAACTTCGAGTTCGCGCCGCTCCCCTTGACGACTTCCAAAGCTGTCTGAACGACCCTGAGTCCGCCAGGCCCAGCGTCGTCATCAGACACACAGCTTCGATCGCCCGCACCGAGGCCGAGTTTCCCAAGCGACTTCTTGACCGCGTCGATCCTGCGACGCGTCAGTGGCTCGTCGGACGTCACGCGCACCCTCTGGACGATGTCGATCGCGTGCGTCTCATTGTCGCGTCGAGAGTCATCCCTGGCGTTCCCAGTGCGTGCGGGAGACGTCCTGGAGGCACGGCTCTGATCTGCCTGGGGCGTTCGCTGGCCGCTGTTGGCGGACGCAGGTGGTCGCTTCTGTAACGCAGAGGGCATTTCTGATGGTTTGATCTTGATGGATGAGGGCGATTAGGTTTAGTTTCGACTTTCGAGCGAGTAAGACGTGCACAGCTGACGCGTCTTTATAAGGAGCCGAAGGACGACGGGCACGACCATGCAACATGGTCATTGGGCGCGCCGACTCCACGTTGCGGTATGGCGTACTCGACGTGTCACCCGTCCGAATCGTGCCCCATTCTCGTTGCCCACTGCCGACTGCACACAGCATCGACCAGGCCGTGGTGCGACACACACGTGGCGACCCTCGTAGGGGGTATACATAGTATGTTTCATCATATCCGACTTTCTTTCCACACGAGAACATCCAGAAAACCATGTCCGCTTCATCCAACCTTTGTCAAGTGAGTTCCTTCGACATATACTCACACGATCGTTTCCGTCTCCCATTTCTAACCACGGAACGCTCCGATATGTATAGTTTTGCGGCGTTAAACCAAAGTATGTCGACACCACGGGGGCTACCCATTCGTATTGTGGAAAGACTTGTGCACGCAACGCCGTGAAAGGCCCAAGCACCAGTCCCGCGGCAAGGTGCACAATTAATGGGTGCAACAAACCACAAGACCCTTTGTTCCATGGATTCTGTTCCCCCGATCATGTAAAGTATGCGCCTCAATCATATGCTTATATCCCAGAGCTGTGTAGACTCATTCGTCCTAGGTTGGCCGTTGATTCCGGTATCTTGCCAGGGTGTACTCGATGCCACACCCCACTGCAGTGCAACGGGCAAACGTGCAATAGTTGCGCCAAGATCCCCCCCGATGAACTCCGAATGTGGAATATCAAACCCTCGGGCACGGTCTGGAGAGAATGTACGTCTACATCTGATGTTTCCCGATCGAATTGATGCTCATCGTACTGATCAGTCGAGCGAGAGTGGAGCAACAGGTGGAAGACCGGAGCGGCAGCAACGATCGACAAGCTGTTCGAAATATCATACCCATCTGATGTCGTTGCCCACAAGGAGGTGTTCCGGTGAGCGTGGACGTTGACAACCGTTCCTGTTTGTTCAATGTCAGCCCACAGACAGAGTCTAGAATCTAGTGGCGGAGTTCGGTTATTACGCACGTTTCATGCCTCTCAGTGCATCTGCGATATGGGCACGAAGGGCACGGTATTATGTGACTGGCGCTCCTGTGGGATCTGTAATATTGTAAAGTCCGGCTTTGAGCGTGTCGCCTTTGGGGCTCATAGCAGCAAGGGAAGGTCAGTGCAATATATTATCGCCGCAATCGCACCTTGGCACTTAACCTTGTCCACCCCTTTCAGACATGGTGATGGCCTGTATTCTTCCTCGGATCCTTCCGTGGCGGACCGCTTTGCTACCTCATGCCTGAGTTCACCGTATCGTGTCATGATTGCGTGCGATGTTGTCCTACCACAGAATCCGAGCAAAAACAATTCGGTTTGTCCCTGTCTCCCACCCAGTAACCTCCGTTTTCTGATGGAATGGACAGATTCTGATGGGAGACAGAGTGGTAGTGCGGGATTCAGGAACCATTACTCCGAGATTCATCGTCATGTACAGTAAAGGCAGCTGAAGGACCGAGCCTGGACTGTCCATAGACCGCAACCCTGCACGGTGCAGTTACAGAGTTAGAGCCTGCTGCGCCCTGAGATCCGTTGTCTATTTATTGTAAACCAGTGCAGAGCTAGTACAGTAATCAATATGAAGGCACCACTTTTGGTACTAATTCTAATGGCCATATCGATGCCTCGTTGTGCACTGCCCGAAGCGCTAGGCCACGATACACGGAAGTTTCCACCTAAAGAGGACCAGATCACATCGAGGATGCAATGTGTTTGAACACACCACTCACCAGTATTCAAATAGCTGGAGCTTCTCAGCCACTATCAGTTAAGATGCGGAGGGAACGGACGATTGCGTAGTGAGTTATGAGCACTGAACGGGACTTTATAGGCAAAAACCCCTTGTCCAATCTTATCGCGAGCACCGGAAGCCGGATCGGTGGTAGAGATCATCCGAGGACCATTTTAATCGGTACGTTGCATGTTTGTCGCGACCAAGGTCCGAGTCCCGCCAACAACGTGGCAAACACGAGGCATTGGTACCTCCGCGCGTCGTGTACTCTAGCCCTTTTAGCGAAGGTGAACGTCGTGGTCCTCGTCGGTCGGTGTAATCTACGATGGCACCGAGTCTGTGTGAGGTGCGTATTGACATCCTTGGTTCCATCGCCACCTGGATCTGAGCACATCTATTCAGAACTGCCACAAGAGGCCGAAATTTGGTACTCACAAGTTCTGCGGCAAGACGTGTGCCGCACAAGCGGTAGCTCAACCTCCACGGACAAAGCAGCCGCAACCCCAGGCAAAAGGAGTTTCCAGAAGTACGGGACATCAGAAAAGTGCGCTTGCCCCGCAAAAAGCGGTCCAACTGTGCACTGTGAGTCACAGCATCGTCAACGTCGATCAATCGCGATCCGCGTCGCTCATCTTCGATGGGCGCCGATCTGTAGCACTGTGGTCAGAAACCCAAGTTCAGTAGCTTTGATTATTGTGGAAAGTCGTGCGCCGCGCTGGCAAGCGCGGCACAGACCAAGCCACCTCCACAAGTGGCGCATGCGGTTCCGACGACGAAGCAGAAGACCACGCGCACACCGAACGCGCCACCCAACCATGTCCAGTCTCCTGCCCCTGCGAAAATCCACAATGGATATCGAAACAAGGCACCTGTGCCTCAAAGTGATGGTCATGATAACCTTTGCATGGGGTTTAAATTGACCATCCATTAATACTAGACGATTCCACTGAAGAAGACGAAGGGAACGAAGAGGACGAGGATGGTGGCATTTCTACCGATCTAGATGCGTATCCATCGAACTCGGAACCCGAGTCAGAGGACGAACCGAGCGCGCCGGGAGTAGCTGCTTCTCAGAGCGCGAGAACCACATCGAAAGGTAGAAAATCTGGCAGTGGTGCTCCAAAAACCGTGCCTGGTGTATGTGCAATTCCAGGGTGCGGCCAGCAATCTCACGTTGAAAAGAGCGGCGTGAAGACACCGTACTGTTCAACAAGACACCGAGAGTGAGTACCCATCTCTTGGTTCGACATGAATCACTCACGCGTTTCTACAGAGAAGCGGTCAAGCTGGGACTAGAACCAGCTTGCATCATGTGCCAGCGATACCCACAGAGCACCTCGGATTATTTCTGCTCGTCAGCATGCAGGAATCAGTCCATGAAGAAAACTTGAGGTGTCTGCCTTGTGCTGTGTATAGATTTCCAAGCAGTGTAGTTAATACGCCGAACACTTTGTACCACGTAGAATTCCACCGCCGTCCAGCCAGCATCGTCGTGGTCGTCGCAGTCACAACATATTTAAAGTCGAGGTCAACGGCAACGAAAAAAAAAGAAAGGCAAGGTAAGAACGAACCGACCCTGCTTACGTCAACTACGAAATTTTGTCCGAGTCGTCGGCCGAGTCGTCCACCGACTCATTTTTACTTTTGCGCTCTTCGTCCGACGTTTAGATGGGCCGTCTACGTCGTTCGCGGACTCACAAGGCACAGCGCGACATCCATAGGGCCTCTCGCACGAGGGTACGTTCTCTCTAGACACCAAATCTCTCGAACGCATATCGCTCGTCAGGCCCGCACAAAAGATCTTGATCAGATACAGCTGATCGACCTCGATCCAAAGGTAAGTCGCTCAGCCCAAAGAGTCCGACGCGGTCCCTGCGCGCCCGTCTCTCGTTGTGCGGCGCACGTATCAGGTCCACCCCCAGTATCTGATGAACTGGGACCCCACTCCCTGATGATGCGGCCGTTCCGTGATGGCGTCGGCCGTGTTTAGTATTTGACATCGACGAGCTAACCTCCTCTTTCCCCCGTGCCCCACCCCCGCCCGCTTTTGTCAATAGAACCGTGCCGCCCTGGAAGCGCAGCCGCTCGATTTCGATAAGCCAGGCCTGGCACAACACTATTGTGTCGAGTGTGCCAAGTATGTTTCTTTTTCCTTATCTTCCACCCATCGCCCCTTTAGCTTTGACCTGCCTCGCCTTTTCCATCTCTCACTTATCCGTCCATGACTCACATCACAGGTATTATGAAACGGACACAGCACTACGTTCACATTGGAAAAGCAAAGTCCACAAAAAGCGTTGCCGTGCGCTCAAGGAGCCTGCATACACCATTGAGGAATCTGAACGTGCTGCCGGGCTGGGCAGAGAGGAGAAACGCCCCTCATCCAGGCCGACCACGTGGATGTTCGCCACTGCCCCTGCCCCCTCCACTGCCTCTGTTCCGTCAGCAGTCGCTGCGGCTGCTGTGTAGCCCTCCATGCGTTCTGTGGCATGGTGTCATTGTGGTTTGTGCGATGTGTTGTTGTACAACGCATGTATGCTTACTCGCTATGGTTTGCTTCCATTACCCAGGGATATTACATTCCAAGCACCCGATGGTCGCTGAGGACACGTTTGAAGAAGGGACCTGAAGAAGGGGTACCCCTTGTTCCAGACCAAAGGGTGCGCCCAGATGACCATGCCTCAGTATGCAAGGAAAAAAAAAGTACCATTTAGCAACCCATCGTAAGTTACAAGTAGCTGTGCATGCACTACCATACATTAACTTTTTCCTACCAGTAGTCGTGACGAGATACCTAGCCAGACCTACAAGTCAGCACGCCATAAATTAGGACAAAAAGACCAGATCTATCCTTCCCCAGCCCCAATAAAAAAGTCCCCCACTTACGCTCAGCAAAGCAAGAAGAAAATAAAGTGAAAGAGTGAAACAAGAATTTTAACCGCCAGAGTGAACAGAAAAATTCGTTGCCTCATCACCCTCCGTGTGTCTCTCCAAATACGACTCATCGTCCGATTCCGAATGACCATCACCATCCAAGGGTGCCGTCGAGTATATACGTACCGTCCCATCGTGACTTCCTGTTGCAAACATCATAGGCTCGTCTGTCGCATAATTCCACCCGATACACGTCAGATCTCCGACGCCGGGTGCATTTTGAGGTCGTATGCAGTGCAGAAGAGCGGCTGTCTCTCGGTCCCAGATATGTATATCACCGGCTGACATGGACATTCATCAATCATCACAATCACGAGCATAAAGACGAAACTGACTCTTTCCTGCACAAAGGACAAACTGATCATCCTTACCGCCGAAGTGACATGGACCCGCAATGTCGACGGGGCCTTTGAGGGCGAACGTGTGCTTCAAGTTCAGTCGAGATGTCTGTGCGTAATCATGGCGATCCCTGTCTCGCACGATTTCGAGCTTCCATAATTGCGGAGCGGACTAAAACGAAATGGGGTTAGTGCGTGGGTCAACCGGTCCGTGAATACGTACATTCTCAGGCGAAATGAGGACCGCTGGTATTTTCCTTGCCATAGTGATGTCGCGGACATCATTCGCAAACGGCGTTTGGCTTGGGAGATATTAAATTCAGGTAATCAAGGCGTAAGCCGTATCGCTCACCTCTCTTTTGTCTTCGTGTGCATATTATATACTGGCGTATGCCACGATGAATAATCGAAGACCTGAAGCACCCATGAGACACTTACCGATAATGCGCTTCTCGACTCTCGTGTGACGGCTGGGTTGTGGCCCTGAAGGCGATGTTATTGAGGGTCCCACTCCGACCAATCGAGAACAGTCCGGCGTGACAGCCACGTTGGTCAACCGGACTTGTCCGAGGTGGTACGTATCCAAAACTTTTCCGTGGAGATCCTTCGGACACGACGATGAATAGTACGTGAAAAAACGCACACTCGCTTAAACGAGGACACGTACCAGTTTCACAACATCACTGCCCTCGATAGACAAGAAGGCTATTCGTAATTTTTAATACCGGGTAGATCCTTCGAGAGTTGGGCGTCTTACCATCCCCTGTAGGAAGCCATATGATGGACTGAACCGTGTTCTGGCGGTCTATCGTTTTTCGACACACGCCGTCCTTTCCAATCGATTAGGATTTGTGTTAACAGGGAGGTAAACGATCTTACCTCGTTCCACACCTTGACCGCACGTGTAAGTCGGGTGAGGAGTATTTTACCATTCGGAGACCTCGTTGAATGGTTGAGCCTGATAGAAACGCGAAGAAAAAAGCGGGGCCCTACCAAGCGACTTGACCAATGAATCCTCGAACGTGCACCAGTATGCGGTGGGTAGTGAAATTTTCCTGAGCACTCCATCAGCCATGAGGCAAAGAACATTCGTTAGGTAACGCACCCCTACGCGGAATATGACTGATGTCCGGTCCCAGCTGGTTGTATTGTTAGACAGCCGTCGATCAATGACAATTATAACACCTGCCTCGAGGTCGCCAAGTACCGGCCATTCGGGGAGAATTGAAGGTGTCGAACAAGAGCTTGGTGAGCGATCATCTCTTGCGATGTGTCCAGCGCTTTCAACTTGTCAATGGCACTAGTCACCCGGCCTCCGCGCAGCGACATCGCAGTAGGATCCGGGAACCGACCAGGAGACATGGGCATGGACGCCCCAGCGGATCCTGGTGGTATCGGCGTATCAAACGATGAATTCCTTCGCGGGGACTGGGGTCGAGTAGTGGCCTGAAGCATGATTACAGAGCGGATAGCATTTACGAATCGCTGACGAGCATCAGAACGGCGCGATTCTGTAGTCTCATCTGACCGTCCTTCGGCACTGGACGCTGGGTTCTCGGAGGTGACTGAGCACAGTGAGCGGGCAGCCTCAAGTTTTGGTATAAACGCAGCAGGTTCCTGATATACCGCTGGTCGGAGAGGGGCACGGGCGCGAGGGCGAGGGCGAGTCTGAGCGGGCTCCACAATCGGGAGTAATTCCTTAGGTTGTTTTGGCTTGATGATCCAACTCGCGAGGTGTCTCAGGTACCCCTGTGCGGTAGCGACGCGTACAGTGCACCATTGCAAAGAGATTCGGAAAGCTCGCGCAATGCGTGTGTTTGCCAGGTGGTTTGTCGCTTCCCCAATCACCTCCTCGAGCCACTTGTGGCCCTTGTGTTGAACAAATATCCATCGTTCTGATGCAAACCAGGCAGAGACAGCAGCGAGACCAAATGATGTAACAGCCTATCACAGGAATGAGAAGCTGGAGGGGGGACGAAGCCAAATTGGCAGACTCACCGTAAGCACGGTGATTATCGTTGAGGTTACAGGCCCCTGATGAACACATCTAAACGTATGCATGACGACAGTGGAGCAAGTCTGCGTACCTGTCCAGACGAGTAGGTGAAAAGCATCAGCCCAGCAGAGAAGCAGGCGACGGACATCACTAGGAAGACCAGCGGGGACCGCTTGATCCAGATGAGAACCCACCACGGAACCCTATGCCCAGGGGAGCGGCTCGATGATGTCAATTAGTCCATTGGTGACGCACAGCAGCCGAAAGAAGAACCTACTACATAGCCTGCTTCCAAGTTAATCCCAGGAGACTGTTTACTGCGGCCGCGATACTGAACACTAGCGATGAAAACCAAAAAGCATTCACGGAATCTGATAACACATTGCCAGTGGAACTGTATGAAAACTGTAACGTAGTTGCGGTGACTGCCGAAAAGAACGTTGCCACCGTAGACAAATTCAATAGATTTGATGCAGCATGCTGCTGATGGAACCTGATTGTTGGCACACCTGTGTAGCATATCAGCGCACTGCTTTCCCATGACGCCTCCGCACTTACCGATCTCAATGAACATGGACAGCGTCCCCGTAATGTTGTCAATGTGATCGCCGATCTCCGTGGTGAGGTCGTGCACATAGCGCTGCACGGCTGGCGAGCGGAATTGAGCTGAATAAAGAAATCGTGTTAGTTTCGATGCGTGGGAGGAAGGGCATAATGCCAGCGCTAACTCTTGTACTCTGCGAGACACGATGCCCAATACTAGACACAGATGTCAAAGTGACGTGAGTGAAAATAACGAAATTCGACATACTTTCAAGTCGCCCTCAAAGCTCCGCATGGACTGGTTGACCGCTTCGTCAGTGAATTCTGGGAACTCGTTGAGGCAATTGAGGAAGGTCACAACGTCCTTCGCAAAGCTCTCGAACTGGGTCGGGAGTGTATCAGCCTCTAGGTTATCCTCTAATTCCAATTTCACGAGGGGAGCATGTTGTCCACGCCAAGGAGCCCGTCGTTGTCGGTGCATAAAGTTTGGATTAGGAAGGGCTTCGCGCGGTTGTCGGGGAATCTTGCGAGGATATAGGTTCGCAGCGTTTTCTCGGAACAGAAACAGAATCTTTGTTAGTCGTTCGCGCAACTTGAACGCGGAGGAGAGTATCCCGACAGAGCTACCCAGCTGGCGGGCAGCATTTGCGAAACCACGGAGCTGACTATGGATGAGGGACAGAATATGAAAATTGACGTGTTACACACCTCCTTGTCGAGATTGTCTATCCGCCTAGAAAAGATTGAGTCGTCGAGACGGCCATTCGACGCAACTGAAGGACGTACTTTTCAAACCTCAGAAACTGCTCTGCGCCAGCGTTTGATAACTTCTCGTCGAGAGAAGTCGCTGAAAGCACTCATCAGGTACGTTTTCCATCGCGGACACGACTATGACTCACGTAAGTCCTCTTCTACCACTGGCGGCGAGCTGACGTCTGGAGTACTGGATCGATGTGCAAAACTGATACTAGGGAGGAAGAGTACGAACCAGCCTCGAACGCGTTGTCGTTGCTCAGCTCGGAAAGCATATCTATCAAGCTGCGTATCGTTTCCTTCCGTTTCAGAGGGCCATTAGACTCCATCCGAGCATAGGGACTGTGGATACTGGACATGTTTGGGCCCCCTTCAGGAAAGCCCCGACCGACGGGAGCGCTGCCTATTGGCTTGGCTTGAGCTCCTCCTCTAGTGCGAGAGTGAGACCGAGGCATGTTTTCGACCGTATCTCGTAGCATGAGAATCGCCTGATAAGGATTGGAGGGAGCAGGCCGGGGCGATTCTGGAGGAGTACGGAAAGAGCTGCACAAAGGAAGGAGCTATAAGGTGGGAATCAAGGGAGGTGAACGATGAAGTTGTTCCGACTTTGAAATGCAAACAGGCTTCTTCGAGTGTTCTGGCCATGCTCCTCGCGCAGCGACCGGAAACGCGAGATTCATTCTTCCGCATTTTCTCGCTCGGCATATGCTTAGCGTTACGGGAAGCAATCGGGGCACTCAGCGAACTGAACCAGCGCATAATTGCCTTGAGGCGCATGGCAAGATGGGCGACCCTGAGTCAGGCTGACTTTGGAAAGCACGCACGCACCCATAGCTAATTAAAATCTATCTCGGCCAAGCATACTCCACGCCGGTCTGCGGAATACATAAAGACAAGCATAGGGGGCCATGGCATTCTCGTCGACAGATGGCCAAATTGGTGCCAACGTAAAAGTGAAGTGAACGGGTTTGGCACGAATCTGACGTGCTGATACAACGTGTTCAGAAGCGCGTGAAATCACGAGAACGGTCATGATAGACTGCCATCGGCTTCGCAATCAAAAGCAGCGAAAAATCGGGATTCATGGGAATGCGGTGCAGTGCTATCCGGGAAAGACGGCGCTTTTTTGAAGTGAGACGGGGAACATAAAATGGAGCGGACAGAGAGGGGCGGAGGATAAGGGGAGCTGTGGGTGAGAGTGGTGAGTAAGCTGATCACGGACACGCTTATCCAAAGATATGACCGATCGCAGAGGACGACATGGTGGACTGGGGAGGGATACGAAGCGGTACAGGAAGGACTTCTCAGACAGCAGCGGCGAGCAAGTCCTTCTGGACCTTTACGCGTGGAGCAACAAGATAACGGCTGTTAGGAAGCTGGCAGGGACTCACTGAGGCTGAGACTGGTTGGCAGGGCTGCCACGGGGATATCCCATGGCCAGGGCAGTAATGAAATGAACGCCCGTTCGGTCTACAAAAACGTGGACTTGGGTAGTAAACCTAAAGATTACGGTTCAGTGACGGTTTGCTTAGTAGGACGTGCAAAGTTTCATAACCAGACGATTAGGCAACTCGACCCCGTCCTCGACCTCGAACCAGTTCGACCCTTCCAACGCTATGAACGATGCGTATCCTATCCTGGAACATTGTGGGTCTCTACCTGACGCACGAACAGAGTCTAACCACCGCGGTCTCGTTGCAGAACGGGATTCGGACCCTTCCCCAGTACCACCCGTGCGTGCCTCCCTTCATCTCGCCTGTTCATCACGTCTCAGATTTGCCAGATGGAACACATTCAAGGCATTTCACGAAATCCTTCTCCACCTTCAAGCAGACATAATATGCTTTCAAGGTGTGTCGTTTAATTTTTTTTTTTCATCTTCCGGCTTCGTTCGTCCCCACCCGGGAGAACTCGTCCAACTTCATCTTCCTAGAAATGAAAGCTTCACGGGCTACCCTTGACAGAAATCTCGCCATTCCCGATCCATTTCACGCCTTTTTTTCCTTTCCTGCCAGCAAAGGTGGTTATAGCGGCGTCGCGGTGTACACAGACTCTCGAACAATCACGCCACTCAAAGCAGAAGAAGGTCTCTCGAGGACCATCCAGCCCAAAGCACCGCTTACGGCGGACGAACGCATATCGCATTCATATCCCTCTGTTCACGAAATGCAACTAATGCCGGATGAGCACCACAACACACCTTCCGATCTCGTAGCGCTCGATGCGGAAGGCAGGGCCCTCGTACTCGATTTTGGTCTTTTTGTCCTAATCAACGTTTATTGCCCTAACGAAACGTCTGATGCCCGTCTCCCGTTCAAGATGAACTATCACTTTATGCTCCAAGAACGCGTCAATAAACTTATCAGCGAAGGAAGGGAGGTTATCGTAGTTGGTGACATAAACATCTGCGCAACTCCACTCGACCACTGTGACGGCCATCTCGCCAGTAACGCGGTGACGTTTCATGATCACCCCGCGCGGTCCTGGTTCCACAACTGGCTTACTCCAAACGGATGCATGGCAGATGTGGTGCGGTCCTTTTGGCCCGACAGAAAAGGAATGTACACATGTAAGACGCGCGTTTTCTCCTCCATCCTTGACCCTCGTTATCTATCTCCTTTTCTGATGCGACTTCTTTCCACGACGACAACGCAGGCTGGAACACCAAGATCTCAGCGCGAGAGACAAATTATGGGACGCGCGTAGATTACATCCTCGCTACGCATGGCCTACTCCCATGGATCAAACAGGGCGATATCCAGCCTAGTCTCAAGGGCTCCGACCACTGTCCCATATATGTTGATCTTCATGACGAAATTACCACCTCGACAGGCGAGAAACTGACTCTCAGTGAAGTAATGCTTATGGACGGCGGACAAATCGAGCCTCCTCGGCTCGCGGCGCGACGCTGGGACGAGTTCTCCGGCAAACAGACGTTATTGTCCTCATTTTTCTCCAAGGGGGGAAAGATGACAGCAGCACTTAAAACACCAGGTGATACGGCGCAAGATTCACAACCGCCGGGATCGCCGTGTCCGTGCTCATCGCAAGCGCCGGCTATCTTATCCATTGACGCCGCATCCCCATTTCAGGATGCTGTGCCGCCGGAGACCGCTCGCCAGCAGGATCCAGAATTTATCATTACATCTGATTCCCTTCCATTCTTAACGAGCACGATGATGGGCGGACCTACTCCTACTCCTCAATTATCAACCCCCACGCCTTCGCCCTCGGAGAGCGGTGGTGACCCCGAAACGAAACGCGTTGCACCCCTGAAACGCAGGTCGACGGATCCGCCAGCGGCAGTTGCGTTGAAACCGAGCAAGAAGCAGAGGAAGGACAAAGGCAAGGGTCCAGGTTCGGATGTGGGATCTGGATCTGGGCAACGCACGCTCGCCGCGTTCCTTGCTCCCCCGCCCTCGCAGCCCCAACCACCCTCCGAATTACTTGCTCAGTCCAAATCTAAGCGACGGCCACCATCTGCGTCTCACACAGAATGCAACGCGCCTGAGCCTCCGTCCCTGTTTTCCTCGGACAGCGGTCTTGCCACGGACTATGAGCTTGCGCTTCACCTCGCCTCCCAGGAAGCGGATACGCTCCCACTGCTATCCTCCACCGGAAATGGAGCATCGTCCGATAGCAAAGCAGCTTGGTCTCAGCTCATGGCACCCATACAGCCCCCCACATGTACCGTCCACGGCGAACCAGCCAAGGAGTACACTGTGAACAAACCGGGCCCGAATAAAGGCAAAACGTTCTTCATCTGTTCCCGGTACGTCATCCCGCCTGTCCTCGGGGATTCAGTGGCATTTCGTTTAAAGCTGAATTTGATTTCTTCGGGATCTCCGTTCCGGTTCCTCGAACGGTGGACATAGCCCGGTCGGACCTGGTTATGACAAGGGCAAAGGGGAACGACCTCGCGAGGAGGTGAACCACAAGTATCGCTGCAACTTTTTCAAGTGGTCCGCCGCTGTCAAGAGTGAGGCGTTCAAGAAAAAAAGGGGAGACAACCATGCAGGGCCGACCACGACGTTTACATGATCGCGCCTTCACCCGTTATCGCGTCAGGCCCTGCACCACGCGCGGCGCGCACCCATGTATTCGTGTAACATAATACAGTCGCTACCCTGGCCACGCATCTTCCCAAGTCAGAGCCTGAGGTCGTCGGATCGCGTGATTACAAATAAGCACAACCCTTTTGCACGAGGAGAGATAGCAATCAATCAACGCCAAATGTGACATACCAAACTATGGCTGTGGTTATTTCAGCTCGCACCGCGGACCTGCTTCTTGGCCGGACCAACAGTGGTGTTGTTGACCTGCAAATGGGTGTGGAGTGAGTAACCTGGTTTGCCTGACGTGATTCATGCTTACCTTGATCGCGAACCGCAATGATGCCAACGACTCACTCAGGTGTGCCGCGAGTGGGGAGAGGTTCAGGATCATCTTTTTGCAAAACGCCGGTCATGAACACAGCATTGGCTACCAACGTCGAGATCAAAGTGGACGTACCAACGTTTTTGAGTGCCCGCTCAATGAATATTGCAAAAGGTAAGTAAGCTACCCAGGGTAAAATTCGGCGAAGAAGAGGCACAGCAACACGGGTTGGCGAAGATCCCCGCACGATCACCAATCAAAATAAGAGAGGAAGTTGCGGGAGAGTGTGCTTGGATGATCGACCCACCTTCGAATTCCTGTATGGAATATGTTTCTCCCCCTTCTCCCCCTTCTCGCCCAACGCAGCGATGACGTCCCCTAATGCACTCAAGCTGCGGTTGATGTTCTGGGTCTCTTTCAGACGTTCCTTGTGCCCCGCAGCACCGCTTGAGTTTAAGCGTTCACTTCCTGCCAGATCGACAAGGTTGAGACTTCCTTCACACCGTTCTCCCGTGTGTTCATTGTATCCAAAAATACGAAGCGTGAAGACCGAGTGGGACCGTGACGAACGTTCGTTCATAAGCGTCGCTGCCACTGTACGCCGTGAGTTCGCTAGTCGCAGGATCGCCGAGACTTCACGGGGTGTGCGCAAAGGCACGACGTTGACGTCAGTCACTCGCGTACTCGCGCTTGTCGCGGTCTTCTCGTGTCTAATCTCGTGCTTCTTCTTGTCAAACTCGCCTTTGCCGAGTAGGTCGTTAATCGTTTCGTTGTACTAGGTTGTTTTCAGCCAGTGACAATCGAGTAGGGGACACAGGCAGAACACGCTTACGATTTCAAGGAATTGGCCCTCCATATTGTATTCCCACCCTTTGTTCTTCAGCGTTTCCGCGGCCTTGAATACATCGTTGACAGCGCGGGGTATCATCCCCACTGTAGCTTCAGTCTACCGGAACCTATTTAACGGATAGACGTGTGGTCGAAGATGAACTCACGGAGCCGCCTTCCATGGTAAAGGACTTGCCAGAACCCGTTTGACCGTATGCAAATATACAAACGTTGTATCCGTCCACACAACTCTGTGCAAGCAGTGAGATCTCCTCGAAGACGTCGAGCTGCGTGGACTCGGGTTCGAACACCTGTGCTGAACCATGAATGGTATGTTTGGGAATGGGGCACAAGTCCTTACACGATCGAACGAGAATGCGTAGACTTCCTTTCGTTCCTGACCCATTGCACTCGAACTCGACGAAGTGACGACAATCTCTTTGTGGTCTCTCTTGTCAGGATACGCAATGTCCGCTGCAAGCAACTTTGCCCTATCCCCTGGGTTCGGACTACCGTTCGATGACCGTGTTCCGCTGGTCGGCGGGGAAGCCAGCTCATGCGGTAGGACTGGCCGAACACGACAGAAAACGCGAATGTTTCCCTTTAGCTCCTGCACCATGTTGTGCAGCTTCCGGCGAACCATTTCCGCCTCCCTCGCCTCTTGCTCAAGGAAAGCTATGCGTCGAAGGGCGGACTCGTGGTCAAGATTGTGCTGCGAGGCTGCGGACGCTACGGAGTCTAGTTGTTCTTGTAACACGTTCTTTTCTGTTTGAAGCGCGTTTATCTGTGAGTTGAGTGCCATCTGCGCTGCCGATTGATCGGAAACCAAGGATTTCAACGTTACGACACTGGCTCGCTCCTTGTCGAGGTCCACTTTTGCGGCGCGGAGGTCGTCTGAAAGCTGCCTGATTTCATTTGCGCGCTTCTGGAACTGCACCTCAAACTCCAATATATCTTTTGCATGCTTGAAGCGAAGCTTCTCAAGCTCCTCGGAAGAGTCGACTAGCTTACGACGCTTGTCTAATTCGGCCTCTCTGGAAGAAGCAAGCTCGCGAGAAAGCGCGACATGGTCCGCTTGGATCTCTTCCACTTTAGCACGTTCGGCATCCATCTGCTGGGCGATGCGATGGGCATTTGCGGCCTGCGCGCTCTCGAGGGACGCGACTTGATTCTGTAAGTCTCGGAGGGTGCCCATCGAACCCGATACAACGCGTCCAGTGGGCCTTCCCGCCGCGACAGAGGGTTTTGGGGGAGCGCTCGTCGCGCGGGTAGTACGACGCGGCACAGTGAGCCTTGGAGGGTCCGGCTTGGTAAGCCTGGGACGTGGTTTGCCCCGCGAGGTGGGCTGAGGATGTGAACTGGCATTCGTGCCGAAGGCGGGTAATTTTCTGGGATGGTCGAGTGCTTCATCTTCGAGGTCTTCGTCGTCGATGGGTGGCAACTTGCGCTTGTTCATTCCCGGCGCTGGTGTCGACGTAAAGATGGGTTGTGGTTCCGACCAGCGAAGCGACATCGCACAAGACAAGCGACAAAATCGAGTAACCGTTCGCGACGCGTCCGGTCACGTGAGCGTTCGTGGCGCTCAATGCTCGCAGTAAAACTTGGCATTAATTGCTAGTCTCTGGGTCGAAATGTTACAGAAGAGACTCGACGCTGTCCAGTCACCGGTATATATGCTTAGTTCTCCAAGTCCCTTGAAGTCAACTCTAGTAGCGTGTACTGGGCCGTCTCAATGTATGATTATATAATCAAATATCATCACGTGATCTATACTGGACGAAAAACTCGACTGCGAGGTCACTCGAAGACGATGACGACGCTGTGTAGACGTGTTCAAGGTTCTCTGCTACAGACACAGTCGAGAGGATATGCATCTCTGTCTGGTTTTAAGCGCAAGAACGGCATTCGTGACGGCCAGGGAGCGCCAGATGGTGGAGAACAGCCGACAGGCAGGCGGAGGAGGGACACGGTACGCCAGTCATCTTACCGCACTATCATCTCATTGACGGTCGTTTCGTAGGCGTTTCTCCCAATGCCAACGTCCCAGCTGACCCACCCGCTCTTCCAGCCAGACCATCTCAGTCGCCTAACACTCCAGCCCTTCCACCCGGTAAGGCTATCACCGGCGTTACTCCCGTCTCAATTCCTTACTTTACCTTTTCTCTCTCTCGTGTGTTCGATGTGCTTTCTATTCTATTAGGAAACGATCACACCTGCGGTCGTTTCTCAAGCACTCAAGTTCCCGCACAATGACAAGGACCCCTTCCGAATATTCGGTCTCCCGCGAAATCTGTTAGTCGAGGTCAGTAGTTTGCCGACCCGTCCGTTGTAGGCAACCATACAATCGTCACACTTTCAGTTCCGAATACTTTCCGCCCCGTGTTCTGTCGTGCGCAACGTTACCATAGATGTCGTAAATAGACTTGATATCGCCAGTCAAGCGTCGAGTGCCAATCATCGGCTTGTTTTCAGTAAGTCAGATAGATTTGACACCACACTCATCCTGACATGCCGTCAGCCGGTTCTACGGGATGCGGGAAGAGCGTCTTGTTACTTCAGGCATTGCAATACTGCCACACGCGCGATTGGATCGTTTTCTATTTCCCTCGAGGTCTGTCATTCCCGCTGACCGAGGTAATTACATTTGCTCATCCTTCTACAGCCATAAATCTCGTTAATTCTACGACAACGTATGCCTATGACCCTCGGACCCGCTTGTATCAACAGGCGACTTTTGCGTTTCAAACCCTACAACGCTTTTTAACCGTGAACACTCACCGACTAGATCAGTTAAAAACGACAGTGGACGTTGAGCTAGAACGCAGGGCGACGATCCCTGCTGGGACCACTCTTTCCGACCTTGTGAGAGCAGGTATCAAGGAACGAGCCTTGGCGCCAACCATCTTATCGGCTTTAATGGAGGAATTGCAGAATCAAACCGAGTAAGACGCGTACTCGCCTGTACACTCCTAGACTCAGCCAGTTCACATGCCTCCCATAGATTCCCTGTCTTAATGGCTATCGATGATTTCCAGGCGATTTACTGCAGGACCAAATACCGAGATCCCCATTTTTCCCACATCAAGCCCTATCATCTCTCCATGCCCCGCCTCCTTCTAGAATTCGCGAGTGGAAAGCGGCAATTTGTGGGCGTCTTTTTGTGATCAATGTAAAGTCGTTCATCCTCTTATAGGCGCGTGGTGCGGTTCTTGGGGCCCTCTCGACCACAAACACCGAGTTCCAGCTTCCCCTCGAGCTCGCCGAGACAGTCGGCATTCCCCCTGTTTCGTGTGGTGGTCCCTATGTAAAGTGCTGTCCCACCTTGCAGAGTTACACGCAAGGTCTGGAGTGCGTGCCTGTTCCCGATACCTTGACCGTCCAAGAAGCGATAGAAGTCTTTGACCTGTGGAACAAAGATGGCGCGCTTCCTTTCGGTGTGTCCTCTTCTTCCCAATTGATGGGTAACCCAGCTTTACGTTGTTAATTTTCGTACGTGCAGCACCGACCGATGAGCTATTCTTATCAAAGTATAGCGAGTCGTGCGGAAATGCGAGGGATTTCGTATGGAAGGGGCTCTTGCAGTCGCTGTCGACGTGAACGCGACTACGACGTTGGGCAGGATGCTTTGACGGCTGTAGTGGAGAAGGATGTATATCCCCTTTTGCTTCTGGGTCTGCGAAGACGAATGACAGCCAAGCTGACTGACTGATGGTTATAGTATAAGTGAAATCATGCTGTTCTCGCCCGCCTAGAAACCAGGCGTGCACTGCCAACTCGGATTAACCACTGCTCTAATGAATCACTGGCAGTACCATGACGATGCTGTATATTCGACCATCGGTGTCGTTTCCCATCAAACACTGGAACTGACGGGTCCAATCACTGATCGATATCCCTGCGAGTTACGTTTTGACCGTCTCGGGCCGATGGATGCGCGTGCGCCTACATGCCGATCTTGTCTGCGTTTGAAGAAACCGCCACAATATCTCAAGCAATACAGTGTCGGGGGAGTGCGCGCCTTGGAGCGAGGAGGGTACTCTGTGCACGCGCCGGGGTCATTCGCGCTCGGTGCCCTGCTCTGTCGACAGTCACTTCCTTATTCCGAAAAGTGACCTATCCGTTTCTGACCTCTGACAGACCAATACAGAGATGAGGTCCGATTGGCCGAGAAATCGTGCAAGTCCAGCATTGAAACTTGATCCGTCGCGCTTGCGCTGGGACGTCATATCACCGTCATGCATTATAAATGACCTGAATGACCTTTCCGCGATTTCACTAGTTGCGCCAGCGAGATGGCCTGACTGATATCCGGTGACCGGTGACCGCACACTAGGTATCGTTATTATGAAGTCGGGCGTCGCCGTTGGAGCACTTCCATGCATAGCTAAAACGATTGCGTACGTGCGATATCGCAACACCTCGAGGACTAACCGACCATTCCCGGAAGCACTGTCTGGTAACTCCGCGTTTTCAGTTTTTCGCACCTCCTGATGACCATCATTGATATGTTTCTGACAACTCATCACATTTTGTCATCCATGTCATTGCAACGGGTTGGTGATTCCACACTAAACCATATGAGTGCGTTCTTCTTTTTCTCTCTTTGAACATATCCTTC
>JBBPLR010000044.1:0-86506 GCA_038089915.1 Sutorius australiensis
GGTGTACATAGAGTAGATGTATATAAAGCAAGGCGACTACACTGGACGTCCTCCAGTCTAGTTCACCTTGAAGTCTTCCCCAAAGCTTCAGGCGAGCTCTCGGGCAGATTCCACCCTTGACTCATAAAGTCCCACTCTATCTACCTAGACGGTAGATACCTGACACAGGATCTAGCTAGGAGTTCATTAACGACTCAGGGGCTACTACGCCCCCTAGGTTTTGGGTTGTTTCACTAAAGGCTGGTATTATTGTTTGAAATTTCAGAGTTCTTCATGATTTTCAGTAACTCTTGCTTCAATATCAATCAGTATTCATCTTTTATAGTCTCAGACCATCAGTTAATCTTCTTCACAAAAAATCATATCTTGGACTTGATTGGAGTTCTTGCTTGTAAGCACCAACATTGGACTATTGAGGATTGAGAGAGGTTCAAAGGTTCATATGAGACTAAAATTGATAAAAACATGCAATGGAAATAGAGGAGTAAGTGATTGATTTTCAACTAAGTTCAAGATATGATTTTTTTGAAGAAGATTAACTGATGGTTTGAGACTATAAAGGATGGAACAGAGTGGGAATTTTGAGTGAGAAAGATTAAAAGATGAATACTGATTGATATGTGACCATATTGAAGCAAGAGTTACTGAAAATCACGAAGAACTTTGAAATTTCAAGCAATAATACCAGCCTTATGGCTGTTCACAGACCCTTTATCCTAGGTCACCCTATACCCTGGGTTATACCTCCAGCCTTATTTAGTAGTAGATCATAGATACAACCACATCATGTACATACAGTAGAACTGTATATAAACCAGGAGCAACTAGCTGGACTCTCCAGTCTAGTCCTCTTGGAGTGTTCCCCAAAGCACTTCAAACAATATGACTCTCTTAGCCTCCCCTAGTCAATGTTCTCTAGTACAACCTAGCTTAGTCTTTGGGTTGTTTCAGCATCACTGAATGGCTTAACTGGACAATCCTGGAATACATGTGCATGCTTCTACACACCAGCAGATTGCCAAAGCACCTATGGGGCAAAGTAGCCAGATACATCATTTGGTTAAAGAATCACTTACCCACAAAAGTCCTCAATGGCAAATTGCTGTACAAGCTTGCAATGAGATACTGTAGAGAGCTACAACTCTCCAAGTTTGTATCCTTCATTTTCAGAGTATTCTTCAAGCATCCATCTATAGTCCCAAGTCCATCCAAGGAGTATCCAGGTGATCTTACACACTTGGTATATGTCCAGACTTCTTTCCAATGATTTCTGTTTATCTGGTTGGTCCAGATTCTATCCAGACATGATCTGGATGACTTTCCAGGGTTTGAACTAGTTGTTTTCACTTTAAAACAATTTAGATTGTTACCTTTCATCCTTCATGGACATTCCTATGTGTTTCAGCACCCCTTTTTGTAACTTTACATGTGCTACATCATTCCTATAGCTGAAACAACCTGAGAAGTGTAATTGCTATAGGTTGCTCTAAACTTGCAAGAGACTGAGGGTAGTGAAGACTTAGATCACTCAAGAGCTTCTGGGGGAAAACTCTAAGTGAACTTTACTGGGGTCTACCCAGCATTCACTGGAGGGATTATATACTACTCAGTAGTGTGTATACATGTTGTGATTAAATCTACAATCTACCATATACTGTATAGACTTATGGTCCTGTGCAGATATAGCCCCAAAGGCTATGCTGAAATGGAAAGAACAGCCTCAAGGCTGTGGGGGAATGGAAGAGAAGCACTACAGCCTCAAGGCTGTGAGCAGAAATGATAGAAAGCATAAGCATAGCCATGCACAACATGAAAATGAAAGGAAGTTTATGCATGAGGTAAGGTATATTCATCTGAGTGCAAACTCTATAAAAAGGTAAACATGTGTAAACATAGGAGATGCAAATCGCAGATCTGAGATAAGATAAGATAAGATAACCAACCAAAGCATAGCCAACTGGTACTTGCAAAGTCTAAGTGGTGGTAGAGGCTAATGGCTGGTGTTGAACTTCAAGTCTGAAGGAGCAGTTTAATGATGTACTTGGGTCATGTGACTGTTAGGGGTTAAAATGGACCTGTAACAATAGCTACAGTCCTGGGCATACCTGGACTATAAAGTCTGTAGGATGGCTAGTTTTTGAAGAACTAAGTCTTTCTGCACATACAAAATCACTCAAATTTCATTCTTGAGTCTCTCAGCATTGATCCTACCCAGATATAGTCATTATCCAACCTCTTCACTCTCATATTGCTCTTTTCAAACTTTATTCTCCCTCAGAAACTTGCCTTCTTCCATCCAGAAGGACCAGAACACTTCTGGTCATTGTTCTAGGCTGGATTTGCTTCCTAGAAACATTATTTTGTCATAGCAAACCCACTTCAACATACAACCTTACCTACAGAACCCTGTTACAGGTCTACATTTTAACCCCTATTCTTTCACAATTGCATACATAATTGTGCTCATGACTAAGTAGCTTGATGCTACACTTTACTAGGATCTACAGGACCACTAGTATCACTAGACACTTAATGTGATCCAGTTACTATGTCCTCCAATCTTATCTTATCAGCTTAGGCTAGTCCTACTGATCATGCACAGTTCACAAGGTATTGTATATGCTTGTTTACATTATTATAGAGTTCACAGTTGAATCTATGATCTAATCTCACACATATATTTTGGGGCTAATACCCCCTAACCACACTACACATGTGCCAAGCATATGTTTTCACTTCCATTCCACATAGCCTTGACATCTATGCTCTCCATTCCATTCTACATGCATTGCATGCATGTTATACCCACTTCCATTCCTATTTATTAACCCTTGGACCATGTCTTCTGATTTACTATTTATCATATGGACTATTAGTATATCTATTAGATCTACCATACACAGGTGTACATAGAGTAGATGTATATAAATCTGAGGCACTATACTGGACATCCTTCAGTCTAGTTCACCTTGAAGAGTTCCCCAAGACCTTCAAGAGAGCTCATGGGTCTACTCATCCTGAGATGACTCTTGACTCATATGTCTTATCTACACAGATTCACCCTAATTGGAACAACCCCTGTCTACTCACCATGCCACTACCTTGACAGTAGATATACACAAGCCACGCACTGCCTAGAAAGCAAGTACAACTCTGGGGCTATGTCTGCCCCTAGGTTTTGGGTTGTTTCAGCATAGAGGAAAGAAAAGGAGTCCTTGTGTGGAATAGAAGAAAAACATAACAATAATTTGGAGTTGGACCCATTGACCCAAGTAACAGTTTAGAGACATGGCAGTTGTAAGAACAGTTCAGCAATGTGCTTAGATCAAATATGTGGTGAGAAATAGGGGTGAAAATATTTCCTTGTAACATCTTCCATTTGCTCTACTGAACTATCACCCTTGTCACCCCATCACTCTATCTTTACCCACTCTTGACCTGCCATGGTTCCACCTCACAGAAGCACCCACCTTTGTTATTACCATGCTTCCTCATCACCATGCTTTCATCTCATAGAAGCACTCACCCTCATTATTACCATGGTTTCTAGTTACCCAACTTCTCCATCACCACTGTTCCTCATCTCTATCCCTCCTTGTCACAGTGGTTCTGTGATCTCCACCTTACTATCTCTTATCTCTAACATACACATATGCTTCTTGTTATATTTCTCCCTGGCAGTCATGCTCATATCTCCACACAGACATTCTTTCCTTTTCTCCCTGCCAACTCATTCCCTTCCATCATATACTAGAACCTTCCATTTATTATATCAGCAGATTCCCTCATATGGGTCTTGCTCTATAGTCCCACCTCTTATGGATAGCCCTAGCTATTGTCTTTCACTTTCAGATATTTTTCTTTGCTTGTGCAACCATATAAACTTCACATACACCCTGATAGATATTCAAGCTATTTCTCCCTTGTACTTTCATCTTCTTATTACAACAATAAACACTCCTTTGATCAGACCTAGTCAACTCTGAATTGACCTTAGATTTCTTCACCTAAGCATCTAACCTTTGACTCAACCATGTGTCTTAGTTGTCCTATGCCTTCTAGGCTGAGAACTTCATGGGCTACACTTGACCTCACCTGAGGCCAATTGTAACACAGTCCCACACAACTCCTGAGGGATTTGCTGGTGTGGTATTTGTTATCTTCAGGGACAGTCTCAGGCATACCCTGGCTGTAAAGTACTGTATAATGACTGGTAGATGATTATCTCAACTTTCCTTGGAAGCCATTAGTGGTCTCTAAGCTAGTTGTCAATATCTATCACATGTCCTCTTCCTAGTCTGGACTTCTTTCTGTTCATTTATCCAGACCTCTATCTAAATCATCATCTCAGCACTCCAGTCCTCATCTTTGATGACTCAGAAAATAGACAAATTTCACTTGTGCAATGCTGCTTGTTTCAATGTATACAATATGGCAATAAGGGGGAAAGAGAAAGAAAGCCAGGAAAGACTGTCTAGTGGGGAGTAACTTTTCTACAGTAGTTGACAACTTTATAGTTTGTGCTCATTACTCTATATCAACAAAAAAGTGTCCAGCCCAAATTCACATGAATATTCTTGTCAAACTCCTCCTACCAAGCCCTCAAAGAGAGCTTTGTTAAATGCTATCAAAGTAGTATATTCATTCTATGGTGGAAAGTTATAAGTGAATGCTCAATGAAAACAGCAACACAAAAAAATGAGCTAGAAAATGCACAAAGATTGTTTAAAAGATCTGGATGCAAAAATACAATATATCAGTATAATGAAAGGTGGACATACCTTGACAACATCAGGACATGCCTCTGCCAACTGAACAGCTGTCTCCTTAAGCTGTTTCTTCAAGGTGGATAGACCATCCTCGGAAACATTATCATTTCTTCTCTGATTCTCAATATCCAGACATCCAACCCAGCACCGTCCAAGGGCATCAACAATTGTTGTAGACCATCCCTCCATTCGAGGGCCACAAGTGCAGAAGAGAACAGACAGACTGGATAATGAGGCAAGGTGGAGTGCAACATTTACTGTGGAGATTGCTGAATTGTGATGTGATGGTCTTTCCAGATAGTGTGACGGAATTTCTTCGTCAACATTGGAAACATTGCCTACTTCAGCGGCAGAGATAGGAATGGGCAAGCCAAGCCACTCAGCCAGGACAGGGACCACACCCTTTAAGAAGCGAACACCTCCTATTCCAAGCGCCGACAAAACGGGTGTCAAAGTTTGGGCTGCTGCGACGAGGATTGGGTTTAACGAATGTTTTTGTGAGGTTGGTATTCGAGTGGAAGTTTCTGGGGCATGAACTGAATCCACGTCAACGTGTGCCGGATCAGCGAACGGATCGGGATCAGCCGATGAAGATGAAACGGGGGTACAAAACGTAGGAGTGTACAGTATGACCGTACCAAGCAAGGAGGAAGAAAGAAGGGTAGCAAGTCGGGAAAAGCGGGTGGATAGGGTTTTCGACTGTGAAGATGACAGGGTGTGGGTGGGTGCCACTGCGTGCTTGGCCTGCGGCTTATCGTCATGTAACGAAATTTCATGTGAAGGGAAGACGGAGGGGGTGGTGAGGTCGATGAGCCTAAGGATGGTCGTAACGGCTAAACGTATGAAGTCTGGCGTTGACTTGTCCCCGAGGTGAGACAAGGAATTTATGAGAGACTGGAACGGATTTCAACAATATACACATCGCCCGGCAATGTATGAAAAAAATTACGCACCGTGAACATCAGTGTATCTACACCGGTTCGAAGAAGTAAATCCGGAGGAACACGACTAAGCATATCGGAAACCAGACGGATGCCGAGAAGCTTGTAGGGGACTTGATAATCATCCAGGAAAGTCATGACCGGAGGTAAGAAAAGCGGCCATACAGTTTCATATGCTGAGGGCTAGTTGGTGACGGAGGAAGGTTATCAGCAAGTACTACATACTCAGTGGACAATGGGATCAGACCTCTGTGTTTAGGAGACACCAACGAATGACCTCGTCTATGCCTGGGTGTTCCTTCCACGGTTGTTCGATATACGTATCCTGTGCGTCTGCCGGGCGAGGTAGGATGCGCGCTGTTGACGTATGGAGGCGGGGATGCGGTGTTGGGACGAAGATAGGTTTCACGATGTGGGTCAGAATGTGGACGATGACTCGGTCAGCAGGAGGGATCTTGGCAAGGCAAGCTGTTGCAAGAATCAGTGAGGACGCGTCTCGAGGGATATATATATACCAGATGCGAGTGAGCGCGTCGCCGAAGAGGACCACTGGGCTACCGCCATCAGCGGGGCGAGAACGCGGACGAGATCAGCTTGCTCAGAAATAGTGAGCCCGGAAACCTCCAACGACTCCAGCTGGTTGAGGAGGGATTCCGTGTTCGTTTTCCATGCATGTAGGTCTGCCAGGACGGTGGTGTCTGCTATTCTGTCATGCTGGGCAAAAGCAGCGGGAACGTCGAGCAGACCGAGCGTTTGTTGCGGTGTGGCCATCAACCATTGATGGTCTTGAACCATCCCAGATTATCAATAACGACAGCAACAGTTTGCAACGACCATGAATGCGTCACTCCTTAGTACGTTTCCGTCGAGTGCATTGCACCGCTCATGCTAACACCACGTTGTTCGACCGCCAATAGACCCATTCATCATCCCACACCCTACAGCGGTACAGACCTCACTGGTCTCGGGTGCCTCGTTTGCCCGTTTCGACCGCTCTGGAAAGCTTCTTGCGGCTGCGCGCAGTGATGGATCAGCTGTTATATGGGACCTTGATACGAGAGGTACAATCAGGTGGTGTGAGGGTCATGTAAAGGGTGTTACTGCTATAGAGTGCGTCCAGCCAACCTCATGGCATGCGATGACACTCACTGTCGCAGCTGGTCGCGCAATTCTCGATATATTCTTACTGCCTCCAAAGACTGGAACATCGTCATTTGGGATCTCGCGTCACCCTACGATCCACCTCGTAGACATGCAACTATAAGATTCGATGCACCAGTCGTCGCAGCAAGTTTTCACCCAAGGAACAGGTAGTAAAAATTGATTGAAGTTCTTTGGTTCATCTTGACGACTATTTCCTCCATGTCTCGAACTCCAGCCGTATTATACTCGCCCTTCTAAGTACAGGCGAAGCATATATTATCGATCTACGAAGCAGTCAGCGGGGTCGATTCGAACTGTTCGTTGAAGACGAAGGTGACGAGAGGGCACGGTGCGTTGGTCGTCAACTTCCTCCGTATCATGCCAAATGGCTCATGTTTGATCTTCATGGTTTCTACCTGGAATTCATTTGATCGTGTATTACCTGCCGTGCTGGATCGTCATGTAGACCCATAATGACCTCCGCCCGATTTGACCCAACAGGTCGACATGTCTTTGTCGGCACTTCGGCAGGTACCGCGTATGTGTTTAATGTCAGAACGAAAGGAGTGAGTTACGGATATGCTACTTCCATTGCCCAATCTTTTGAGTTGTCGTTCGAGACCGAGATTGAAACATTTTCAAGAGTACTGAGTCAAGGTCTTTCTCGTAGCTTGTTGCGAGGCATCGCATATCTGGCGCAGGTGTCATCAAGGGCCTCGAGTTTGCCAAGGGAGGTCGGTAAGTACTACGCAACATTTCATTCTCTTTACTTCATATTCATCCAATGCCCAAGGCGTCTGGCGACGAACTCGTCCGATAGAACTATTCGTCAGTTTACACTTCCTAGCTATCCTTGTCCTCCACACTCTGCTAGAAATGGCATTCCGTCGTCGTCCATCTCTCCCCCCATTGAAGATACTATCGGACAAAACGTGAACTCTAACGGCAATGGTACTACTACGGCTTCTGAAACAAGCTCAATCTGGACAAACACACACTCTATACTTGAGACTGAGTTGGAACCTACGCACAAATTCAACGATCCAATCTCAAAAGTTGCGTGGCATTCAATGTCATATAGTCCGGATGGAGAATGGCTGGCGGGAGGTACGTTGTCGCGCTACTGTTATTCCAACTCAGACTTGATCACCCTGCATTGCTTTCCGTTTTGGACACACCCTATAGGCGCAGCAGACCCAGCAACACACAAGATCTACATATGGGATATTTCCAACGACGGGCAGTTTGCGACCGCATTGGACGGTGGGAGAGAACCGTTGATCGATGTCCATGCAAGTTTCTTTCCTCTTCTAAATCCCATCTCTATTTCAATTTGCTTCTTTGAAAGTGGCATCCGTCTGCACCATGTCTTGCCTCAACTACCAACCAAGGGACAATTCTAATCTGGCATAGCCCCTCTCCTGAACGATGGGGTGCATTCGCAGGAGGTTTTGAGGAAGCGGATGAGAATGTTTGGTATGAAGAGGGAGAGTCAGAATTCGATCTGGCAAGTTTTCTAAAAGTTCTGGGGGAGCGCGCCCCTTCATACCACCTTTGAAAACAGGAGGACGAGACTCAAATCGCGCTCCGGAAAAAACTCCAAGAGGATGAAGATATCAATATATTGGACGGGATTGATGAAGGTAATTTCCCCAGCCCTCATGCCTCATTGAAACCACTTCCCAACTGACATCCCTCGAAACGAGATGGTGTCGGAGCTGAAGCCAGTGGACGAGGTACTGGAGACCCGGATTTTGATTGGGCAGACGATGAGATGGACGATGATTACAAGGGATGGCGGTTGAAAATTATCATGATTGAAGGAGAGGATGGATTTTAGGCGACGAGACCAAATGGAGACTATCGAGGAAGATACCAGATTGTGGTGCTGTTGAGGTAACCATCTATTAATAACAATCAACTGTCAAACGGTACGACACCATCGTACTCTGGTATCTGTGATATCTTACTCCCTTCCGTTTCCAGTTCTGGTGCATAGAAGCCTAATACCTTCAACTAGCAGCTTCTTCCATCTGCTGTCTCCACCGTTTCTGAATCTCGATAGTTTCCCTGAAAATCTTGTACTTGGCATCAAGAAGTCGCTTGACCTTGGGTGATGGAGCAGGGGCCACAAGTGTACCCGGGAGGGTCATCTCAACCTGAGAACGCAAGTAATGCCAAAGCTCCAGGTCCGATCGAAGCGACACTCACCATTATTTTCCACATTTGCTCAGACGCTGTTACCTTCTCAGCTGCGATCCTCCCTAACATTGCCGCACCGAGCACCACAGCTTCCGAATGAGACGCGGGAAGAACGACCGGGATTGCACAAGCGTCTGCGAAAAGCTGCATAAGAACAGCGTTACGCGCTTGTCCCCCAGAAAGATAAAGGAATTCAATTTCATGTCCGGCGGTGTTCATTGACTCGATAATGTGTCGCGTCTGTAAAGCAATGGCTTCTAGGGTCAGGTAATATTTCTTGGACAGGTCGGCGACAGAAGCATCCTGAAAACAGTGAGAATGGAGGCTGACGGATAGGCTCGACGTACAAGTTCAAGGCCGATAATGGCACCCCTCATGCGAGGATCCGCGATTGGTGACCTATTTCCTGTAAAGCAATGAGAAACTCAATGTCGACGCAGGAGACAACATGCCGTGAAAGTCCGGATAGAAATGAATGTCTTTTGTGAGTTCTGTGAATGACTCAACGCGTTCATCTTGGCACAACTTTTTAAGCAATTCGAGGAGGACTTCGAAAGCGGCGAACATCAGCACTATCAATGCCTGCACCATACGCCGTTAGGCTGACCTTGATGAATATTCTTCTGCTCTTGCTTGGCCCGCTCTTGAAGCTCAGGATACGCAGCATGACTAGTAATCACAAAATCAATGAGCTGGCCGGTTGAGGACTGTCCACCCTCATTCATCCACCATCCCGGGAAAGCAGCATCCTTGGTCATGGATTAGCTTATGGACCTCACATCAATTGTCGGTCTTTCACCCTATATGGACCCCAGACACCGTTTACGAATACTCCTTCCTTGCTCTGGCTCATAGCTTAGTGCTGACCTACGTGGGGAATATTCATACCGACCTGGACCAAATGGCATGTACTCGTTCCTGCGACAGCAGCCAACCGATGACACGACTCGTCAAGGGTAGGAAACGCCGATAAGCGTCCGCCCTCTGTATAGCGTGCCCCGACTGTACCCATCCAACCTGCGTACCTTCAGCAACAATTAGCCTCGAGCATTCACAGAGGCGGGACGCTCACGCGTCGATGAGGCCGCTGCCAACAGCCGTTCCCTTTAAAAGGCCAAGATCTTTTGCAGCTTCCTCGGTAAGGCCTTGACCAATTTGTGTTCCGGCGGGTTTGACACGACCTTTGGCAGCCCCCATCTGCCTCCATTCACCGCCATCAATAAGCTCCGCAAGGCCAATTTGAGTGAAGAAAGTTTCTTGCCAACCCTTGTCAGGAACGAAAGAGCATTTGCACGTTGTGGAACAGTACGACCGAGTGTTATCTCCGGTGGATTTATACGTGAAGAAATCAGGAAGGTCAAAGAATTGACACTGGGAGAAACGAGCCGGGTCCATTTGTTTCTTCAGCCACAGGATCTTCGGGACCTCCATTTCCAGCTATCGGTAGAAATCAGCACCATCTGATAAGCGGGTCGAAGATATGAACGCAAGCATACACTCATCGTCCCACCGACATAGTTCAGAACGACGGATCCAGTCGAATTGACGAGCTCGGCTTCCTTCTCGGCTCTATGGTCAGCCCATAAGATGATGTTCCTTTCGCTGCCAACGCTTCCGATATCCTTTCCCCTTGTCACAGATACGGGGTTTCCTTTGAAGTCTGTGACTGCGAGGGAGCAGGTCGCATCGAACCCGAGACCTTTGACCGCGCTCTTGTCCACACTGGACTTTTCCAGTACATTCTTGACAGCGATGCACACCTTGGACCAGATGTCCGTTGTTGATTGCTCGAAGATTCTGTGATCGTTCTCATCGCGCCATGTCTTGGTGTCTTGTGTATCGGAAGCTGCGATGCAACCACTGGCGTCGACAAGACACGCTCGTGCAGAGCCTGTTCCGATGTCCACGCCGATATAGTAGTACTTCTCAGTGCTCATAGTAGAAAGAACTTAAAAAGAGGAGGAGAATGTGCGAGATCGGTACTCCGCACTTTTTTCTATTTTCAAGAGCTCCACATGACATTCCCAGCGCGCCATTCTGCACGCCTCGTTTTCGAGAGCTCTGTCCTAAGCGATTGTGGTTTGATCCAAGTGGCACTGTCAGGAGTCACATCTCCGCGTGTTCGCGACTCGGAGTGAGGAACCCAAACTTGCGACAAACTACATAACATCAGCCATCCAACTATTGATCAAATATCTAGTCCAACGCCCAGATGTCTTCGACAACTCGCCCGATCGTGTTCATGGACGTAAACATCGGAGAAACACCTGCAGGACGCATCAAAATGGAGTTATTTAGTGACATTGTCCCGAAGTGCGTCTCCCCCACCGCCCTATGACCCGCATCCTTACTTTCAGGCAGGACAGCGGAGAACTTTAGGCAGCTCTGTACCGGTGAATGCAGGTGACTTGAATCCATGTTATGACGAAGTGCTTTTTCTGATCACGTCAAGAACTTGATAGACGGGACGCTCGTCCTCAGGGCTATAAGAATGCGACTTTTCACAGGTGAGCACCTGCAGGTGCGAGTTTATAATTTTCTTCTGACTTGTGAACGTAGAGTGTATGGTATTCACTAGATTGGATCTTCCTGACTGCTGACCTCCGATCAGAGTCCCCAACTTCATGTGCCAAGGTTTGTTGTCGATTGGCTTCGTTACAATATATCCCCTGATTCTCTACAGGTGGTGATTTTATAAACGAGGATGGCACCGGTTCCTTCTCGATATATGGGAAGAACTTCCCGGTTCGTCCCAACACATCGTTCATCGTGGCGGTTATTATCTAATCTTTCATTAGGACGAAAACTTTCAGGAGAAACATACGGGTCCAGGCCTTCTGTCGATGGTACGGCAGTCCACGTTGTCTTCTCGCATATCTTGACATCCCCTAGGCGAACTCCGGCCCAAACACGAACGGTTGTCAGTTCTTCATAACTACAGCCAAGTGCGACTTCCTCGATGGGAAGCACATCGTGTTCGGGAAGGTGATTGACGGCATGCTCACCCTTCGCAAGATCGAAAATGTACCTACCGGTCCCAACAACAGGCCTAAACTAGTCGTAAAGATAATTGGTGAGCAGTTGCCCAATATTACACATTCATAATGACACCGTTTACAGAATGCGGTGAGATGTAGGGCAGTAAGACGACTAGCTTGTTCATTACGTGGCCGCGGACAGAAAATATGACAGACTCTTGCAAAATTGATCGAAGCATAATGGTATTGTGGACAAGATGGAGGCCGGGAGGAAACTCTTGTTCTCATTCACGACAGTAACCCACATGTTCGCGTATCTACCGATAATGGTGCAACTAATTTGCAAGGGACGGGGACAGTTGATAGTAGCAAGGGTGGGACGAATATGCGATCTGGATATGTTCAATCGTGACACCGTGCGCTTTTCGGGACCAGGACCCAGATAACTGTCATGAGACCCAATGCGCCCACCAATCTACAGCACGTCAGATTCCAAATCACAGAGACAGAAGGTATGTTTCAGTTACAAAGGTTGGAGCATTTCAATCCCAGCTTTTGAAGCGATGGCCCCTGCCATGAAGGGAACAAGCGCAGACCCTGCTTGACCTGCACCAGCGACCCAGCCGATCGCCCCAGTCAGAAGCCAGCGAGGGAATACCCTGCCACAATGGTTCATGGAGATTGGGTACATTGGTCCCATCAATAATCCAATGATTACGACGGCGACGGCATCACCTGCCAAGGATGGCACGAACCATATCACGAGCTCAAGTCTACGGGTATGTTGATGACCAAGTCAGTGTGACATAGACTCCAATAATACGCACCCGATGGCGCATACGGCGTAGCTAAGTAGCGCTTTGCGCTCACCAAGCTGCGAGAGTCAGTTTGGGTGTGAGAACTGGTAATGGACATACAACCTTCCGGTTCACCCATAACAGTGCGATGCGACCAACCATCATCCCTGTTCTATTTTAGCTGAGCCTGCATTTAAGTGGAACGAACCCACCACCAAAGAACCCGCAAGAAATGTATCCCGATGACACTCCTCCGCCCCTGACGTCGATGATGTATGTAACAATCCATCCTAGTGGCGACATCGTGAATAAATTATGCTAGACGCATCCAGGATGGTTGGTCGCTACCTCCCATTGTCACCTCAGCCCCAACGTAAAGTAGTGTAAAGGCCGCAAGAAGGTGTACGCCCTTGAGGGTAAATATCTGGCGGAAATGACTCCGTTCGCTTGTCTGCTTTGGCTCCGGGGATATACCGATTTGCGCGAGACATTCTTGGCCGAAGTCAGTGAGTGTTTTCCGCAAGGACCCTTGAAACGAACCTACCTTCTTGTCTCTTCAATCGAAAAACAACAATCAGAGCTACTGTGTTGATTAACGTCATACCGAGAGAAGTGAAGTAATAGAAGGACCATCGATTCAGATGGGAGAACTGGGTGGCTACGAGTGGGGAGGAAAGGGCGCCACCGCCTGCCAAGAATCATTAGTGTGCGTAAAGTGGGTTGGTATAAACACACCATACGCTGAGCACAGAAGGGGAAAATTTAGGGTGTAGTATGGTCAACAAGGAATTTATACTTGCCGGCCATGAAAATACCCATTTTCGTCTCTGTATTTTCCTCGAAGCACGCTACGTATGCAACAGATTGAGCGTTCTAATCCGTCCCTAGGATTGAGCAATAAACCCTTTTTCCTGGAGAGAACCTCACCTGCAAGGCCATGCCAATACCGTTCATAAAGTATGCAAACACGAATACAGGGAATGGGGGCGCAGAACATTCGATCGAATACCCGATGACTTGGGACAAGGAGCCTGTGAAGGTTGCCAGTGAGATGGCATGGTGTGGTGTCAGCGACTCCTCACGGACCCATGATCATGACCTGGACATGGCTAGGATATGAGTGTCTCTTCAAAATTGCACACATTTTGGTACCTTTCCAAATCCCAACCTTTCAGTCAGGACAACATTTAATAGTGCGCCAGTTATAAATCCCTGGTGTGTTATCCTATTCATATTTTATAGTTGCCCTGAAATGCATAACTCACGAGACAGGCGAAAACGAATATCAATGAAACCACCGCATACCCGACCTGGGCATCTTTCAGCAACAGCGTCGGGCTACCAGATAGAGTGTGCATACCCCATAGACCTGCTGTATGCGTGGCAACAGGGGGCCATTCGCTCCATCGTTCCACCCTTCGAGATAAATGAACCAACAAAGAGTTGTAAATTGTATGTATTCTCGCGATTTCAATGTTTGGGGTTTCGTCCCGGCTGGGTAATCTGGGGGATCACAAATCAGTGTTCCCTTTCCTCCAGGGTTCACGACTGGAGTAGCAGGAATGAATTCGAGACCATCGGGGTGCTTAGACGCGGAAGGTCGAAAGGAGGGATATTTAGTCGCAATAGTGCTGAGAGCATTCGGAGCTTCTTCAACAGAGAGGCCAAAGTCGTCTTTGGTAGCTGGTGCCGTGCTGGCAACAGGCGAGTCCATATCTAGGATATGAGTGAAACGGTCGGCTTAAAGAGCCGACGACTCAAAAATAGCAGCGAACGAGTCAGACCCATCGTAAGGTTGGTCTGATGACCAGACCGTCTGTGAGGTGTTGGATTAAAGCCGGGAGGACTGTCTAGACCAATGTGGAGCACCGACGGTTTATGGTACTCGTTTACGAAGGCTTCCGCCGATCCTCGGCCGTAGATCTACCAGTAGTCTAAAGTTAGCCGGGACTACTTAGTAGCCAGGCATCCCCACTTTTATTGCTGTCCCGTTCATCAATGCACCAGTTAAAACTCCTAGTGCATTTTTCAATCTCTTATACTACTCGCGAAGGATGAGCTCATAACGCACCAGACATGTGAAAACGAAAATCAGTGAAGCTACTGTGTACCCGACCTAATCACGGGGCGTCAGCGATGCCTGCCAACAAGTTGAGGGAAACGTACCCCATAAACCTGCTGGATGCGGGGCAGCAACGGCCCATTTGTGCCACCACTCCAGCCATGGAGATGATTAAACCAGCAAAGAGTTATAAATTGTACGTATTCCCGAGCTTTTAGTGTTTGGTGTTTCGTCTCAGGGATGATGTCGCGACTGGGCGATCTCGAAGCGAGCCCAAGTTCCTCGGGGCATCTCAACGCGGAAGGAAGAGGGAAGAAGATCTAATCGTGTCAGGGCTAAGGACGGTCGGCGTGTCCTCAACAGAAAGGCCGAGGCCAACTTTGGCTGTAAGGGTTGAGAGATCAATAGGTAAGTCCATCTCCAGGTAGAGAGAGTCGGTCGACCCTTCTCGATTTTTAAAATATCAGCAAACAGGATTCATCTTCATCTTACGAATCGCCTTTTGGTCCATCGTCCGAGTGGTTAAATAAACTCTTCATGTAAGATGTGCACGTGTAGTTGAACCATGTTTACGGACAGTTAAATTCTGGAAAGAATACTTGAAATTAAAGTGAGGCTTCAGGGATTGTGCCGACAGGACAACGAGGCCCGATCACCGAATTGCCGTCTCTAGACGCATTGATCGCCACCTGACTCACGAATCCCACAAGTGCGGCGCTTCAACGTCGTATGCCCAAATGTGAAGCCAAGGACGGATTCCGTTACGTGGGCTCGAACACTCTAAGAGTGGTATTCCTGGTTTCCAGGCTAATATTTGCGAGCTAGTCATGAGCATGATTTTGGTTGCAGTAGGTGGAGTACACGGGGCTTGTGACAGGCGTAGCATGTGAAATAGGCAACTAGCTCTAATCTGAGGCAGTCGTTACCCGGGCTAGCATTGCCGCGTTTCAATAAAAACAACCACTTCAATAGGGAAGACGAGACTAACTGTAGATGAGTTGGCCCGAGTGATGTACGATGCGCTTAATCAAGCCTTCCTTCTCGAGATGCCTGATGACGACACGTGCCAAGCTTCCATTGACTTTCAGTCGTTCAATGAGGATGCTTTGACTGATGAAGCGCCATGTAGGCACTTCCTTCATCACACGGTCATAGGTTGGTTTGTCGCAGATAACCGAGTGTTGGGCCTTGTCCTTGACCTTGCCCTTCGACCATTTCTTCTTCTTTGCGGCCTTTCCGCCGGATGATGGAGGAGGTGCTTTTGCCTTGGCCTGAGGGAGAGATTAGTCCATAGGTGTAATCCAAACGACGCCACAGGCATCCAGCTGATTCCCAAAGATTTATGGGCGCAGAACCTCGGCACACCCGCTCGTGCACGTTTGGAAAGCAAGACTCACCATGATGTTGTGGCCGCGTCGTCGTCGGTGGTGTCGATGTCAATGGAAGACTCTTGTGCTCGTCCCACTTGTCCCTCGGTGGATTCCGAGAATTCAAGCTCCGTTCTAATCAAGTTTATTATGTAATACTGTCCAATGACACGTCGCGTTGGTCCAGGCGCGTTTAGCACGAAACATTAGGTGGCAAATGGTCGCTTGGTTCCTTTTTGTCTTGCCCCTTCCCGTCCTTGCAGCACTTGACAAGACACATGGCGTTTCCCCTGCTGTTCGAGCAAAGTACACCCCCTCTGCGTCGGGAACGTGGTCGTGTTTAGACGGCTCGAAGGAAATTTCCTGGAGCGCCATAAATGACGATTACTGTGACTGCCCCGACGGCAGTGATGAGCCTGGTTAGTTACAAATTACAACAGTGCCAACCAGACCAAATCTAGCTAATGAGGTTAGGCACCAGCGCATGTCCTGGGATGACATTCTATTGCAAGAACGTAGGACATATTGGCACGAACATCCCGAGTTCACGTGTGCGGGATGGTCTCTGCGGTGAGTAGCCTGAATGACCCCAGATTGCCAGTCCAACCCTGTACCAGAGCCCGAATGCTGTGATGGGTCAGATGAAGCACCAGGTATGTGCGCAAACACATGCGAAGTGGTTGGCAAGGCATACCGCGAGAAGGAAGAAGCGGAACGTAAACTGCGAAAGACTGTACGTGCAACAAATGTCTTGTCATAGTCGACATGTTGTTCAATATCTTCTAGGGCTCCAAGATACGAACTACGTACATTGCATTTGCAAAGAAGGAGATGAAACGCATCGAGAAGCTCATCGCTGACTTGGAGCGCGAAGTTGCGTCTCGCGAACGTGAAACAGAAAGACTGAGAGGTGAGAAGCGTCCTCATACGAGAAGTTTAAACACCGAGTCTCTACAAGACATTGCCAGGCACGCAGAATCCATGTCGGCTGCTGAGTTAGAGCGCAAGAAGGAATCACGTAGGTGGCTTGTTTATGTTCACCTCTCACCATTGACACCTGTCACTCAACCCCGTAGCGCTCTACCAGTCGCTTCTTACGCATCATATAGCACTAAAATCTCTGCAGAAAGAACACAAGAAACATTTGGAGAAAGAAAAGGCACTCGGTGATGTTCTCGACGCCTTGCGTACCGGATACAACCCAAATTACCAGGATATGGCAGTTCTGGAGGCTGTACGAGGATGGGAATCGCTCGCCGGGCTTCCTCACATCAATGACGTTCGCAAGGGTGAGGACAGTGGTGCCGAAACGGAGGATCACACCCCCGAGGTTGAGGAACAAGAAGAGGGCGTTTGGAATGCAGACCAAATCGAGGAAGAGCTAGATCGTTTGCTAAAGACCGACCACATTTCCTTGCTCGTAGAACATGACAAGGTTGTCGGCCATCCCACATCACAGTCGATTCGTACGTTCAATGACTTGATTCCTATACCTGACATGCTACTGATTGACAAGCTTGGTCCTCAAGTTTTCAATGTAACCGCGTATCTTCCTGATTCGCTCGTTCCACACTATGTCTCCCTTCGTGACGCTGTCCTCTCTTGGTTGAAACCCATAGGCATTGTGAGTGGCGGGTCCGATGTTTCCGAAGGTAGCACTACATGAACGTCCTACACGAACGATCTTATGCTGAACGCCCCTACTGTAGAAGCCAATCAGGCGCGGCAGGCTCTGTCTGATGCGGAACACGGCCTCAAGCTCACACGCGAGGAGGAAAAGACCGCGCGTGACGACCTCTCTGATCTATTCGATCCAGAAAGGTTCGGCTCCGAAGGTGAATGGAAGAAGCTTGATAGGCTATGCCTTGAAAAGGACACTGGAGAGTTCGTGAAATCTGGTAATCCGGCACTCGGATACTTACGCATTGGTTTATAGTTACACTTATGAGCTCTGCCTTTTCGATGAGGCACGCCAAAAACCGAACAAGGGTGGTTCGACGTTCAGCCTCGGGTATGTCATGGATAGCATTTCAAACCCAGGACTAATATGAACCAGTAAATTCTCCTCGTGGAATGAACTCTCAAACCCCGGCGAGTACGAGTATTATACTAAACAGCATTATACGCAGGGCACAAAGTGCTGGAATGGACCACAACGCAGCGTCGAGGTATTCGTTCTAGTCTCGCCACTCGCCATACCGCTCATCGATTCTGCTCACTCTAGCTCATTCTTTCGTGTGGTACAGAGAATGCTCTCCTGACGATCGCAGAGTTGGAAAAGTGTGAGTATCGGATGACGGCTACGACTCCAGCTTTGTGTCTTCCATTGGAGGACGAGGTCGGCAAAGACGAACTGTAGTCGCATGCCATCAGAATATTGGAGCGTGTACCATCTATGATCACTGCTACTGTTGGTATAAAAGGCCTGCAAAGTCGTTCCGCTCGACACGACGCGATTGGATGTATGTGCTACAGAACACGCGTCACAGGACCAGTACGTGAATATGGATCTGCCCGCAACATCGACATGTTTGTTCGACCACCGTCCGTTGCCTTATTTTATGACAGTATGTCACTTTGAATTCCGACAGCGGACCCCATGTTCGTCCTCGTTCCTCCCTTCGTAGCTGCGCGCAAGCGTAACATGCGCCAGGCACTGTTCGTACCCGAGATTCTCTTGATCATATTCAATCACGTCACGGATGATTCAGGCCAGCCACTCTTCTCAACGCTCGCTGCCATCGCGAGGACCTGCCGGTCATTTCATCGCCATGTCGAAGAGATTCTGTGGCGCAAGTTGCCAAGCGTCTCGGCGCTTTATAGCATTCTTCCGCTACAAGTGCGGAACAAGGAATCCCGGGGGTGGTCTCTGGTAAGTCAACGCACGTCTCGTGTATCACTTGGTCCCCGATGATCTCCGGGGCGCAGAGCCGTCGCGCGTTTTCCGGGTCTGACTGGAAACGATTCATGGATCGCGCGAGTCGCATTCGCGTTCTCGCTGAGAACGGGGGGTCTGGACACGGGCCGTACGAGCAGAGCTCGGCCGTCTTTCTCGCGATGGCTACCCTGCGGGATCCTCCCCTTCTTACTCCTAACCTCCGCAAGCTGGAGTGGCAAGCGAATCATCGCATCCCGAATTCGGCTATCAACCTCTTTATCAGTCCTTCGTTGATCTCTCTCGAGATTGATGCCAAGCTACTCACCCATCGCGTTATCCGTGTACCTCTCGGAGACACCTGTCCTAATCTTCAACATCTAAAAATAACTGGAAATGGGAGATCGGCGGCGGGTACTATTTCGAGCGTCCTGCGTGGGTTGTACCGCCTGGAGACGTTGGTTTGCTCGACATTAGATAATGACGCATTCGTCCATCTTGCTCGGCTCCAGAGTCTCTCTTATCTGGCGGTTGACATGCGTTGGTCTGAGCTCGGTTTAGACGCGCTCTGTGATCGGCTTCATCCAAACAGCTTTCGCAGCCTACGAACCCTCTATTGGAAAGATTACGGCCTCGACTCGCTTGCGGACATTCTTCTCATGCCCGACGTCCGGCTATCTGACGTCCACTTGGAAATCGAGGCGTTTTGCACATCGCCGTCGTTGCGGACCTTTTTACAGTCATTCGTCGCCAAGTTCCCCCATACACAGGCTTTTTCACTCGTCCATGATACCCAGGCCGGCAGACGCTTTGGTCTACAAGTAAGCGCGCCGGGACGCGAGCACCAACTGGATCCTTGTGATCTGGAGCCACTCCTTGAGCTCAAATCGTTGCGTGTGTTGAACCTCGTGGACCTGGGTCACCTCCAACTGGACGACGACTTTATCAAGATGACCGCGTCTGCATGGACTGAACTCGAGCAGCTCTATATCGCGACGGACGGCACAGAACGTACCTTGTCGTTGGTCACCTTTGACGGCCTCCTCGCACTCCTCCGACACTGTCCCAAGTTGCAGTCTCTTGGGTTGTACATCGACGTGAGGGACATGCTCTCGTACGGAGACACGACGGTCCGTCACGATCGCGTGACGCATCTGCGTCTAGAGGGGAGCATTCCGCGGTCGTGCCGCGCCGAGGTGGGCGAGATGCTGCGGCGGGTGTTGCCCAGACTGAAGACGGTCGAGGAGCGTGTGGATGGGATGACGTGGTGTGTGCGGGATGTGTGTGGGATAGGGAACGGGGTGAAAACGAGCATGGGTAGACGGACACGGAATTCGCTCAAGGGTGGGCGTGGGGAGTGACGCTATATGCGTATGATGCCCTCGTGTAATTTTGGCCAGCGTGTTCCATGTGCGATGTCATATCGTGAACGACCACGAGACGTTATCATGTTATCTCGGGCTCCGTCAGTAACCGGTTGACGTGGGGAGACAAGATCTAGTGGTCATCTATCATTTGTTTCTTTTTTATCGTAATCCGTCTCGCATGTACCATAGTCGGAGAGAGAGAGAAAAAAAAGGTATAAACACTATCGTACGCCGCAATAGTTTTATGTGATGGGTCGCATGCAGCAAACCGAGGTATGCAGAGATTATTAGGAGCTACAGACAAGGCCAAACGACCAGACAAACCGAGATGGTCACAAAAGGGGAAAATGGGGGGAGGTACACGTCGTGCAATTTAGGGACTTGTCATCCCAACGTCTTCGCTGACTTGCCGTACGCGCCGCTGCGCTCTCAACTCGGGCGTTGCCTCGCCTCTATCTCTATCTTTGTTGTCTCGCCCCGGATCATCGCGCACGCCATCGGCACGGAATATACCCTCCCCATGGGGTTCTTCGGTATCGCTACAAGAGGAACTTGCCGAATTGGGTGGTCGTATCGTTGGTTCGTCGTCCGTCGTATCGCCACCTTCCGTTTCGGTCTCGGTGGATGTCTCGCTAAAGATGCTGCTTGCATCATCGTCTCGGGTATGCACTGCACGCATACTCGGTGTCCGGTCAGGTGCGACGGAGCCGCCGTAGGCGTCTATGGCGCCCATTGCACGTGCGGGACCCGTCGAGGTTGTGGTGGATGGTGATCGCAATTGCGTTGATGGCATGTGGAGTGAGTGGGCTGTGCTGTGTGAGGAAGAGGATGATGGGTGCGATTGCGACTGTGACTGGGAGAATATGACGAGCTGTTCGGCGTATCTCTGCATTTCTTCTGGTGATATGACCAGCGAGAAATTGTTGAGCAACAAAAACTGGAGCTCTAGTTGGTTGAGCTCTGATTGAGGTAGACCTCCCACCTAGAGAAGAGGTATGTCGATGGTATCGGGAAAACTTAAAACTTGTTCACGGACATATCGGAAGGAGACAACGTACCTTGGCGTATCGAGAGTTGGTGTAAAATACATCACTGAAAAATTTACTTGCGACGGTGACTCCTGCAATGACCAATCGGTGAACATTGTACGAGTCGATGACAAAGGTACGGCCGGTAGCCTCGGAAGCAAGGCGGGACATGCGGTCGAAGTAGACGAGGAGGGCGAGAAAGACTTCGTTTGTGGTCGGGCAATACTTGAGAATCCGCAACAGATATGCTTCGAGAGTGATGGTGGGGATGTTGCGGGCATGGAAAGTAAGCGCGGAAGCGGGGTTGGCGAGTGCAGTGCGAGAGGCCGAGGTAAGCGAGCGCCATACGGGTGTGCGAGAAGCGGTGTCTGATGGTGCGGCCTGGGTGTGATTTGGGAGGGTATGCGCGGCTGTATCTGCAGAGGAGAGGGCATCGTTGGTGCGTGCGATTTGGGTAAGCAGGGAAGCGAGGAGCTTGAGAAGCTCTGTTGGGGCGTAGGCGTGGATGTCTACGGACGGGGGAGGGGGTGTTTGAGGAGGATGAGGGAGATGGATGGGACCGTTATCTGTCGATGGGACGGGTTGGGATGGGGGAACGGCGGATGAGGGTAAAAAATGGTGGTGGTGTGGCGCAGCAATTGGCCGAGCAGGGACAGGGTCGTAGGCCACAGCTGGAGGGAGAGAGTGGTGCTTTGATGAAGCAAAATGGGAAGTTTGATGAGCGGAAGAAGCAATGGTTTGCTGTATTGACGGTTTTCGGTGAGAAGACCTTGTCGAACGAGCTGAAGATGGTGTTAATGGTAATGAAGACAATGAGGACAAGTTTCTGTCGATCGTTCTGTGTTCTGAAGGATTAACGAGAGCGAGCATGATGACGAGAGTAGTGAAAGAGTAATTCAAGCGTGATCATTCACATCCGTTGAACCCCGTGAGAATCGTGACAGTCACACAATCAACCAATCATTCCGCAAACGTTTCACTTGGTCGATCCAATGCTAACCCGCGTCGTCTACCTGCGAGTTGTCCCGAACGTTGATCACCATCGCGACGACCGTATTTACTTTGGGGTGTTTAGAGAGAGAGAGAGAGAGAGAAAAGACCATGTCAGTGAGCGTGTATGATGACGAGACAGGAATAAAACTCCCACGGTCCGTTGGGGGGTCACTCGTCTGTTTGGCAGCAACGTTTTTGATATGCACGCCCGATTTTGAGCTCGGATTTATAACATCCAATTATTCCTCTCTAACCCGACGCCGTTCACCACAACCAAGCTCGCTTGTCCCGCTCCCCGCCTTTCCCGTCCCCGACGCTCTAAAAATTCACCCTCTTCGTCGCTACGTCGTACCGTTTGCGCGACGCTCTTCGCCTCGACGTACCGCGCTCTCTCCGTCTCGCCCATGATCCATCTCGATCGGAGTCACCACCATGACCTGGACCAAACCCAAAAGCAGAATCTAATCTTGTCCCGCGATCACGACGCTCCTCACTTTGACTGGGACGACCTCACCCACACGACAGATAATCCCCCCTTCTTCCACGACGCTCTCCACGCTCAACAACCTCTCTCACCACATAACCTACATCTCGACCCTGCAGCAACAACCTCCGTCGCTCATCCACACGACTTTCACGACGACAAGAGCTCGCCCCTCTCTCCTGCACCCGACTCGGGCTCTCCACCCCAACAAAACACCGCTCCTCTCCCGTCCACACAGACACATCCCCTCCCCCTCGTACCGGACAAGCAGGAGCCAGACCTCACCGTCGAGGGTACCCTCACACCCCTCACCGAGCTCTCCCCTGCCCCAGACCTGGACGACGCCCCCGACGACAATAAAGACGTTCCCGACGACTCAAAAGATCCTTGCCGTCCAATCCCCTCCTCCGCACCTCAGGACGATCTCGCTCGCGACAGACGAGGCCAACACACCGTCCACATCAACGGCGTCTCTTCACCCCCCACCTCCAGCACAAGCTCACCCTCAAGACAGCCATCCGCGACCGATGTCTTTTCCCGGATCAACGGCAACCCCAGCGCAGCAGGTTCATCACACTCAAGAGCGTCCTCGGGCGAATTCCTTGTTCCACCCCTCCCCTCCGGAGTTACTGCGCCCGCTGCCGGTCATCCCTCCGACTCCAAGGTCGTCCGAATTCTGGAGATAAATGCCGAACTCTTCAAGTACGTCGACGCTTCCGGTTTGTTCTCGTCCCTTTGGCTGATCTTTGCCTCCGTTCAGAGTCTGTTTGGAGTTTCAGCATCGTGGGATCTCAGTCGCCGACTCCCGGTTCCAGCAGTATGTCGTTCTTTTTCAAGCATCCCGTGTTGTGCTTCATCTCCATCCAGGTATGCGGTACGCCTTCAGGTAAACCTGACATGGCTCGCCGCAGCCGCAGATCAACGGCATAACGTAGGCACTCTCTAGATCTGATTTACTTGTCTCACCGTGAACACGCGATTGTAGGCCCCAAACATTACGCTCCCGATCATGGATCCACCCATAGCAGTCGAGTTTGTGTCCATGGACAAACTACAGCATCTCTACTCGGACATGTCCACCATGTTCGCCAAGGACGTCGCGCGGAGACAACTTTTAAACGCGACACAC
This sequence comes from Sutorius australiensis, assembly GCA_038089915.1. Classification (NCBI taxonomy): domain Eukaryota; kingdom Fungi; phylum Basidiomycota; class Agaricomycetes; order Boletales; family Boletaceae; genus Sutorius; species Sutorius australiensis. The sequence continues at coordinate 24,136 of JBBPLR010000044.1, forward strand.
CATGGTTCTGCAACTGCCTCACCTGCAGGTCCCAACGGCGCCCTAAAGCGTACGCGACCAGACGACCTTCCAGACTTTGCTAGCAAGCGACGTGACGTGGGCGAAAACAAACCCCAGGTAACACAGGCACCCATTCCTCCCGTCATAACACTATCTGGCGCTGTTTCACATCCCAATCCCCCGAGCAGTTTTCCCCCTCCGACTCAGCCCAATATTGCCATGTCAGCCCCACCAGTCGTGCCACAGAGCCCGCGTGTGTCGAGTCCCGCGATGCCCCCGCCATCAGCTGCCCCATCTCTTCCGTTTGGTGCAAACGAAGCCTCGATCGCAGCGACGACACGAGCACGTGCGCGAGAGCTTCAGATTCAGCAAGCCAGAGAACAACAGTTGCGCCAGGCTGCGCAGATGCAACAGATGCAGGCCAGTCGGCACATGTCACCGCCTTCCACGTCGCAACACGTCCCACCGAGCGTCGCCAATACACAATCAAATACTACATATGGACCGCAAGGGCAGCCGCTCAGCGCGATTTTGCAGAATCATAACCACCCACTCATGCAATACATGATTCAGCAAATACCTCAGTTCACGTCGCTTCCTCCGCAACAGCAGATGCAAAGACTTCAATACGTTCAAGTATGTGAACCCTGGCCAATCTCTCGTCAGTCGACTGACTCATTCCCCAGAATGCCCTTGCGCAGCGACAGCACCAACAGCAGCAACTTCAAAACCACCGGGCAGCTACCCCACAGCGCAATCCCCAGATGACTAGCATGGCACCAAACACTCCTATGCCTGTGGTGCCTAATGGCGCATTGAACGCTGGTGGAGCAAGCCCAGTGTCCCCTCTCTCTCAGCAGTCGCCGGTCATGTCGCAGCAACAACAGCAACAAGCGACCAACCCACCTGCTCAAAATGGGATGTTCGCTTTTGGTCATGGTCACCCCAACCAAGGAATGGACCCGCGCATGGCAGGCACCAACTTTTCTGCACAGATGCCAGGGGGGATGCCCAATAATATGAATATGAATCAGCAGCGCCAGCTCATGCTCATGCAGCAGCAAATGCGGAGTACGAATGGAAACATGAATGCCGTTCCGAACATGATGAATTCGCAGCAACATGCGTATGCGATGGCACAGCGTATGGGCCAAGCAGGACCATCACAACCCGGTAGCGGTGTAGGTGGGTCTCCCATGTCAGCGCCGGCAGGTGATCAATTCCCCGCCCTGCGCTCTAACTCGATGATTCCCGGCATTGCGCGGAGTGCACGCTCGCCCTCGGATGGCGTCCATTCACCCATGACGCCACGGGCGCCATCGAGGCTCTCTCAACAACCTCAGCTACAGCAGAGCGACTATTCACAAGCAATGATGCAACATTCGCATGCTACCATGACGCAAAATCCGAGCGCTTTCAATCCTCAGGTCCAAAGTCCCAATTGGCCACAGAACGGTCAGCAACCGATGCAACAACAGCTGGCCATGGTCGCCGGACAGATGAACGGGTACTCGATGAACTCGCCAAATAGCGCCGGTGGTGGATTCTTTGGGTCGGCACCGTCGTCGAACTCGAATTGGCAGCAACATCAGCAAGGCATGACTGGAAGCTATCCGTACGGACAGTCGCTGGCCCAACACACGCCGTCGGATCAGAGCCGTCTGTCGCACATGGTTGGCATGCCCTTGTCTCAAAACATGAGCCCCATGCCGGACGGCTCGGCTCCTGGGGAATACGATCTATTTAACTACAGCGGCTCATGATGTCTGTCTCTTGGATGTGGATGGTTATCGCTGTTTCGATCCTAATGATCATTATCGCCTCGAGGTGCTATCTTATATGGTTTCGGTTCCATTTCCCCCTCGCTCCGTGATGACAGCAGTGGCATGTGTGCTTGCTTACCGGGTTGAATGTTCGTTTTCTGTCTTCCTCTTTCCCGTCATACTATACACCGAGTACTTTCTTTTTTTCTTTTCTTTCTTTCTTTTTTTTTTTTTGCTCTGATAGCATATCGTTTTCGTTTTCACGCACAGCGTCTGTTATGAAGTAAGTTTGTCTGTATGCTGTAGAAGGAATGCAATCCAAGTCGATCGATATCCCTTGGGGTACCTGCCCTTGATCGATGATTTGAAGCGCGGCTGCTTGTAAATTTAACCTGAGCGACGGCGTCGATGGTGTTTACGAAACTCTCTGCGCAGGAAAAGGAGGCGTTTTTCGGGTTGCTTGATGAGTGGGTGTGCTGGTACGTGCGTTGGCGTGGCTGATGGTACGGCAGGTACTTTGAGTCTCGACCCGAGTTGTTGAGTAGCGGTGGTGGGCAGAGCGGCGGTGGAGGGATCGCAGGGACGGGTGTGTCGACGGCTGCTGCTGCGTCTGTCGTCCAGCGTGCGCTTGCAGCTGGGGGTGGTGCCAGTGCGGGCACGGGCAAGTCGACCAATCCGTACTCGGCGAGTATGGTACGTCCTGCGTCGTACCTCGAGGTCTGAGCCGCGGTGCTGATCCCGAGGTTGGTTTAGAATCAGACTAGCCATGGTCATGGTAATGTAGACGTTGCGCAGGCCGTGTCGCTCGGCCGGGTCGCCGCTGCTTCGCTTTCGTTCTCGGGCGGCGGAGGGGGCCAGTCCCACCCCCACCCCCAATCCCAATCCCAACTGCAGAACCTGCCGTCCCTCCCCCGGCGCGGGGTGTCGGATGGACTTTTGAACGTCGCCTCCGCGCGACCCGGAGCGGGCACGATGGGCATACCAGGAGTAGAAGTCGACAAGCTCGTAACGAAAAAGGTGAGTCCTGTTTCTCTCTGATCTGGCGGTCCGCTCGCTCGCTGGTACGCACACCGGTGCTGACATCGACATCGACATCCACACACAGGCGAGCGTCTTTTCGGCGTTCAAGAAAAACGAGTCGGCGGGCGTGGTGATTCCATCTGCGTTCGCCCCGCCCAAGAACGCGTTCGGACCGCCACCTGTACGACGCACCACCTCGGATACCGACGCCAACGCCGGTGTCAGTGCTAATACGGGGACCCGACTCGCGCAACGACGGGTGATACCTCCGCCTCCGCCCACGTCGGAGCAAGAGCAGGAGCAAGAGGCGACAGAGGGGGAATGGGCAGAGGTGTTGTACGACTATAGCAGCGAGGTGGGTCGTGACAACGTGTTTTGGAGTCGTCGTATGATCTCGGTTTCATGTAGGACCAGGGCGATTTGGCGGTCGAAGCGGGCACGAGGGTGCTTGTCACCGACAGGACGTCAGAGGATTGGTCAGGCTTTCTTTCCTTCCGACGCCTGACAATTCTAACGTATTATGTAGGTGGACAGGCCAGGTAGAGGGCAGGGGAAGACAGGGTCTTTTCCCTGCATCATATGTCAAGCTCTTGTAGCAGATTATTGCCTGTATCCACACATTCATATATTACAGATATCATCGAGCCGGTCAAAACGACAAGGGTATGATACACAGAACGAGTGGGAGATAGATGGTGTACAAGTACGGCTACAGCGGTATGGGTGTCCATAGGAAACGCACCAGAGTATCATGTATACACAGATCTCTCTTGGTCCATCAAATGGGTAGGGTACACGAGTGTCCGCGAGCACGTTGGATGCAAGGTTAGATATGTGAGGTGAAAAGATCGTCCAATGCAAGAGAATGGCGTTTTGATAGAAGCAAGATTTTAGCATCCGCTTGGTGCATGATCGTCCCCATGGCCCCGGAAAGAGATCAGACGTCGAGGATGTGTGAATTGACCGCCGCCCGAAAGATGGAAGACCGCGAGTGAACCAACCTTCGGAAAGTGCTCCCGTGACCTTGAGGATGATGTTCAGGAGGTTCGACAATAGTCACAGCAGGAGGTGCGGTGCATGCTTTGGCGATGGGAACCTCCTTATCGTGTGTCTTGGTTGCCGCGTTCCACATGCGACTGAGGAAGCCAGGAGTGCTGAAACTTTCCCTGATCCGAGGTGAATCCACAGGCGTATTGATGCCCTTGACCTGCAAGCTCATCGACGCTCCGTACACATACGAATTGACCCGTGGCTTTCCACCGTGACGATGCACGACCCTAATAGAACACGGCTCGAGCAGAGTAGGACTACAATTCTCTCGGCTCGTCGGAGAAGCGTGTCCTATCGCCTTGACAGTAGTCGCAGAGTTGATGGATGACGTATCGGAAACTTTTCTGCCCTCACGACGGACCTGAGGCGGAAGAGAGCCAAGCACGGACCGTTTGTTGGACAACAGCTCTTGATCATCGCGTTCGTCCTCTGAGCTGGTAATCGAACCGATCGACGAATGGGTGTCCTCCGTCAAGGAGTCCATCTCGGAATCAGTCGCGCCCAAAGTGTCGGAACTATGACTGCTTGACAGCGGGGACGGTAGCAAAGGCGGCGGAGGCTGTCGACTGGTCGTATTGTGGAGCACGCTCAACCGGCCATTAGACATTCGTTTCGCAAGGCCACGGACGGTGGACACGATAGAAGAACCCGCGGTGGCTTGCGGGCAAGGAGGGGCATCGTAGAGAGGAGGGGTTAGGGGTTGTTGTGCCTGAGCTCTCGCTTTTCCCGCCTTGGTTACCTTTTCGACTGCGGCGACCCTCGTTTCCTGAGGGCTGGGGAGATCGCACTGCTTGTTAGCAAAGAAGGGTGAAAAGTGTTTGATGGCCACGTCCTCATCAAAGCGAAGGTCATAGTCAAGCAGGAAGAGGAGTTGCTTTTCCATAAGGTTCACCTCAGCGAGATCGAAAAGCGACGAGTAAGCAGACCAGTGCTTATTTTTTGGGGACGAGTCGTTGAGGTACTTTGCAGCAACGATGAGCGTGGCCAAAAAAACCCGGTGACGCGTACAAGGCATGCCTGCGAAAAGTAGCATCAGGATAAGTGGTCGATGCAGAGCTGCACTGACCCTTTGCCATTGCAGGCAGCTTTGAACGGAGACGATGAAGGTAGATGAGGGTGGTGAGCAAGGTAGGCACTTGCACGTTCGATTTCAAAATGAGCTGCACAATGAACGACTCCAAGCTAGGGAGGCGGAAAGGGGGTGGAGGCACGTCGTGAGCGTGCTTGTCCAAAGGGGCGACGGGTTTTACCGGGGTGGGCGGTGGTGTGGGTAAGGGCGGCGTGTCTGATCCCGTAGAGGGAGGTTCTTCAACCATGATAACCTGCGCTGCCTGGAGTGCGATGTGGTGAACCATTTCCATGGACACACGCTTGCTCATCAGGTCAACGAAACCAAGGTTGTGTTGGGAGACGGGGAGGAGAGAGGCAGGGTGACGACGGTCTACGGACATGTTGCAAGGGAGTGACTGATAGAGATTGTCGCTTTTTTGTTTTTGTTGCCCCAAGACGGGCGATTAGCGGAAAAAAAATGAAGCAAAAGGCAAAGACGGATTCGAATCGGACGCGGTCGATTTAAATACGGGCGAGAAAAAACAAACACGACGCGCACAAGTCACGGGATTCGAAAATCAATCATAAAGACTAGGACTAGATTCGAGTACGAACCAGTATTATGTTGTCCTCGTCGGACTGGATCACTACCCTCGCCCTGGTCTTTGGCGGGTGTTGCAGGTGCGCATCCAACGAGACGACCTCGGTAGACTGACAGCGTCGCAGCAATGCAGTCACGATGGAGCGACTCACCTCGGAAAGTCCGCGCTCGGGCATCCTCATCACCTTTTTCCAGTTCCTCATCGTCTCTCTTTACGCACTCCCTAGCCAGTTCACGTTCGTTGTTCCCCAGACATCGACACGTCACGAAAATGGAGGGACCCCGACGACCGCCATCCGGACGACGTGGCTTCCCCGGCTAAGAAAGCGTAGGGTACCTCTCTTGCCCTACTTTGTGCAGGTCGTGCTCTTCTTTGTGCTCTCCGTACTCAACAATGCCGCGTTCGCATACGACATACCCATGACCGTGCACATCGTCTTTCGCAGCGGTGGTATGGTCGTCAACATGCTCCTCGGTTGGCTCTTTGCCCGCAAACGGTACGTCCCAGCCCGGTCAGGCCCACCAGCTCATCAACCCTGTGCCCTAGATATACCCCCAAACAAACCGCGTCCGTATTTATAGTCACGATCGGAATCATCCTCACCACCCTCTCCGCTTCTAAACCTAAACCCATCCTCTCGACGGCACACTCGACGGACGTGCCCGTCTCCCGCTACGCACAAGGCGTGTCCATCCTCAGTCTCGCCCTCCTCCTCACGGGCTTCCTCGGACTGTCCCAAGACCACGTCTACGCCAGGTATATCAAGCCTCACGAAGCACAGTCCGCGTCGGACTCCCTTGCGCAGCCATCCTGGCAGGAAAACATGTTTTATATCCACGCGCTACCCCTACCGCTCTTTTACTTCTCCCGCGAGAGCATCACAACCGAGCTCACACAATTGAGCACAAGCCCGAGCGTGTCCCTCACCTCTCTTCGGCTCCCCGTCGTAGATGCCTACTTTGCCAAGTTTAGTCCCGCGCCGGTGCTACCGAGCATGTTGCTGTACCTCGTCGTGAACACGGTCATGCAGCTGTTGTGCGTCATCGGTGTCAACAGGCTCACGGGGCGCGTGTCGTCGCTAACCGTCACACTCATCTTGACCGTCCGCAAAGCCGTGTCGTTACTTCTCAGCGTCGCCGTATATAATGGCCGGGCGAACGCCATGATGTGGATCGGTTCCACATTGGTGTTCATGGGCACGATGGGGTACTCGACAGGAACTCAGAGGACAGCCAAGGACAAGAAGGATTGATGTCGAGGTGTCTTACGGGGTGTACAGATGGATGTGCTCACGATAGACATAAAGTTATTAACCATACCATCAGAAAGCGATACCATGTACAAGACAAATACCGTACGACAGACTGATCAGGCCTCTTGACCCGTCGCGATATCCCATGTCTTTTTCATCAGCGCTGCAGCTGGATCCGTCGAATCTTGAATCTTGGCGAAGCCAACCGTACCAAGTGTGGTTGCGTAGTTGCGTAGGTACGGCGCATACTGGGGTGCGCGTTAACCAGGGCGTCGCAAGCGAGAGAGAGAGAGACGCACCGTTCTACAAAAGTGTCTGTACCATCCCCACGTCTCCCAAGACCGCCACTCGTTATTAGACCACTTGAGGCGCCGCTCCCACGCCTCGTCCCCAATCACGCGAGGTCCGTACGGGTTCTGGTGCGTATCCCCCGGCGCAGGCGCAAGACATGCCACGAAGCCCTCAATCGTACCGGCCAGCGCGCCCTTTTGCTCGCGGGTGAGGCTCGTAAACGCCTTGAGCGCCGTCGTCAGTTGCGGACTCTCCGCCGAGTCGTCTACGTGGACGATGCATATCAACAAGTGCGCCACAACGGAAGAAGAAACGGAACCGTACCCTGGTTGATGGGCTTCACCTCCCCGTCTACCTCCATACTCGCCACATCCGCGCCCCCGCTTGCCTTGACCCGCGCGATACTATCGTCCTGCTCCTTCCTCAGTACCGCCACCTTCCGCCGCGCGACCATCACCCGCCCATTCGCCTTGTCTAACGCACCCTTAATCAGATCCCACTCAAACGTCCCAACACACAGCGGACCCGGGCCCGCCGCGCCGTCCTCGGTGCTGCCCGCCGAGTTACCAAACGTCCACGCGATCACGTCGGTGGGGTCGACGATCTGGTATTGCATCAGCTTGTCGAACACGATTCCGACCATTTGTCGGTTGCGTTTCCAGAACGCAAACACCCCGTCGAGAACGTCCGTTTTGGCTTCTGTCAGGTCGCCACCGCCCCGCGCGGGATCGGGGTACGCAAGTCCGCGGAGAAGAGGAAGGTACCGCTCGATGGCGTTGAGCAGGTGGGAGAAGGAGCGAGAGCCGATTGACAGCAGAGACTGGACGGCGATGGCGCGCATCAGGGCGTCAATGGATGTGTATGGGTGTGGGGCAGAGGGCGTCGACTCGAGGGTTGTCCTGAGGGTGTCGAGATGAGAGATGACTTCCTCAGCGCGAGAACGGCCACGGAGGAGGCTGAGGAGTGATTGGGCGGCTTCATAATAGGGATTGGCTGTGGACCACGAGTGAGAACGCAGCGCATAGGACAGTGGTGGACTTACAGGGATCTTCGTATTCAAAGCTAGGGCCCGGGGGTTGAGACGTGATCACGTTCGGATCGGTTTGCATGGGCTCGGGAAGCATTTTCAGAATCCGGTCATGATACGACAGTCGCATTTCGAGCTCGATTGCTCGACGAACAAAGGTTCTTTTTGGATGCTGCTCTACAAAAGTGAGATCCGGGACCCTATAACGGTTATCAGCGTAAACCATGATCGCAAGGTAAATGTGCCCACCATTCTTTCCACACCCACTGGAACCCAAAGTTGCTCATATGTACAGCAAACCATTCGACGAAACGGCGGGAAACTTCGGGGTCGAGTCCATCGCCAAGCGTCGTATACAGCTTTCGGATAGACTTGCCGACCGCTGGACCAACGGTAGACGGAGAGAGCTTACACAATTCGGTGATGAGCGAAATGTAATAGACTGGCTTGTGTGGCGACTCGGGAAGGAGGAATAAAGAGCCGAGGGCCATCTAACGGGACGATATTAGTGATTAACTGTCAACTCGAAACAAGCTGACCTCGATCACAACACTCTCGAGTTGCCAGTTCTTGGCATTCGGATCCTCCTCAGCAGCGGACGGTGCCTCGGATTTGAGCTTGAACGTGCCCGGTATGCACCACTTAGGATACTCGAGCAACAGTCTAGCACACTCCTTTCGGTTGATTTCGAAGATATCAACCACGTCGCGAATGTTTGAACGGATGAGGAACCCGGAGACGCTCACGGGCTCTGGTGTCACCTACCATGAATGTCAACACGGAGAGCGACCTCCCGGTGGCGAGTCACACACCATATTATCGAAGAGGCAGAAAAAGTATTCAGGCCATTCCTCCTTTTTCACCTGGGCATCCTCTCCTGCGTCGGTTGCAAGACCGTCGAGCTCAATGACCTCGGGCGGGACCAGGATGGAGGGCAGCTCGAAAGGCGAAGAGACAGTGGGGTCTAGATCCGGGTACTCGAGATACGGCTGTGGAATGCTGTTCCAAGCATCCAAAAGTTCGGACGATTCAAGGGACTTGAGCACTGCGAGGCCGGTCTCGAGAAGCTGTAAATTACGGTATGTGAGCTGAGGGCAAACGAGATTTAATAGACCACACCTCTTCCGCGTTTTCGGGAAGGATAGTATCGGAAGATTCGAGGGACATGATAGGCTGAACGAGAACCTTTGAGGACACGACGGATTCATTAAAAGTCTGAATGGCCTTGATGATTTCGGTCGTGTTTGGCGACGAGCTCTTTTTGATGACAGATCCAGCCTGGACATGCATTCGGGGTTCACGGGTGGACTGGGGAAGGAAAGGGAGAAACGTACGATGAGCAGTCCTTCTGTAGCACACAAGGCCGCGTTTTTCCCTCGTCCATACGACACACCAAATTCGTCGAGGACAGTTGCAAAGGATTGGAGGAGCGCAGACATGGATTCGATTGAAATGACTTGAGCAACCATCAGGTGAGCAAAAAAGTGTATCTGGTTAAATGGTCAGCATGACATTCATTTTCATGCTCAAACGTACGCATAGACGGATGTCTCGCCATGCCAGTTTGTCGAGGTAACCCTGGAAGCCCTTCCAAAAATCCTCGAGGACCAACTTTCCGAGCGAGGGCAGAGATGCGGACCCGGACGCGAGCACAGTCTCTGCCTCGGAGGGTGCTGGGTCGTGCAGCAAGCGAAGCAAGGCAGCATAGTATGGAATCTTGTATGGCTGTTCCGTGACGCTGTGTCAGGGTTAGCAAGTAGACTAGCAAGAATCTGGAATACACTCACGCAGTGCGAATGCCTTCTGATATGGCTGCGACAGTGACAGGTGCTTCGCGGATTTGCTTTGCAACCCGGGGTACCTCTTGGGCAGGGTCCTGGCCGGGCGCGTCAGACTAGGCCCCTCGGGGTAAGGAAGGGTCGACTCACGACTTCACCCATTTTGACGATGATGCCCTTGATGACCTGCTCGGGGGTTTCATGTTCCCGGCGACGGTCGTGGTAATCATAGTCGTCTGTGGTGAGCGTCCATGACGTGAATTTGGGTGTCATGGGTTCGAAATCTCACCTCTGTCTCTGTTGTGTCGTCGTCGGTGAGGACCCCCTCCTCTGTGCTGTGGTCTGTCGTAGTTCATGTCAGTTTTTCTTTTTATTGCTGTCCTCAGCGTGCAAAACGTTCAAACGTTCAAACGTTCGCTGCCGACCCGGACGTTGACCAAGTTGTTTGCGTGTCACGTGCAACTTGCCCTTTTACCTCGCCGACGAGGAGTCGAACATAACCAGCCTTTTTTTTGGCCAAACCCAGGGTTAGTCAAGTCTTTTTTTTTTTTTTTCTTGAACGGGTCGTTGATATGTTGGCAGGACATGCGAGACACATGCAATGGGCCTCGTCAAGACTAGCTCGTAACGCTCGTCCAGCGGTCGTTCCACGCGTTCGCACCGTCTTCTCGTCTTCCCGTTTGTGCTTTCCTCCTCGGGTATCTGTCAAGCAAATACTCCCGCATGTCGACGAGCCATGCCCCAAAGATCCTCTGTCGTCACCCAAATCACCGAAGCACTCGCCTCCCGAAAACGTGTTCCATGCCCATTCACACATCCAATCGCAACCTCGTCCCCAACACCCTGCGATACTGGCCGCCAAGGCCGTTCGTCTAGCTTGCAGTACAGGCGCGTTTCGTGACGCACACTTTATAATCAACTCTCTCCATGCTTCCAACCATCCTAATGACCCGCAGCCCGAGCCCGTCAAGCTTCCTATCATGCCCACTTTCGAGTTTACACCCATCACTTTCGACAAGCCTATTTCTCCGAGACTGTCCGCACACGTCATGCTGCACTATATCATCCGAAACGACTCCCCACTCAAAGCGTACGAGACCGCGCAAATCTTGATCAACAAGGGTATCCCCCTGCGACAAACCACACTCCTTAAAGTGACAGACGCACTCCTGCACGCACCTCCGACCGTGTTCAGCGTGCTCAAGGAAAAAGGTGGCTCTATGTTCCGCTCACCTGGATTCCTTCCAGATAGTCTTCCCATCAATCCCGACGCGATCGAAGATGACGGCCTCCGTTTTGCCTTGATGCTCTTGCTCAAGGCTCGGGAGAACAGACGGCAGTGTTCCGACCGCACTTTTGAAGCCCTCGTCAATTTTTGCTTGCTGCAAGGCGAAATCATCATGGGATCTTTGCTCTTTGTTCTCCTCGTCAAAGACTACGAGGCCAAAGCCCAGAAAGCACAAGAGATCAAGGCGATGATAACAGAACAGGAAACATGTCTGGGAGTTGCTTCCCCACAGCTCATCGATCGTTGGAAAGACTTCATCCACTCGAGAATACCCCCTAAACGACTACTCAAAGCAATCGTTCAGCAATGCGAGGAGGAGCTTGCCGACGACCCTGAAGATCACGAAGAAGCTCTACAGGCCCTCTCCAACTTAGCGGGGCTCATCGAGAGTCGGTCCATGCCCTTTTCTGATATATCCCATTTGCTGCGGGTACTCTACTCTTGTCCGAAACTCCCGGATACGGTCATGATTCTACAAGGGGATTCTGAACAGACGGTCAATGCGCATCGATATTTCCATCGCGTCATCTTTGGCCTTTTGCAAAACCTCCCGACGAGAAAAGCCAAAGATCCACCGGCCAGACATGTCATGCCTCCCCTGTCGCGCGAGACATATAACACTCTCGTCCACTACGCTCTTCGCCATCGTCTCTCTGTCTCGCTTGCTCGAGATGTTCTTCATCATATGGAACATGTACGGCGACCCAATCTCAGGCCTGATACCACCACGTACAACATTATCATACGGTCCGGCACGCTCTTGAGGCGAAACGATATCGTTTCGTTTGCTCTGGAAGAGCTACGGAAACTGAAAGAGAACACCAGTCATGCTATTACCGTGTCACCAGACACTCGTCATCGACTTCCCCAACCTGGCGCTAACACGAAATCGCTCTCCACGCTGTTGGCAGTATCTCCTGCATCTTCCCAGGTCCCAGCGGACATGTACACGTTGACGTCTTACATCACTCATCTCACATCAACGGGGAACCCGCACGTCGTCGCCTCCATTCTCTTTCACGTCCTTCCTGAGCTCGCTATCGTTGATCACCCAGCATGGGGCGATAACCCGCCCAACGCCCACGAACGCGCCGCTATGGCACGCCGCGCGAGGGAAGAAAGACTTCACCGCGCGGTTAGCCTCGGACCCCATTTCTTCACTTCGGTTCTGAATGCCCTCAGCAAGGCTGGTAAGACGGGCCTCGCGGAGCGCGTCTGGCTTCTAGCAAAGCAAGCCGAGAAGATCAGCTGGATCAAGGGCAGGGCTGAGAGTCTCGAGGTTGTTGAGGGATGGTGTCTCCCCATCCACGCATACACGACCATGATACAGGTATATGCAATGGAAGCGCGCAAGGGCTTCCGAGTGCGTACTGCGTTGTCCGAGACTGGAGGCTACAAGTGGCAACCGTGTACAGGTGGCAAGAACAAAGTCAAGGGGTGGGCGTTTTACGTTCTTGCCAAGAACAAAATGGCGAGTAGACACCGGTCGAGGAGGACGCTCGGGCTACGCATGGGTGCGGTTCTCTACCGCTCCATGTTCCGTGCGGCGCGCGACATCTACGATACCCTCACACGTATCGTCCCGAACGCGCAGCCGCGCGTGTACAACCTCCAGCCCGACGCACGGTTCTTCAACGCAGCGCTGAAGATGTTTGGGCGGCAACCTGGTATGTCGCAGCGCGCTGTGCAGACACGGCCTGTACGCTGGCGGCAGAAAGAACGGCGGGCGATGATACGGTACTCAAGGCGGGGCGTCGTGCGACGGAACTGCAACCCGTTTTTGCAGCGGGTCATGCACGGGATGTTGGATGCTGGATTTGAGGTGCCGATGGCCTATAGGCGGATGTTCCTCGGGTCGTGGATGTACGCGTCGATGGACCGGCCTGGTGTCGTGGTGGCGAATCGTCAGCCGTTTGTGTTTGCGAAACCAACGAAGCGGTTTTTGCCGCATGCGTTGCCGACGCACAAGGAGCGCGGGCTTCCCATCCGGCGTTCCGAATGGAGGAAGGTGGGCCATGGGTGGAAGCATCGCCGACGACGTCTGAGGCTGAAGGGGAAGGGAGTATCCCAACGGACGCGAAAAAAGTAGGCTATCGGTGTATAATAGGATAGAGAAATTATACGCGTAGATATTATGAAACGTCGTCGTTGGCCCCCGTTTTCCGGAACGACAGGACCACCTGTCGCTGGGTAAACTCGCGTTCCTTGCACTCCTCACCCACCTCGCCGAGCATCTCCGCGATCTCATCTGCGAACGCAACAAGCTCTTCCTGGCTAGATGGTCTACGCTTGCCCTTGATGCTGACGACCACGATGACCCGGTAGCCCTTTTCGAGGTCTCGTCGCCCCTTGCGTAGCTTGTGCTCCAAATCCGCCCGCTCAACGCCCCACGTCAGCTGCACCTCCTTGGGCTCCTCCCCAACCCGCGCGCCCTTTTTAAGCGCACGTTTCATCTCCCTGTACCGCGCCTCGACTTCGGTCCGCGTCGTGACGCGTACGATTGGCTCCGGGGATGACGTGACAAGCTCGAGGACGGCTCCTCGGGGGAAGGATACAGGTTGCGGGGTCACCCCCGTGTGCGTACTGGTGCGCGTGGGAGACAGCAATGCGAGGAGGTCTGCGAGGCGGCGTTTGGTGCGCGAGAGCTTGTTCGTCTCGGGGTCGAGGAGGAAGACGTGGTCGAATGGGATCTGGCGGTTGACCGGACGGCGCTCGATCCGGGGGTTGGTCCCGTCCTTGTTTGCGGGATGAACATCGGGGGTGGTGTATTCAAAGTTGCGGCGGGCGGGTGGAGGCGGGAAGAAGGGTGGTGGACGGCGGGTGGGCAAGGATGAGATGGGTCGGGTGTGTGTGTGAGGTGTGCGTGCGAGTGGACGGAGGCAGAGGCGCGTGGAGGTGGCTGGGAATGCATTAGTCCGTCTTCCCTTTGATATGTGCAAGCTTACAGAGGAGCTTCATGGCGCGAAATTTGTGTGTGATCACGAAGGGTTCTATACTCGGAAGGTGGTTGTTTGTCCTTGTTAAGTTCAAAAGGTCTTGCACAACATGCACACACAGAACAACACTCTGCATATTTTTTCATCCGTCTCTTGACGTCTGCTAGCATGTTATCCGAGGTAAGCAAACGTCTCTCCCGAAGGCCTTTCATATGATGATATCCAAAATACACTTTACGAGTGTGGGGACATTGTCCAGTCTTTCCTTCGTTCAGCATATAACCTCGTCTTGAGGTTGTATGCATATACGGACGCAGGGAGGCGTTCTGCGCGATGCGAGCGTGTGGTTATAGTTATTTGATCAATTCTTTATCCCTCCATCTCTTTCCCTTACCGGTGTACTTACGGTCCTTTGCTCGCAGGACACGTGGGTACGATGGTGAGTTGGCGTCTTCTGTTCTTTCTGTTCGTCGATGGGATGATGGAACACGGACCGAGTGCGGGGGGTCACATGGCTCCAGTCTCTCCCTTGCTCTGCTTGTCTCTTCGTCTTGAGGAGGTTCGCAAATGAGTGGGGGTGCGGGCGTTCCGCACGATGAAACTTGATTTAAAGTTATAGTTATTTTGATCGACGGCTTTACATCGCCCTACCGCTGATCAGGGTTGCTCATGCGTTCATTCCAGGCTTACCGATGGATGAATATATTTGTGAGCAAGTTGGGGTAAATATACAGTAGTAATCGGAATTTACACGTTTAAAGTGATTACAAGTAAAAGATACGATAAATTTCCTACCCAAGGTGACATCGATGTCATGACAGTCCACTTTGCCCCAGTTTCTGTTCCCGTCTGATAGCGGTCGTCCGGAATAACCATGCCAAGTTTTCGTAGACGACAAACGTGACACACGTCCCAGGAAGCACACGAACAAAGTTTGTTCCGAGACCTCGGTAAAAGCCATGCATGCCTTCGCCTTTCCATGTTCGTTTGATCGTGGTAGGGATATCGGGGTATAGATGCGTCGTGGCATTGTTCTCCAATGCGAAACTAGATGAGACGCGTTGGGTAGGCAAAAGAAGATGGACCGACCTGTAGACGCGAACGTATGACTTGATACGGGTAGGTCATCGCAAGTGCAAACAACTTGCTTCCACCAGACATGACGGTATAAGCCGTGTTCGACTGCAAACGTGAACCAAGGAGTGTGCCTCGGAACGAACGACACGTACCAGTTTATCGTCTTCTGGCGTCATTGTTTTTCCTGCCCTTGCAAACCGTTTTCGTTTCTGTTCGAACCCCCACCGCTTCATCTCTTCGTAAGCCATGAACTGTACTGCGCCGTTGCTCACGCCGACAAGCCCGAGCAATGTGCCCTTCCACAGACCACGTATACCCTCGGTACTGTATATGGACGAAAACCCGTCTGTAATAGTCTCAGAACATGTCAACCAGTAGACCACACGTACGCACGCCAGAGTCCTCGATAAGATGTGGGGTCGTCTGCACGCGTAGTAAACATGCGCACTTTGACGACCCATATGGGATTGGTCACGATGGCGGTCACGGCACCTGTAAATGCACGTCAGATGCTACAAGTCATATAGCAAAGGACGAACGGCGAACTTGCTTGCGCTGCACAGAGTAGGTAAGCTGCGGGAGACAGTTGAAAGCCCGGATCGTCCCCCAACGCGCGTTTCTTGAGCATGTTGTAACTGACAAGATGCACGATGAGCGACGAGACACGTTCCGGTACGTGAATACGGACAAGAGAAAGTAGAGACCCCAGCTGGATGCATTACCGGCAATGTTTGGCCCGACACCGCGGTAAAGTCCTCTCCAGCCTTGCTGTGCATGTATGTCGCGGAGAGAGTACCAGATTTGTTTGCCGACGCCACCGTGCGGTTTAGACGTCGACGTCTGGAATTTGACTTTGAGAAGGTCGAGAGGGTGCATGCAAAGGACGGCGACGACGCCCGCGCCGAGTCCCGCAGCGGCATGGTCCTAATAAATGATGAGCGGGGACGAGAACTCGCTAGATCACGCACGAGGGCAGCGGTGGGGAAGAAACTGGGCATGTGCTGGCTCGTCATACCGCTCGAAAGCAAGTCACAAAAAGTGCGTCTTACATAACCTGTCAAAGAATGTACCAACACCCGGTCCTATTCTAAACGCGTTATAATAATAAAAAATGTCCCAAGACTCACAAACTTGCTCGCTCCCAGCAAGGTCAAGCACACGCGCACCGCTTACGACCGTGTGTTCCTTGCCGTACCTGTCTGCGTGCGCGCTCACGTCCCTCTCCATTCAACCATGTGGATCTTGACCCTCTCCTCGCTGTTCTCCCTCGTCGTGTGCATCAGCGCCGCATCGTCAGGACCTTTCCTTGGCCACCGAGTCCCAGCCATCTCCGCAGCCTCGGTCGGGGTAGGCTTGGAAAAGCGGCAGGTCACCGTCGGAGTACCGCCCTCGGTGCCCTCTCAGTGCACCTCTTCGTGCAACCCGGTCAACAGCGAAGTCAGCTTGGTGAGCGTCTGCCTCTCGTACCCTCCCCGGCCACCGCTTCCCATGTCGGAGTTGCAATCACACTCTTTCGGTCCGGGATGACCGCTGATCTCCTTCCCAAGGGATGTCCCGTCACGGCGTGCTGTACGACCACCTTTGAGACGTCGTACTACGACTGTCTCGATTGCGTCGGCACGGCGCTCAACGTAGCCAACTTCTCGTCAGCCCAGGACAATCTCAACCGTGCGCTCGTCCGATGCAAGGCACATCACTATCTGACCCTTATCTAGTGCTGTACCTGACCTGCGTTGACATGGGCTTTATTCTACCCCGTCTCGAGCTCCCCGGTCAGTCAGCGAGCAATTCCAGCTCCAACGGAGGTGGCTCGACGGGTGCGTCCTCCAGCTCACGTGGCACGAGCATCGTGATCGGTGTCGGGTGGGGTGGTATACGACCGGAGATGTTGATTGCAGCGGCATCACTCCTCGGACTCGTTTGGTTGTCGTAGGTGAGCGTGGGGCAGACAAGTGTATTATACAGATGGGACTTTTCGCCATCGGACTCGTCGCATTGCATCACATCATGGCTATCTAGCACTAGCATACACATTCGCTTTATTTCCTCGGGTCGGTGACACAAGGACATTTGGGCTTAGAATCAACCATATGGCTAGGTTCAGGATACTTTGGACACATCCACTTGGCAGTCCATGAGGTAATGATGACCTGTCGGACGTTTTACTATACGGGTTCTTACAATTTATAACAACCCTTTTTTGTTTCTTTTTTTTTTCCACCAACCAAGAAGTACAGATGACTTCACGCTCATCCACACCCGTTTGTGTGCTCCCGCCTACGACCGTCTCGATTATCTGAGCAGCCCGTACACAGTCATGCCAAAGGTACAAGTCCCACCCGTTATCAGATAAAAGTACAGATGCCAACACCATCTACACTACCGGGATGGTCAACGTTCTTTCATACCCTCCGTCGATCACAGACGCGCATCCTTCGGTATCTTGCGAATCGCCTGTCGGACACCAAGATCGCCCAGCACGTCCTCCGCACCAGCAAGGATAGCATCAAAAGGTGACGTTCGGTGGAACTGCGAATGATACGTCAAAAATCACGCCAAGGAAAGGGACGAAAAATCGATAGGGGTCGAATCACACCGGCCAATCGGTATACGCACGTTCTCGATGATCTTTCCCATTCCACCCATCGTTATACCCCGTCCACCAAATATTTGCGTCGCGTCTTCGGCGGTTTCGCGCCCCGAACGCGAAATGAACCTGCCAAGGCAGTCGAAACGCGGACGAGACGAGACAGAATGAAGTGATCAGACGCACTTTTTGAGCAGTGCAATAGGCCCCGCCAGCTTGTCCGATTGTTCCACGTAATTCATCTGCGATCAACACGTTTGATGTGCCCATGCATATCAAGGCAGTTCGACCCACGTTGTTCATCTGGTGAGTAATGTTCTCTATCCAGGATTGACACGCCTCCACGCGCTCGATCATCAACGCAAGCTTGGCACGTATGACGGCTTGAGAGTGGAGCGGCTTCTTGAAGGCGATACGTTGATTGGTCCACCTGATGTGGATGGTCAACACCTTGCAGAGGCAGTGGCATGCCAAGAACTAACTTGAGACATTCCTCCACGACCACTCGCTGCGCACCCAAGCTCGTAGCAGCAACCATCCACCGCTCATGATTGAAATTGCTTAGGATAACATACAACCCTTGTCCAACTTTCCCAAGCATATGAGACGCGGGGACGCGCACACCATCAAAGGTGACGTATGCTGTTCCAGCTGTGGCCGAATAGGATGTTTTGACAGGCTTTGTGGAGACATCGTCAGAGCGGGGAATAAGGAGGACCAAGGGACCTTGCTGCGGGTGCCGTCAGATTGCAACGGAAAGAGTGATCATGGTGCGTACGTCGGTCTGACACAGCGTGGTGAAGTAGTCCGCAAACGTTCCGTTCGTTATCCACCTGTTCCGGTGCCAAACGTTGGGCATCATACCATCGCAGGAACAAGGAAGACCCACTTCTTCGTCCCTGTGACTACCCAGTCATTACCATCTCTTACTGCGACCGTCTGCACGCCAGCAACGTCACTACCCGCGAACGCTTCCGTGATGGCAAGTGCAATGTACTTCTTCCCTGCAAGGACATCGGGGACATACCGAGACTGGATCTCCGGCGACCCAAAATTGAGGAGAGGGGGCAGGGCAATAACACCACCGTTCAGCAATCCATCTACGAATCCGCGCGTTCCAAAACGGGCAAGCTCGAGATTGAGGGTGAGCTACGTCGTCAAAACGAACATGAGCGACACCACAATCGACGATACAGCACAAGTAGAGCAGCACCTCGTGGAAATGGTCGTACTCTTCAGGTTTGATCACGCCACCCATGAGCGAACGTCCTTGAAGGTGTTTACCTGGTCCGATACGCATCGCTAAAAAGTTTATCGCGCTGCCAACGCTATGTCCCGAGTGCCCGGCAAACGACACGAGATGACTCACCTCAGCTTGTCGACGAGCTCTTGGGAGATTCGTTTCCCATTCTCCTCGCACCGAACAGCCTCGGGGTACACTTCCCCCACGAAGAACATCCGAGCGGCCTTGTGGAACCGCCGGTGTCCCTCGTTGTAGTACGGACTATGGAACCCAGGACTAAGCCACGTCGGCTCAGCATAGGGCACGGGCGAAAGCGCGCCAGGAGCTGGTGCCTTGATACGTTCCGTCTGCCCGCGTATGGTGCCGATCTGGAGACGGGCATATTGTGGGCGCAGGAGAACCTCGTGGCGGTGGAGTCCGAAGAAGACGTCGGTCGCGTCCTTGCCGGCTGGTTGTTGGCGCCATGTGAGTGCGTACGGTGAGCTGGTGATGGTGGTGGTGTGACGCACCGACGCCGGACGCGTAAAGCACGTTGGCGCCTCCAGGATGGAGGTCCGCGAACCGACTAAGGTCATAGACTTTGGCGTCGATGACTATCCACTGCGGACCAACGGTGTGAGCGACGAGTCGCGCTCAAACTGAGCGAGAGAACTTGCCAATGAGCCTTGCTTGTTGTGCTACGACTCTCGTAAATCAGTGCCGGGATATGACATGACCGTTCCTACCTGAGCAACCTCGTCGAAAGTGACTTCCTTCAGCGTATTCCTGAAGGACATTCTGGATCCAGCTACGAGAACGTGTAATGTCGCTTTTCGAGAGGCACTGCAGCTCAGGCCTCGGGACACCCACGATAATTAAACACGTGAAACTTGCATGTACCGGCTCACACCGACAGAATACTACCAAGACGTGTTCATATTTGCAGTATTAACTTCAGTTACGAATAATGAATTACACGGAAAAGTTAAATGGAGTATTGGGTGCGAGATTCTCTCTCATCCTAGACGTCTCCATGACCAGGTGTTCAGGTCAGCTAGAGCTGAAACCGCAGGTTTAGGCCAAGGACGGGGGAGTGCGTAGCAGAAACGTACCCTGAATAGAAATCCGAGCTGTGAGACACGCCAAATGAGCCAAGGTGATTCGTAGGAATAGGGACATTCACGTACATCTTCGGGGGTTAAACGGCCCATGGCCTTTCAAAAATACATATGAAGGGCGGGACAATAGGATAAAAGAAGGTACACACCGACTCGTCGGTTGATAACGTCGCATTTACCATGGCAGATTTCTTCTCTTGGAGCTAACAAGAGGTTTTGTTATGCCTGACGAATCCAAGGACTGGACCACGTACTTGTATGATACTGCTCTCTATACTGTCTTCTATGACGAGCTTGATGGCTTGGACAGGTCGGTGCTGACCAAGTCGGTGAATGCGGTCCATAGCCTCTGTGAAATGATAAGAAAAATTGCACAGCTGCCTCATGACAGGGCAAATATCCTTACGGTATTCGACGGCGGGATTCCACCAGCTGTCCATGAGATAGACACGCGAGGCTTCCGTTAGATTGAGCGCGACACCACCAGCTTTCAACGACACCAGAAAGACGGTGACGTGGATATTGCTCACTGAGGAACGCACGTCAGGAATCTCGACATGCCGAGAAAGTAGTCGAGCGTACTAAAGTGCTGGATGGTGGCATCACGAGCTTGAGGCGACATCGTTCCCTCAAGTCGACAAATCTAGTAAACATGAGCGTTTGAAAGGGTGGGCAGCAACAACACAGACCCGGAATCCAGCCTTCTGTAACCTGAATGCGATCAAATCCAAAAAGTTGACAAATTGGCTGAACACGATGCTCTTCGTAGTGGCGTCCTGCGCTCGAAGATTGGATAACTCTTCAATGAGAGCTTCAATCTTTGAAGAAGAGCGCCAGGTATCTAGGTTGAGTCGACCAATGATGCCCTGCCTTCCAACGGGCAGGGTTGATTCAAGTTCAAGTGCAGGTCCATCCAAGTCGATAGTCAAAGAGAGATGACAAACTGGGCATTCGGGCTGGGAAGCATCAGATACAGACGTGAGACAGTTAGGTTGGACGCTAAATGAGAGACATACGTTGATGTCCCCGGCGGTACTCAAGTATTGTCTCATACACTCGCGGTCAAAGATGTGATGACACTTGGCTTGGATGGCGTCCTCGGCGACCTCATTGCAAAGCCTGCATACGGTGGCTTCGCTAAGTTCGTCGTTGCTAAAGAATGTGTTACCGTTGCTCTTGCTGCGGAGCACCAGGTCGGGGTGGCAAGCCATTTGCCGCATGCGAGTGAGTCTAACATGACCGTGTTCAGCTCACCCTAATAAATCAGAGAGTATATACGCACAAACTGAAGATGTTGGAATAGTCTGATTGGAGATATGAGTTGGGAGAATATAAGAGAACCATGTTAGCTCACTGTTCAGGACGGTACCCGAGTCAACGTAGGCGCTGAACTGGCGCTTAGCGTCGGAAAATAGTGAGAGATATAACTCTTTCTCTTCTGGGCTAAAGTAGTCTCTTCTAACAACGACCGTCCGTGGGGGAAGCCCAAGATCGTCGGCACGTTGAATCTGTGAAATGATGTATAACGACCCGCAGGAACAAATAGAGGTACAAGTATACCTTTGTTCGTCTGAGCATCATACGATCCAAAAGGACTCTCAGCTTCTTGAAAGCCGTTTTGCCGTCGTCTACCATGCCGCTCTTTTGGATAGGTGTCAAAATTTCATTGTTCCAGAAACACGTCTTGGATACAACGCATCAGCAAAAATGGATCACCAGAGGGAAAACACTATCTCACATGTTGCATGGGGCTGTGGCCACATTCTTCGCAGAAATGGTTAGAATGGCGTCATTCAGACAGCGGTCATAGAATACATACGATCACAACTCTTTTTATCCGAAAATTTCCAGTGAAGAGATTTACATGCGCATTTCTTGCCTGTGACACAATTTGTGAGATAAGATGAAGTCAAGGGGAGATGACTCACAGAAATAGAAAGCGAAAGGGTCGCCTCCTAAGAAACGGATCATGCTGTAAAGCTCCCCGACACGGTTCTGTAGCGGAGTGCCCGACAAGCACCACTTGTAGTTACTGCCCAACTCAAAACAAGCTTTGGCAGTGTTAGTAGAGCGTTCCTTGATGTTGTGGGCTTCATCAAGCTAGACCACAACGCGCAAACAAATCAGTGTCAGTGCGAAAGCGGCTGAATACGGAAAACGTACAACGATCCGGTTCCATGTGATCTGGTGAAGGGGGGATGCCTCTTTAACGATGTGCCCTTTGCGCTTGAAACCACTTTCTTGTTTTCTGAAGCAGCTTTCCACCACAGCGTAACTGGTCAGGACCTGCCCATAGTCTACATAGGATGAATCATATCACGGTATAAGGCGGACATACGACGTCATATTTTTTGAGTTCTTGGGGATTAACAATGCGAGAAGCACCATGCCAAACGAGAACATTCATACCCTCTGTGTGGGCATGAATCTCGTTGCGCCATTGCATAATCGCAACGGTCGGTCTAGGGGCGGCTGCAATCAAGGGACGTGAACGCAGGATACAATAACACTTACGCAATGACTAGGTTGGGCGTTTTCAAGTCGGATACAAAGAGGGAAATCATTTGGATAGTTTTTCCCATGCTGCATGGGGTAAAGGTTTAAAAGCAATCTCAACAAAGAAGGTCAGTTTGCTTACCCCATTTCATCCTGAATATCGATTGAGTCAATACCCGGAAGAATGGTAATGCAATGAACGCTTACGGCTAACATGCCACCTCGCCAAATACCATTTTCTTGCTTTCGCATCCACCAAAGAGACTCCTGTTGGAACGGCAAGAGCGAAACTTTCAACCCGGAAGGCTGTTCAGCTTTCTCGGGTGTGATTACAGAGGTTTGTTCTTCAAGATCACCCCATACAGTCTTGAGTTCCGGATGGTGTCTCTGTAATGCCAGGGTGTTCTTCTCCGACTACCACACACATTAAACGGACGAAGATCTGACAGGTTGATCTGGGGCATACCCGGGTTAACCTGCGGCCAAGCTTTTCGGCCAACAAACGTTCTTCCCTCTTCATTTCACTTCGCTCACGCCGTACAAGGCGTCGTCGTCGTACCCTTTCAGTCCATGACGTGCAGAGAGAGTCATTGGGATTCTCGACCTTGTCCTTCTTGGGCCTAGTCTTTCCTTTCTTTTTTGAAGGCGGGTCTGACTGGTCATCAGACTCGGTAGAGTTCGCATCGATTTCTTCGTCGCTCTCTACATTACGCTCTTCGCACCGGCTCGTGGTTGGCAACCTGGAAGTCGATGGGCCATCATCCGACCTTTGCTGGGCTTCACGACGGGCAGTCCTGTGGGACGCCTCGATGGCCGCATTCATCAGGAGGGTTTCTTCTTCTGATGCCGCTGTGTAGTCCGGATCACTGTTGTCGGATTCCTCATATGTACCATCGGATTGTAGCTCATCTTCGGACGTTGGCGCATTGTCGGGCTCTGGCGTGTCAATGGCTCTCGCCTTTCCTTTGCCCTTATTAGTTGGCGCGGGTGTACATTCGGCCTAGCATCAGTTGTTTGACTTAGTCATGATATTGGGAACGAGCCAAACTATTCTCGCCTTTGTCTTCAAAGCCCGCGTGGCTGATACCTTGACGACCACAGCATCTGCGATGACTCTCCGTTTCGAAGCAACGCTGGTGTCCACTTCATCTTCAGCTACGCGCTTTCGAGAGCTTCTTGTGACAATAGCGAGCGTAGACGTTTCTTTCACTGGAACTGGCTCTGGGTCAGACTGCGTATCAGGGGTTCCAGATTCCGCCAAGCCTGCGAGGCTGAGAGGGGACGCCGAAGAGCTTGTAGTCGGCGTTGTCGTTGTCGCGGGCGTTGTCGAGCTACGACCACGTCTTCTCGTCTGCACCATGGCTGGGCAGAGGGCAGCACACAAAGGGAACCCAAAAGACAAGGGCGTCACGAAAAGAAAAAGACGCGTCTAGTGATCTTAATTAGTGGCGTATCACGTGATTCTCTTCTTTGTGTGACACTCCCGTTGGGCAATTCCAAATTTAGAGTCACTCCTAAGTTAACAGCACAGGAGCACAGGCTAGCACGAGCCTTATGGCCTGAAATTACTTACTTCGAATGCTAAAAAAATAGGCATAGATGAAGAGTCACATGGACGGGTCTCGTGCATGTTGATCCACGCGTCATGGGCAATACATGTCATCTGCACAACGCGGAGGATGTTCCGAGTGGCCCTAGAGACACCACGGTGAACCGGCGTGGCCGTCTCAATATTTACCCTTCGCTCCGCTTACCCGCACATCGAACCATGCAAGCTATAATCATCGTGTCATGCGGTATGGTGAGACCTTGGCATCAAATTAGGCTTGCTACCATTCGGGGCTTCCCTGACCGCGGCAAAAACAGTAGATCGACTCGTCGGTGCTAGAGAGACGAACAGGGCCGACAGCTCGAGGGAGGTCCAATCCAATCCATCATGTTTTGATTCGCTCACGTGGCGTACACCGTAGTGTTTCTTGATCCAAAGGGATCAGAGTGCTGGGAATGGGAGCAAAGTTTCACCACCTTCGGCTGCAGTAGTTGCTATGCCCACCAAAAGAGCCTACCAGGCGCATTGTGAGCACCCTGTTCTATTCCGCGAGCCTCCAAGGTAAGTTATACGTGTCACACGACGTTCCGCGGACGAATTAGCTGGTGCTAGGGAGTTTTCGAGACTTTCCTGTGCGAACCTCGATCGCTGGTCGTCATTATCAATCATCTCTTGCGTATGTATAGACACCTCTCACACGCCGGCTTCCGCCACGTGGCTGTAGCCAGATTATTTTCGCCAATCGTTCTAATCTGGGGTGGGTGATTGATAAAGAAAAGGCTATCGTATGTCATCCCGAGAAGGTTGGGACTGGAAGTCTGCAAAGGTTTTCCGTTCAAAAGCCGTCGGCTCCGCTGCTCATACAGTCCCTTGTGTGTGGGTAGGTGTCACATTCCATGAGGAGAGCTTACCATATACGCATGGAACTGCCTGGGAGGTGTCACCAGTTGAAGGTCTCTTGGTCATGCGTTCGCTAACCTCCACTGACAAGCTGTGGGTAGTAAGCGGGACGGAAGTCCGCACATAGGGGTTTCCATGGAAAAGGCACGTGAAACGGTGTGTGGCGAGAAGCATTTACAGTATAACCTCACAGATCTCATGGGACCGCACAACGCTGTATCTGGACTTCGCCGCTTGTTCATTTATTGCATCAGGAGATTCCCGCCGGTAATGAAGTCAAAGATTAAAAAATAAAATCATTAGGGTTGATTGTACCCATAGGAGGTGTACGCGGGAGCACTTGGGGGAGCCAAGAGTGCCTCATACGCAAATTTCCTGGCCAGATCATTAGAGGAGAAAGCTGGTGCCTCGTTACCAGGTCCAAATTGATCCCGTGCGCTTTCCCAAGAGTACGAGGGGATTTGTGGAGTATCTGTGGGTTTAAACCGAATTGATGGAGGAGGCGGAGGCGGAGGAGGTATAACGCGACCTTCGCGCTTCATAGGATCTAAATTTCCATGCGTGTAGCTCCCCTGCTGTCGCACAGGAACGGAATTAGAAGGGACGTGAGGTCCCTGAATGCCCCGATCGATGAACTGATGGGAGTGCAATGGGGACGGGAATGAGCGGCCCAGTGGCACAGAGGCAATGTGGGTCCGGTCTGAATAGGATGGCCTACTAGCAGAAAGTGCTCCCGTTTCCTCAAACTCGCTAAAACAGGGCTCCGTCGGGGGGTTGCCGTGTGAACGTGTTGGAGGTATTGGACCGAGAGAGGGAATTGGGGGCGGAGAATGTCGTGAGGAAATGATGTTAGTGGCAATTGGCGGGTTCGCTGTTGGGACCGTGGTCTGGGTCAGTCCTGGTATCCTTCTCAGGGTTCATCCAACGAACCTGAGCCTGATCCTTGGGTTCCGTACCCTGTCCCCCCGGTTTCTGCGTGGGTAGGTCGCTGATACTGAATTAAGCGCTCGGCTTCGGATCTATCCCTTTCCTGGTTTAGAGAACCTATTGTGTCAGGTATCTCAGTGGGGTGAGAAGCGGGAGTGATAGGAGTATTCTGCTGCTTTCCGCATGAAGTTCCAAAAATATCCAATCTACCAGATGATAGGTTTTCGTACGCGAGACCGTGTGCATCAGATGAAGGGCCTCTCGTTTTGTCAGACGTGGAGCGCGTAAGAGCACCGATGTCCCCAGTCGCATTGGGAAACGGTCGGGAGTCATGATTCGCACGGCCTACCGTGGTCGAGGCCTCTGGAAGTCTGGAACCACGTTATTACGGGATTGTCAGACGGGAGTTGAATTCGATAGGAATAGGACCTGTACCTTTGCGGTGCGAGAGGTGGACCACTTCGCTTGGTAGTGGGTTTAGTGTGGTAACTAACCAAATGGGAGCAGCCGGTCGTGCCTTTACGATTTACAAGAGGATCGGGTGAAGCTCTTGTGGGCTGGTTATTCGGGAAATCAAAAGATAACACTGATAGAGGGCGCAAATTGGGTGACAGGAGGGGCATCGCCGATTGTTCGTCATGTGGGGCTGCGCGTGGAAGCGGAATCGGGGATATCGAGGACAACTTATCGGACAATTCGACGTCAATTGGAACGGCGCCTGAGGAACCAGAAGATGGATCAGATGGATTCCATGTAGCGACGGATGGAAGCGGTATTTCAGCGTCTTCAAGTATGTTTCTCCTCATACCTACAAATAAAGACGTCTGATCTGGAAAGGTGTACCCTGGAACTTTGCCAGGGACATAAACAGCCGAATCGTGTGAGTCTGAGGAAGGGGGTGGCGAAGGGGGTGGTGATTGCGAGGACTGTGGCCCTATCGCTTCCTGGGGCAGTGTTTCGGAGTTTATCATGGGTAACCTATCGGTGGATGCCTCAGCGACATTGGTTGCCTGGAGATCATCAAACGCTGGCGGGGGAGGCTGGTCGTCGACGAGAGAATACAAGGGGACCTCTTCGTGATGGACCTCAGGTGGTGGCTGGAGAGAGATACCGTGGAGATCATCTTCCCAGGTGACAACCGCAGGCGGTCGTATGACCACTGGTGCAACATCAGCTACAGTCTCTTCACGTAAATTGGATAGGTGCTCATTTTCCTCAAAGGCAGACGGCGAAGGTGAAGAGGGAATGACCTGTTGCTGCTCCAATCGCGAAGGCGAAGCTACCGTCCCACTTGCAGCAGGGGGTGGATGAAAGTTCCGAGGTATTTCCACGTATGCTCCCCGTCTATCCGGAGCACCATGAACGTCGCGTACTGGGATATCGTGGCACAGAGGTCCCACCGATGCATCGAGAATCAAGCAAGGACTTTGAACTCCGGATCGGGGGGTGACATGTTGTGATGGGAAGTATGATGTAAAAGGATTAGCCGAGTACGACAAACGAGCCACAGGCAAGGAGTTTGGGATTTGCAACGTTGGCAGGCGCCTCGTTGCACCCACTTCAGGATTGATAGAACCCAGCGACGAGAACTGATGCGTGATGACACTGCTGTGGTATAAATCAGAAGGATCGAAAGACTGCGGAACTTCTGGGCTGGTGTGGAATAACGAGGTCGCGGCGGGCAAGGTTTTACGATGTAGTATGCCACGCGAAGCCCGACTCTCAATCCTTGTAGGTACATCTGGAGAGGACGTATGTTTCATGGACGGTAAAACTGGAACGCTGGCGGAGGGTAGATCCGAAGACTTGTCGCTCAGTGCGCTCGCATAAAGGCGCTGCGCAAACGATGGCCCATGGTCGGAGGAACCACTTGCAGGGCAGACAAGCTGTGAAGGCACTACGGATCGTGGATCGGACCTCGTCCCCGTCCATCTCCTTTCGATGGTATGATACAAGGCCCGTTCGTGGATTTCGCCGCCAGTTCTCACAGCATTTGCATATGCTTGAGCAGGAGTTGCCACACCGACCTCGCTAGCACAAAGTGGGCTCCTGGTCCTAGTATCGGTAGAACAGGCCGACCCGCGGTCGTCGTTAAGGTCACTGACCCATCCGAGTTTATCAGCTGTCCGTCGTCTGGTAGGAGGTAACCTACATTGGTGTGTTCCCATGTCCAAGTCCCGGCTGTTGACTAGGCCAGACCGTGCTGCGATGCGAGCTCGCGCCATCATGACGACTCATTGACGCTTTTAAATGGTTGTTGGAGGTCGGGGATGGGAGGAGGAAGTGACAACAATCGGGACCCGCAACGAGGCCAACGTACCTTGAGAGCGCTCAGGGACATCAGGGACGCTGGGAAGGCTATGTCAAGCTGTTTACGAGAGCCTGGGAGTCTGTACATTGCAAGACATTCAAATATGTACAAGTGATTCTGCACATCCAGTAGGTGGTGAAAAAAGAATTGAATTCAAGGGACTGCTTTGGTCATAAGTGATTTACCAGCCTCCTCCATCGAAGCTGCCCATCTGATTGTCTTCCCAACCATCTTGATAACCTGGGAAGCAAATTTAAGAAAACAAACGGTGCACAAATTTGGTACAGACCTTGTTCAAAACCTTCTTCTCTCTCGCGTTCGTTATGATCCTCAACGGCATCCATCAGGAGGGCACCGCCTACTAGACCTGCACCGCCTATGTTCCAAGATCCAATTAGTTCAACTTAGATCAGAGCACTCCATCCACGAACCCGCCAAAAGTGCTGTTCCCATGCCAGGTCCTTTCTTGTGATGCTTGTGCTCCTCCTCAACGTAAACAACTCGTTCTTGAGGGGGATAATAGCCTAACGTAGTAGGCGTTTACACATGAGTGTACATCAAGAGCCTCACAGGACTCAAACACACCTCTGTTCTCAGGGGGACGTTGTGCGTAAGAACCTGAACCGTATCCTGGGGCATTGTAATAGCCCTGAGGGGGAGGTCCATAAGATGGTTGGTATCCCCCATAACCCTGCGGCGGGTGGGTACCGTATGGTGAGCGATTGTAGGAGCGATCAGGAGGACCCGGCGGGGGGCCGAAGCCCTGGGGTATGGGACCAAGAGGATGTTCCCAAGATGAACGTGGTGGTTGCTCGCGCGCGTTTACGTAGAACCTAAATAGTCAGGATGGGCGTGGTTTGCTAATACCATCGACCGATGGCGTACCATTGCCTATATCTACACCAGAAGATGATCAGTGGCAATCGGGAAGAGGAGGAAGGGTGACACGGACTCCCAGTTGTACTGTTGTATCCAGCCATACGGAAGTTCTCTCGTATCTGGGTTAGGAGGAGGAGAGGCCATGCTGGCGGTAGGAGAGGACGACAGCGTCTGAGTGAGAACGGGTTTTATAGACTGTGCAACAGAAGCGGTGCACCTCGCTTTGTATCTTGTGGACATCGCTTTGCTGACGTTTGCGCAGTATTCACTCGCAGCGGCCCGAAGAAGGACGCGTACAAGACAACCGGAGACAAAACTAGATTGTTCAACAAAACTGGCCTCGCAACAATGTACGCACTATCCTGTATCGTAAGGAAAATATCGACAAAAAACACGTATAGTATCAGCAAAACGAAAAAAAAGCCCGAGGTGTGGCGTGTCATGAATGAAGTAAACACTGGATCATCGCTTTCCACCTAATTTACTTCCTCTTGTCAGCCTTTTTCGCCTTCTTGGCAGGTGGGGGGGTTGGCTCTTCGTCAAACTCCTCCTCCGAGGTTCCTTCGTCTGATGCCTTATCCTCGACTTCTTCTTTCTCCTCCCCGGTTGATTCTTCGTCAGAACCCGCTTCTGACTGTTCATTGTCTGAATACGCAACGATCACCGCTGACTTGGGTGCGGGCTTCAATGGTTTCTATGACCGCCATTCGGAACTCGTGGACGTAAAGACTAGAGAATAACTTACGGAGGCAGCCTTTTCAGACTTCTCAAGAGATTGGGCCCCTTTCCCCGGTAAGGCGGAGGTCCCTTCTGATGGGTCATGGTTCAGATGCGCGGCATGGTATTGGGCCAACTCTTCCTGATGAGTTTGTTTGGCAGCAGTCACTCTGTCAAAGTAGGGCTGGTCGCGAAGAGGTGAGGGCTCGACAAGGGAACGGGTCGTTGCACGATTACCTGTTTCTTGTCTTGAGGAAGGTGAGCCCACTGTTGAGAGATAAGGCCCATAAGTTCCCTATACTGGATGTTCGGGTTTTCTTTGCGAACAGCATTCCGAATGTCATTCTGGAAGAGGATGTATGCAGAGGGAGGGGCCTTGGGAGCATTAGGGTCCTTGGGTTTTTTCTCTCGCTTTCTTCGTTTCCCGCCGTCGTCCACTGCACCCAAGTGCGTGAGCTTGCGTTTCCTCGAAGGGGCGGGAATCGCATCGATGGCAGCCTGCAGGGCTTCGACGACTTCAGGATCATCAAGTGGCGCTTTGGCAACTACTTTGGCAAGCGCGTCTGCAAAATTACCGAATTGGCGCATGGCCTCGGCAGCAGTGGATAGTTTAGTGATAAACTACAGATACAACGGAGAATTCAGATAAGTTGCGGTGGCTACGACGCGCACACTGACCTCAGCCTTTGTTGTGTCCGTGTCGGTGGACTGTTCCTTGGGAATTTTGGGGCCCATGACCGGAGGGATGCGTGGAGACGCGTTTAGGGTAGTTCGGGAGAGAGAGACAAGGAAGGACTTGGTAGTGTGAAAATCGACTAGCATTGTTGATAGCTGCAATTATAAGCTTTTGTTTGTTGATGCCTATTAGGTTCGTTGCATTGAAACCCAACTAACCTATCAGGTAAGCAAGCATTGCTATTCATACAATTATCAGCCGGCCCACACGAGTTCGTCCTACGTGAACCAAGGCGATGGCAATGATCGTCGCACCTGTAATAAGAAAATAGTAAAGATCCAATAAAACCTACAGCGCACAGCCAGACTTGTTGTTTATCGTGCAAGGACGATTGTAGGGCTTTTCTTTCGGGACCTGGGTCGTATAGAGCCGTGTACAGTGTATTTGGCATTTCTCGTCGCGGCTAGAAGCACGGAGCGTCGACATTCTTGACTTGCAGACGATGGACGTTGAACGATACCGTCAGAAAAGCTCCTGCGCACCGCTTCGAGTGGGAACCACAGCCCGTGCCGTCTTGCCGCTGATGGGATTAAAATAGCGCTTGAATCGGAGACAGAAATGAGGGCAAGACTAATTGCTCCCTTGGCTGGTCAGTGCGCTTCAATCCTCCACCACAGAGACAGAACTCGCAGGCGGTTGAGCGTGGCGACCTGTTTAACGCCCTGCGAAAGGCGAAAAGGCTTGTACACCGTCTGCGTTCTTCTCTTCTTTTTCCGCGTCTCGTTTGCACAGAAATAAGCCGTTTAGAGTTGCCCAAAAACGCTTGAGAACCAAGGGACGGCAGAAAAAAAGAGAAAATCTGTCCAGATGGATAGTATGTACCCGAATGTGCCAAATCAATGGCCGCAGAATGTCCCCGACGCCCAGCACGTCCATGTTGACGGTGCACCGCCCTCAAACGACGACTGGAAAGACCGTTCAGCTACCAGCGCTAGTGCGGGTGGGTCAGCTGCTGCGCAGCCAAGCCTGGATCTGAGCGACTTTGGTCTGGGCGACATACCGGGTAAGCACTTTTTCAAGCGCCCATCAGCGTTTCAACGACATACTTGAACAAAACCGTTGACGAGTTTGCGTGCGACAGGGCCAGCGCCGTCCACGTCGACCTCGATATCGTCGCCACCGCAACCTTATTACGGTCACCCATATCAAAGCTTTTACATCTCTACCGTCTCTGCCCCGTATAATGCCTTGGCGTATGGTTCTATGGCTTGGCCGAACACTTCAGCACCCTTGCCACTCTCCAGCTATTCAACACTGAATGGTGCGACCACATCGTCACTATCGACGACATCCCAACAACAGATGGCGTCTCCTCCACCCCCTCCACCTCCTCAGCCGCAACTGATGATCGAGTAGGTGGACCGTCGTTTTGGCCCTACGGCGACTAACGTTCATTCCACAGCCCCGCACTGACGACGATCAGTGGTGTGGAAACTGCTCGACCATATTCGCAACCTTCCAGCCAAGTTGTACCAGCCGGGCAGCCCCCCCAGTCACGTCAGCAACAACCGCAATACCAGTATCAGCAACCTACATTATCGATTAATCCCTCTTATGTTCTTCCATCGCATTTCTATTCGCATTCCCCACAGCACCAACCCACTCAATCACAATCCCCGCCTGCCACGCTTTCTCCTCATGTCCTTCATTCTCCCTCCACTTCCATGACTGGTACTTTGTCTTCTTTTTACTCCCCGTCTACGTCATCAGCATCAACGAGCACCTCCGCAGCTCCGATCAACCCTCAGGCCCGAAAGGATAAATTCTCGGCTGATATCAGACCCTTTCTCCAGCCCAACTCCTTTACTGGGGCTGGCGCTGTCAACTCTCTTGTGTCACATATCGATGGGTTTGGTTCCCAGGACGTAGACCCGACTACCCGACTAGAAATATTGACGAAAATCAGGGACAACGCCGGAAATCATTATTTCAGAGCTTGGCTAGAAAATGTTGCTGCGATGGATATTACTCGCGAGTGGCTGAAAACTGGTCTCATGGCTAAGAGCGATAGCCTTTTAGTTGAAACCATAATGCCATTGCTCCATGTCAGTCTAATTCGAGATGCTGTCGCGCGAGATAAGCCTGATAAAACTTTTCTCAGATCGTGGATAGACTTCCCATGACAGTCGATGTTTTGAAGGCGTCGAAGTTGGGCAAGATCATCGTCAAACTCGTGAAAGAACCGCCAGCACCAGGTGAGCACCGTTTCAGCATAATCTTAATCTACCCCTGCATCCAATGGAGAGATACATACGTCTGCCCCTGCATGGAAACGTGGTCGTCTGTCGTATCATAATCTAAGTGAAAGCCATCATGTATCTAACGTTTGTCCGTTTGTCATTATCCTGCCGCAGCGATCAAGGATATGGCGTCGAATTTAGAACGGAAATGGCGTCAGCTGGTGGAAACCGCCACGAAACAAGCAGAAAGCAATATGACGGAAGGTGGGTCGTGCCAGTTTGTTTCGCGGTCCGACGAGCGCTAACTTTTATTCTAGATGTGAAACCCAAGAAACGGAAGTTGAGCGAGCCACCAGCTGCCAAAGCACCACCTCCCACAAAGAAAGCTGCTATCACACCCGCAGCATCATCTTTTAAGGTAACCGTGAAGAAGGAGGCGAAGCCAGTATCCCTGCCTGTCAAAGACTCGCGATCGGATTCGTCGTTCTTCTCGGCTCCAAAACCGAAGCCGAAATTACCCAGTTTCAAGAAGGCTCCGGTGACTGTCAAGAGGGAGCCGGATACGAATGTCGCGCAACCGTCATCGATCGATCCATTTCAGGAAGCACTCAAGTCTATGGGTAAAGCACGGAAGGCGTCCCCCACCGTATCCACGCCCCCTTCGGTTCCGGCGGTAAGCACACCTCCTGCAGGTATTCCCACCGGTAAGACGAAGCGAAAGTCGGTCTCGTGGGCGCCGGAAGGCCAATTGGAGTCGATCCGGCTGATCGAACGTGCGGTCTACGACGATGATCCAGTGGATGTCAGCCCCCTGCCTTATTTTCACGTGTACTGTACATTGATATCGCGTGTTCTGGACTCGTCTGATAGGGTACACATACTGCGCACAGTCTTCGCGATCTCGATCGGGGAGAAGGGGCAGCATTGCATGCACATTTGTTCGAAGAACTCATTGACTGGTCGGACCCATTAAGTGAGTCACCGAGATCATGACAAAATTGTTCGATCACTAACGACTCCCAAAATTCCATTCTTACAGCCATCGATATCCCGATAGATATTGAAGTGATGCAACGCGGCCTACAGAGCACTGAGAAGACGGCTCAAGAGGAAAGGGAGCAGACCGCGCTGGGTGCGCTCTATATGAACGTGGCGCAGATACCAGACAGCCCAGTTGAGCCTGCCATGACGATTCCGGAGGAGGATGTAGATGCGGACGTCAAGATGATGACAGTGGGACCGGAGGGCGATATGATCTTTTGGAGTGAAGCTGCACAGCCACCGCAGGTGTCGGTCGCAGACTTGGTGAACCAGCTTGCGGCTGGTGGTGTAGATCACCCGATGAACGGCTCTACGGCGGCCAGCGGTCTGTCGATGGGCTTTGACCCGAGCGTCCTGTCGTCCATACAGCCAGAGCAGATGCAACAGTTGATGCAACAGGCACAGGCGCTGCTCAATCCGGGGCAAGCGTCGGGTGGCAGTGGACAGCCACCGCCATTCGGGAGCGCGGGTCAGACGCCAGGTTGGGGTGCACCAGGCCAGTTCCAAGAATTCGCGCAGGAGTTCGCTGGGGACGATGCCGGCGCACGGGCTCGATGGACAGCTGACAGAGGGCGAGGACGCGGGGTTCGTGGACGCGGTGGTCGTGGGAGGGGCGACGATGGGTCGTATAAAAGTAGTAAACGAAGACCATGCAGTTTCTTTGCGGAAGGAAGGCGAGCATCGATCACATCCGAATCGTTGAGAGCGGAACAAAACTGACGACTCGTCTTTTTCGTGATTGCAGATGCAGATACGGCGACCAATGCGATTTTAGCCATGAACCTATTTTCTAGTGGACCCATTTACTCTATTTCCAGGACCGGTTTCCATTTTTCTCGCTTGCATGCGATATTGTCTATGATCATGTCCATTACTTGGTCCATTACGGTCCGGTCGATCCTATCAATCGTTCGCGTCATAAAGTGAGGTTAATCTGCGAGGTTATTTATTGAGCGTCGGGTCGGTCATATCGATCACCGCGAAAGTGTTCAACAGAGCATTGTCGTAGTAGTAGTAGTACAGAAAGCTATAAATAACACATTGATGAGGGCATCACCAGAATCCGGGCAACGGCAGCACAGTTCACGTCCTGCCAAAGATAGAAAGATATATGTAACAGCCGAATACACGCGAACGCGAGAGAGAGGAGGGCTGATATGGTGGTCATGCAAAATCACAATATACTTCCGACGCCTCGATAGCGACACAAGATATTCCACAAAAATCCATCAGATGCTAACCATTCCGCTTTTGTTTGCGAGTCTTTTTTGATTGTGGTTCAGCGTTGCCGATTGTCGGCGAATTGGTATCGTTGGGTTTGCGTTTGAGGGTTGCTGGGATCATCGTCGGGGTAGATGAGGTCAGTCCCGCCTGCGAAGGAGCGGGAGGCTGATTAGGTGCTGGGGGAGCGGGGCCGGAGGTGTGGAGCTTACTCTGCTTTGGGGGGACATCAGCAGAGGGTGGCAGAATATTTTGAGGTGAACTGCCAGGTAGCATAGAATGTGTATGGATAGTCGATGATGACATGCCCGGATACAGCGTCGACGTGGGTGGGCCGCCGTAGCCCTGGAAAGTCCCAGGTCCACCACTGCTCGGAAGTGGACCCATATATGTACCATTGACGGTTGGGTTATGTTGTTCCTCCCGCAGTTTCTTTGCCAGCGCTGAGAGTGCATCTACGTGGAGAATTTTATCAGGCGGCGTATTCATATGTATTCGGGAGTGGCGTAGCTACCCATCGGCCCCAGTTGCGTTTGGCTTGCGAATGCAATCAAGTCTGTCATCTGACTTACGCTCTCGGCCAACTGCAAGATGAAACCGGTTTAAATCATTGCGCGATATAAACATCATGTCGTACGAACCTCGAGACATCGCATCGTGGCTTGCGGGATGCCAAACGCGTTGACCGGTTCGCCTGGTATGGATGCGTGGTCGATCAAAATGCGAGGGTCATCCCATTGTCTATCCTCCTCTCGTTGACCGACAGGTGCGCCATTCGGGCTGGGGGTAGGTGCATTACGCGAACGAGGTGTCTTGGGTGTTTCGACAGTACGTTGGCCAGCGATTCCATCGAGAGAGATGAATTTTTCGTGCGTATGTGCATCGAACTGAAGCTGGTCAAACCTGAGCGCAAAATGTGCTTGTTGGGGTTGTGCAGGACCCGTCAGTGGAACGATGACGACGTGGACTGTCAAGGGGCCGCGTAGCGTGACCGTGTACCCGTTGTTATACTTGTATGTCCATACTGCGCTGACGCATTCCACGACTGCGTGATGCTGGGCAATAAGTCTCTCGCGTGCGCCGTCGAGTGACAGTGTCATAGACTTGACGCCCGATTGGGTGGTCACCAGAAAAAAACGGGGTAGTATGGGAACGCCGATTTCTGAGTGCGGTACCGTCGGTAATTAATGTCAACAGCGCGACTTAAGCTGTCGGAATGCGGCCAAGTGACGTACCAAAGGGTTTCGCTTCGTTCCTCTGGTTATCTTTCCACAGTGTGACCTTCATGATCGCCTTCGGTGTGAAGTATTCTTGCACCAACCCATTCCAATATGATAACTGATGTTTCTATCAAAGAATTCCAAGTCGATGAGAAGGCTAATAGCAAATTAAGGATGGAACTAACGTGATGATTCTCATTCGAAAGCTGTCCACTAAACTGTAGTAAACGAGTGAGCCCTTGACCGAGTCCTACTGGGGGGGCCATCCTGCTCATATAAGGCATCAGGATCGTTCCAAGACAGAACCAATGATGTCTAAACTCACACAGGAGGTCGTGGGATGAGGGGGGGTTGAAGTTGCGACGTACTCGCTTCCGAGGAAGCCGCATTGGTGGAAGGCGAGTTGGTATTCGGTCCCTGGGGTGGGCGAGGTGCTATCGGTGGCTGCACCGACGGGGACTGTCGTTGATGTGGTGATGACTGAGGAGGCTGGGTATGGGGGGTTATTCGGGTGGAAGCGAGATGTCCAGATGAAGAAGAGGGGAGTTGTGATTGAGTTGTCCGTGGTGTGTGTGACGGTCCTGTCTGTGACGGTGGGCGACCAGGAGGTCCTTGTGGCTGAGACTGTGGTCGTTGGGGTTGCTGTTGCACATGTGCAGCCATAGGATCTGACGGAGAATGTCGGTGAGGTGGATGCATTTGTCGTGGTGGTACAGGATTCCCGTGTGCAGCATTAGGATGTGATGGCGGACGTTGTGGTGGAGGAGGATTTGGTTGCGAGACAAAATGACTACCAAAGTTGTCATTTTGTTGAAGCTGCTCGAACTGTTGTGCGGGAGTAGGCTGAAATGAAGCACGAATTGGAGTGGAGGTATTTTGAAGACCATCTCCAATGGACTGTGGTATTTCGAGAGGGTCGTTTTGGGAAACGGGGGGAGTGAATGAGAATGGAGCACCGGGGTTCGGTATTCGACCCGAACCTGGGACCATGTTCTGGGAGAAGTGGTTATTCTGGAGGCCCGCGAAAGCATTGTCAGGATGGTTCATCGGACGAGGTCCCGGTGCTTGAGACGGGCCGGGCTGGCCCATGATCATGTTAGAAGCGGCATGCTGCTGCTGGGGATGTGTGCCTGGACGAGGTGAAGAGGTGAGGGTGGGGGCGTGATGAGGGTGGCCAGGGACTGTGGGCTGGAAAGAATTTTGAGATAAGGACTGCTGGAGAGGTGCCTGGGGCACTCCTGGGGGTTGTGGTAGACTGTTCATGATCTGGGATGTTGCGGATGATGCCCTGAGAGGATTCTGTGGCACAGCGGTAGCACTCGGTTGCCGACCCATTAAATCAGGGGAGATTGATCCCGGGATGGAGGAAGGTAAGCGAGACATGATGGGCTGCTGAGGAGGGGGACGAAGGTGGGCAGACATGTTAGACTGTGGATTGATGGCCATGTTGATACCGTTGAGTGAGGGTTGGGCGGGATGCATGCCAGGAACATGCGAGGCGGCTTGATTAAGGCCCTGGGGATGAGACTGGACACGGCGAACCTGTACGCTGTTGATGCCTTGCTGCATCATGCCTGCAGGAAAAGCCATGGATTGGAGCGGGTTATGTCCGAGCTGGGCCATATGGGAAGCACCTGGGGGGGCAGCGGATGTATTCATCTGTGGATTCTGACCCTGCTGTAGTGCATTCTGACGCATCTGGTACCTCGCTGCGGTGGTCTGGAGGGGCGTATTGTTGTTGTTCTGCACGCCGGTCGGGAGCATAGCCGCGGAAGGATTTGGAGCGTTGGACATGAGGCCGATGTGGTTTGGGGACTGCTGCTGTTGGGGGGGGTGCTGCTGGGAGGGGAGAAAATGGGGGTTGTTGATAGCTACCTGGGAAAGCTGGGGGATGTTCTGCTGTGTGCGTAACATGTCGGGGGTAGCACGAACGTTCATGGCGAGTGGGTGAGAGTCGGTGGACGGATGAGAAGGGAAAAAGTGGAGAGAATACGGACACGGGACGAGCACGGGTCAGAAGGAGGGCGCGCGGGGGGAGAGTGACGAGGGGGAGGGGGAGGAGAGAGAGAGCCGCCGCGGCGGGGCGGTCGCGACGGAGATCGACCTTGTCGGGGGAGTCGTGTACGGGGGTCGGCGGGGAATATATGATAAATGGGAAAAAATAAAAGCAAGATATGATATTTGTGATATTTTTCGCGGGGAAGATATGTCAGAGCCTCGACGAGCACGTCGACGGCAGACTCAAAACTTGCGCGAGTGCCCACACTCCCACACCCTTTGCCACGTGCGCGTCCCTGCCACCGACAGTCACTGAAATGGTCCGAAAACTAAAACATCACGAACAAAAATTACTCAAAAAAGTTGATTTTCTCGTCGTTCGTATCTTTCTTGACCTCCCTTTTGACGTCGCGTTGACCAACCCCGCTAGTGGAAACAAGATGTCAACCTGCGCGAGATGAAAGTTCTTCGTAGATACCATGTACAAAACCGAGAAGACTATCACAAGTCGGTCGTTCCCCCGCACGTCTCGCCATCGCTCATCTCCCCCAGGTACAACAAACTGTGCGGTGCACTTCGCTCGTATGCACACCGCCTCGCCATGCTCCCCGCGCAGGACCCATTCCGTACCCAGATGGAGGGACAGCTTCTCTCCAAGCTCTATGACATCGGCGTCCTTTCCTCTCAGGCAAAGCTCAGCGACGTCGACAACAAGCTCACCGTCGCAGCTTTTTGTCGCCGTCGTCTCGCCGTGTTCATGTGCATGACCAAGATGGCCGAAACAGTCAGTGCAGTACGTGCGTTCGCGTGCTCTTCAGCCGTGCACCTACACCGCCCCAGGCCGCAAAGTTCATCGAACAGGGTCATGTCCGCGTCGGTCCCGATACAATCACGGATCCTGCCTTTCTCGTCACGAGGCATGTCTTTTCCGTCCCATCACATTCATCGCCTCACCCTCTATAGGCACATGGAGGATTTCGTCACTTGGGTCGACACCTCCAAACTCAAGCGCACGGTCATGGCGTACAACGACCAGGTCAGTTCCCCCGCAACCTCTCCCTTGTCTTTGCTGACCGTGTCTAGCTCGACGATTTTGATCTGCTGTGAGCGCTACTCTGCGTGTATGCCGCCCACACTATCCTTGTCGGCACGTCGCGAACCCAGTCCGATGGCGGGCTTTGCACGGAATTGCCCCACGGCGTCAGCATGTCGTTACTTTGCGCCAGTAGTGTATCCGCCATTTATGCGATCGCAACTTCATACCTTGTACTCTTGTCTGTATTCGATCGTCTCCCATACTGTACTAGCGCCGAGCATAGAGAATGCAGTTTTTCACGCGAGTTGTCGCCGCGCCAAACATGCCAGGCAGTAATCGTCGCTAACAAAGTTGACAAACCCTTCAGCATTCCCCACAACCGTCTCTCTCTTTTATCCTTTTTTTAAACCTTTCTCGTACACGTACTATCTTTCTTTCTTGGAGGCAAACAAGCCACTAGCCTGTCGTTTGCAAGTGGAGTCTTTCGACCAGAATCATGGCGGAAGCCGGTGAGGGGAATATCAAGGTCGTGGTACGATGTAGGCCTCTCAATAGTCGCGGTACGCCTCGGACAGACAACCCTTCTCGACACATCTCATCGCTCACTCATCTCTTTCCTCTCCTTCTGCCGTCTCTTCCGTGAACCGATCATGCAGAGCTCACACGAGGCGCCAAGCCGCTCATCCGTATGCAAGGAAACCAGACGTTCCTGGATCCGCCAGAGGTTGGTTCCACCCAGGACACCAAGCGTGCTACGGAGCGGAAAACGATGGCCTTCAGCTTCGACAAGAGTTACTGGTCTGCTGGACCCCGCGATGAGCCAGGGTACTGTTCACAACAGACCTTGTACGACGATCTGGGAAAGGAATTGTTGGACCACGGGTTTGCGGGATTTAATGCATGTATTTTGGCTTGTGAGTCTCTCGTGAGCCTGTCGCTCCATCTTCCCCCGTCGTGCTGAAATACCATACGCGTCAAGATGGACAGACTGGTGAGTGGCTCTCAGGTGGTGTCGACCATGAGCTATTCATGCAATTTTCTCGCCAGGTTCTGGTAAATCTTATAGGTGTGTTTCGCATTACATCACGTATGCGCCCAAAGTCCATTGACCTTGGCCATTGGGTAGTATGATGGGGTGTATGTGCTTCACGATTCGTACCCTCGCACCCCCTGACATGCCTCGTCATCTCAGATGGGCCGGACAAGGGAATTATACCTTTAACATGCTCGGAGTTGTTTGTACGCGTAGAACAGAAGACGGCTGAGGATCCCAATATCCATTTCACAGTAGAGGTATCATATATCGAGGTATGCTTCACTCGCTCGCTCGACACCCGTTACCACAATATGATGACCACAGATATATAACGAAAAAGTGCGCGACCTCCTGAACCCCAGAAACACAGGGAACTTGCGTGTGCGTGAGCACCCAAGTCTAGGACCATACGTCGAGGATCTTTCCAAGTTGGTCGTGAGCAGTTATGACGAGATGATGACCCTCATGGACGAGGGAAACAAGGCGCGGACGGTCGCTGCCACCAACATGAACGAGACGTGAGTTATAATGTCGTGCTCCACATTCGACCGGGAATATTCAATACACACCTGTCAGGTCGTCTCGATCCCATGCCGTATTTACCCTGCTGTTGACCATGAAGAGACGTGACGTCGACACGAAGCTAGATACCGAGAAGGTATCCAGAATCAGGTCTGTCTCATCTTCGGAGCATTGACATGAGCCGAGCTGATATCCTTGCAAGTTTGGTCGACTTGGCAGGTTCAGAGCGTGCCAACTCGACAGGGGCGACCGGTCAACGTCTCAAAGAGGGTGCAAATATCAACAAATCACTCACGACGCTCGGAAAGGTCATTTCTTCGCTCGCCCTCGCGAGTCAGGACGGGGGCAAGAAGGGGAAGAAGGGCAAGGCGGAAGAATTTATCCCTTACCGTGACTCTGTGAGAACGAAAATCTGCCCATTTCTGTGGTTCTAACGGACACGCCGTCGGACATTAGGTTTTGACATGGTTACTCAAGGACAGCTTGGGAGGAAACTCGAAGACGGCTATGATCGCCGCCATTTCGCCAGCTGATTACGAGGAGACGTTGAGCACGCTGCGGTACGCTGATCAGGCGAAGAAGATCAAGAACAAGGCCATCGTCAACGAGGATCCGAATGCGAAACTCGTGCGCGAGCTCAAGGAAGAGTTGGAGTTGCTCAGGAGTGAGTACATACCGGACGAATCTGCGGTGTACATCCATTGATCTCATCGCAAGCTCGCGTGGCGTCGTCGAGTGGAGAGGATACATTCGACCCGCATATACCCCCCGAGAAGCAAAAGGTTACGTACCAGACAAAGGACGGAAAGATCAAGACAGTTACGAAGGCAGAGCTGCAGGAGCAGATGGAAACCAGCGAGAAGTTGATGCAGAGTCTGAACGAGACGTGGGAGGAGAAGTTGGTGAGGACGCAGGAGGTGCAGAAGGAACGAGAGAAGGCGCTAGAAGAGCTGGGTATCACGGTGGAGAAGAACCTGGTTGGTGTGCATACCCCGAAGAAGGCTAGTGCGTTGCGATCACCAAATCAGCGTCACACTAACGTTTTTTTTTGTAGATGCCCCATTTGGTGAACCTGGTAAGTGTTATTATTCGAAGGCACCGGAGCGTGTGTTGAATGGACGTCTTCTCCGCTCAGAACGAAGGTGAGCATCAAACCCACTGGATACCTGTTTGGATTGATGACACTCTTCACAGACCCGTTAATGAGCGAATGTTTGATATATCAACTCAAACCTGGTCGTACCCTGGTATGTTCGCTCGTACGTGTGGATATCGTTGATGAGTACCCAACTTGAGGGAACAGGTCGGCCGCATGGACAGCGAAAAGCCGGCGGCGATCCGTCTCAGTGGAGACAACATATCCGAAGAGCACTGTGCGCTCGAGAATGTCGACGGCAGGGTCACGTTGCATGCCATGCCGGATAGCGTGACGGTGAGTGCGTCTTCGGGTGTACCTGCACGTTGTTGACTTGGCCCGATAGTTCCTGAACGGAAAGCAAATCACGCCGGGCCAGGTGAGTGTTGTGGTGGTATGTGAAGAAGTTCGTTGTAATCGTGCTTGCAGCCATACAAGCTACGGTCGGGTTACCGAATCATCCTTGGTGCGTCTGACCCAACGTAGTTTGCAACTTCTGTCGTTGATCGATTCTTGAACAGGGGATAATCATGTTTTCCGGTTTAACAACCCTGAAGAGGTTCGAAAGCAGCGTGATCGAGCAACCGCTCGCTCGAATTTGCACTTGAGCATCTCTGCTGCCGACCTCGAAGGCGCCGAGGCCAACGCTACGCCTTCGACCCGTCCTCCATCCAGAGCCTCGTCCGCAGGTGACGCGGACGTAGACTGGAACTTCGCGCGGCGAGAGGCTGCTCTAGCCCGACTGGGCCTCGACCCTACACTGGACAATCTTCCAGACGAAGAGATCAACAAGCTCTTTGAACGAATCACCAAGGTCAAGACGATGCGTGACCATAACTCGAAGCCGCGGCCTGAGAGTAGTCTCAGCCAACGAGACGACATGTGGAGCGAATCTGGACGGCCGATCTCTAGCAACGCGACGACAGACGACACGAGTGTTGACGCTGGGCCAAGCCATGGGAGCCCCGATACGGATGGGCCCCTCAAGGATGTCCAACATCAGCTCGAGTCTCGTCTCCAGGCTATCTCCGAGTCCAGTGAGGCTGAAGATCTGAAGGTGGAGAAGGATCATATGGAGCACCAGTTGAAGATGGTTCAGCAACAACTCAAGCGACTCATCAATGCGCGCGCACATGGCGAGTCGGAAGACGATATTGTCGGATTTGAGCCTGTCATCTACACAGCAAAACAATTGCGCCTGATACGCAAGGTCTTAGATAAATGGCGCGCTCATCGGTCGTTTTCCATGGCTGAGACGGTGTTGACCAATGCTGTCCTTGTGAAAGAGGCAACTGTCATCAGGTACGGTGTTTTTTGTGACTTGACAGGAGACCAGTTCCAAAGTTTATCTATTTGAATTTCGATTGTAGCAAGGAACTCGGCAAGGAGGTGTCGTACAACTTTACGATCGCTTCCGGCGGGTCTCTGGCAGCACCAACGTCGGGTGTGGACAATATTGGGAGTCTCGATGGGTTTGGTGATGTTGCTGACCCTCGACTTGCCTCTGCCACCCAGCCGTCCGTCGCTATTAAGGTCCTTGACAAGAAACATTGCGCGATTTATACCTGGTCCCTGGATCGTCTCCAGCAGCAACTACAGCGGATGCGGAATCTGACGACGTACATCGATCGACCGTCATATACCCAGCATTTCAGCTCTGACAAACCTTTTTACGACTCTCCCCCGCCGCAATTTTCATTCATCGGCAATGCCCTTATATCCCTTGCACCCCTTTCGCGACGCCTCTCCTCATCCTGTGTGATTCCCATATTTTGTCGTTATACCGCAGAAGCAATCGGCTCTTGCCGGGTGGACCTCAAGATTTCCAGTGTAATTCATATGTCCTCAAGGCACACACCCGGATCAGCTGCCCCTACCAGACCCGGCTCTCCAGTTCCGTCTGTATTGTCCGCAGGAAGCAAGATCAGCTTTTTCTTGACCATTGATTCTATCAAAGGACTTTCGTCCCACGACTTCGCAGCCCTGCATCTACAAGTGCGATTATCTTCGTTCGTGGGACCATCACTTGCAAACGAGGAGATTTTCTCGTCCTCTGTGCTTGATATGGAAACGTCCTCACTGTCGGAACTCAGGTTTCGGCGGACATTCTCTTTTGTTACTCCTAACAAGGTGGTCAACTACTTGCGGCAAGGATACGTCCCCATAGAATTCTTCGCAGCTGTCAAGACGACCTACCTGGAGCGTCTAGAACGATGGGATGAAATGCGCGAACTACGAGTTCACCCGCGCCCGCCTTCTTCCACGAGTCAAGCCGATAGCAAGTCCTCAAATACACAGATGATGCGACGATCTGAAACAGATTTTGTCATCGAGCAATTGCACGACGTTGCTGCCCGTGTTCAGATTCGAGAACTTGCTGCGGATGGCGACTACGTGCCAGTTCCTGTGGTTTCCCAGGGAAGCCTCGATTCGGGTGCATTCTTCCTGCATCAGGGGTTACAGCGTCGCATTTTCCTGGAACTCTCTTCTGATTCAGGACCTCAGCTCCCATGGTCAAATATTACCAAAGTAAGGCTGGGAAATGTACGTTTGCTCGATCCAAAGGGCCGGATGCACGATTCAACGTCAAAAACCATGGTTACCCTTCCATTGCTGGCAGATCAAGTAGTCGAGTTCAAACCAGACGGTACGGGATCGCTGACGTCGGAAACCCTTTGGGACTCGAGCG
This sequence comes from Sutorius australiensis, assembly GCA_038089915.1. Lineage (NCBI taxonomy): Eukaryota > Fungi > Basidiomycota > Agaricomycetes > Boletales > Boletaceae > Sutorius > Sutorius australiensis. The sequence continues at coordinate 68,790 of JBBPLR010000044.1, forward strand.
TTCACGACTCTGTGTTGCTGAACCGTGTCACGACGAATCCATACCGGGTGGTGCTGCAACTTCAGTGGGCGGTGGCGGTGGACTCGTGTAACGAACCGGTACAATTCTCCATGGACATTGCGGTGACGATGCAAACAAGGGACGCTCGTCCTCCGAACCGTTTCCTTACCTTCCTCAGCTCGGGCAAGATCCTTTCAAGAATGAGTTCGATATTCAAAGTCCATCTGTCCCCACCCCTGACACGTTCGCCGCAAGACCTTTGGCGGCTTGACACGTCGGAGAAATACGTGCGTGGAGAAGAGGTGCTACAGAACTGGAAACCGAGGGGTATCACTGTTGTCGAAGATTACGATCGTTTGGTGAAGACAGAAAGACGGGCCGCTGACGTCCAAGCTGTTCGCGTTGTGCTGGCAACCTCTCGTGCGATGTCACGGCCCGTACCTGCAGGTTCTACAGTGTGGTGTTCGGACACATTCCTACAAAAAACGATGACGCTCTGGCAGAAACGGTTTGGCCATCCGGGCGAGGTACGCCGAATCACTTGCCACAGCGCGGATGTTAGTCCGTAACGTAAAATGACTCTTGTGTAGATCACACTGGGTCAGGCTCCCCTCGAGATGGACAAAGCCAGCAAAGCCCTTGATGTGTCCATTAAATTTAATTCTACTGTTGCATTGGTGGCGCGCAGGCGAGTCTCTATCTATTGTCTCATAACTGAGTGCCTAAGACTGATCCTCGGTAGTGACGGTCCAACCAAGAAGGGATTCCTGCTCATCCTGACAGATGCTAGCCAAGACACTTGGGACAAGCGGTGGTTTGTTCTTCGAAGGTGACGATCATGTTCTCTGGCGGCATCGGACCTTGTTCACAGCATTCTAGACCTTATCTCCACGTGTACACGAGCTCCAGTGAACTCGAGGAAGTTGGCATCATCAGCCTGAGCGGGATGAATATCGAATGCGACTCGAGCAAGGAGGCTCTCTTTGGGGTGAGTGGAATGCGTGCCGCGGCAGGTTCATAGCTGATGTGTTCGCGCAGAAACAATTTTGTTTCACGCTGTTCACCGCAGCTAATTCGCATGTCCTCGTCGCACCGTCACTGAAGGAATTGCAATCATGGACATCGAAATTAGACCCCACCAGTTCCAATCTCACCTAGTCTTGGTGTATCTTACCTTATTCAGCTCATACTCGTTTACATGTCGACACGTATACCATAGTTACCATACCAAATCTGTTTCTGCTATACGCTCACACACACGGCGCAGACCCGACCAATGCAGCGAATCCTCTCTGACGCGCAAGCTGGAGCGCTGAGGTAGACAGCAACACGTCACGCGACCAAGAGAACGGCTTGATGATTGGATAAGGTCTTTTCTTACTAAATGAACTTTGACGGAGGCGTGATGACCAGGCTAGGCCCCGACTCATCGCCATCTTCATACGTGGCTGACATGTACCCACGCCCTCCTCTCGTAACTTCAGTCAGACAAACTTTCGGAAGGATGTTCTTGGCAGAAATCCGTCGCTACGACATTAGCTCGGCCTCGCTCCCACCGGGGCCCGCGGGCGGGACCGGTTGGTCAGGATACCCCCATTCCGAGCTCACGTAACTTGGTACTACTGGGTGAGAGCCTAGTTGCGCATTTCAGGTGCTGCAGCACCCGTACGCTCCCACTTGACAAAGCTTACTGCTCGCTGTGCGCTCCCACGTAAGCGTAAACCGCGCTACCAGAATCTGTGTGAATTCATGAATGCAAGGTGGCGTCGCCACTGGACTGGTCGACACGCTGCTCTGTCATCTGCTCACCGACCACCGTCGTAGCCCGTGCGAACTACGTTGAAATCGGCGTGTTGTTCCGTAGTTCGGCTTGCTCAGCTCACTTCCGTATCCTGCCGGCCTCTCCGATCTTAAGCCTGTCACGCGTGCGTTTCCTAACCCGCACTCTATTACATCTTATCTTGGACGTCATCGTTCATCGATGCGGGCCACTCACTTTTCAAGACGTGGCAGTTGGCGTTGACATCCGCAATCGCGGGACTGATGGATACCGATCTGTTCGGTGGGTAATCGCGTATCAAGTGTTGCTTCAGAGCAACGTCTCTGTTGACTCGGGACCCTTGTACCATAAGTTCCTCGTCCGCAGTTTACCCCCATACAGCATCTGAATCATGCTGTTCACGCGTTTTTTTGAGCCACGTCGATTGGGAAGGCGGGCACCAGCGGGTAAGTCAGACGTGATGCAGATTGGTAAGAACATGCATGGGCTGTGGAACGAACCCCAGGAACTCGAAGAAGGCACGAGTTCATCGGAAATCTGGTCAAATCGCTCAGGTAGCTCAGGCTGCGATCTGTGACCCGGTAGAAGGATGATCCCGGGTTCATACGCATGGTGCATACGACCTGCGACATAATTCACAGGTTTGTCGTGCTTGGCGTTTGAGAGTATGATGTCCAAACGTGCGTGCCACGAGATTGGGTTGTAGTCGGATTAGAAACGTCCCTGCGATCCCGCCCATCGCAATCCTTGGCTCACAGCCTCTCACCGCCCGTCGCGATAGGAGTACAATAACAGCGGATGCGTTCCATACTACGGGTATCATCGAATCGGCCAGCGGTGACCGCACGGCGAAAAAGAACGTGGTGACCCGCCTCCGATCATTCGAGCGCCCGGTTGTCAACACATCACATGTGCACCATCCTGGATGCACCGCAGTCCAGCTGACATCGCACCACAAGCCTCTTGAAACAAACACGCTCTGTCAGACCCAGACGAAGCGGTGACCACCAATTGCTCGGGGCCATTGGAGAGAAATCGTGCGGTTGTAGAACTCTGGTAGCCGAGGTTCGGATAATGCCACAAGAGCCTAGCGCTGGGTCCGTCGATGCGCTGGTGGGTGGAGACAACCGACCCTGTAGATCTTTAAAAGAACTAACCCGATCATTGAACCCAAAATGGCTGTACGGACCGTCCGACTATCTGAACTTGACGATGGAGTGTTGTCAGCGTGATGTCATGTAGATAGGCTAGCGGTGTCGATGCTACATGTCGCCGTGGCAGTGGTCTGAGCTGGCAATCCAATGACGTCTTCCCGCAGCATGCACAACGGGAGATGCCCGTCTCGTAAATGAACATGTATGATTTGATGGACCGACGACGGAACCAGGTAGCTATTACCACCGTACATCATTACTACACCGGGGCGCAAATCTATGAATCTGCATAGGGATCCCCCAGGACAAGATTAATGGCGGATGCCAACTTGACTTGATGGTGGATGTGTCTAGCTACTGCGCCAGGTTCGATACCGAACTGTCCACATGCGAGTGCATCGCCTAGACGGACACCGCAAGTGTTTGGACCCACGACGGAGGCAAAAGGCCGCCAGATGTATGAAATCAATGTCATTTGAGATCATAAGATAGGACTATATGATACGGTGATTGTGTTACAGTACTTTATTTTTGTTCCACGCTGCACGGGAGAGTCACAAAGAATATGAAAACAATCATGAAAGATAGGAATGATCGACGTCGACTGCATCTAGCAATGCATCGGGGTTAGAGAACGAACGAAGTCTAATCTTTTTGGGTCGACTTGAAAGGTAAGTCCGAAACGTATATGGATACAGAGCGAACGAAGCAAGTGAAATCCTAGAATTGGTTTAATCACAGATAACTGGACAGTCGTTCTAGATCGTGACCGAGATTAAAATCAAGTCGAGCAAGAGTGATCTAGCAACCTACCGGCCGTGTGAACGTGAGCATATGGCAGGTGATGTACCCTTTGGCAAAGCCTGCACCCGCATATGCGAAAAGATATTGCCATTTGCGCTTGAAGGTTTCGTACTCTTGAACATCTTTCAGGGCTGGATAATCCTTGACAAGCAAGTCTCGTCGAGCATTCGCTTCAAGGCGGCGACCCCATTCGCGGAGAGTGCGAGGGTAATCTGAGAAGAAAACGGGCTCGAGGAGGATCCATGACATTGGGCGAGAGTACTTACGCGCAGCATGATTCTCGACACCTTCGAGGGTAAACCTGCCCTCTGAGCCAGTGTTCGCTGCTTCAATCAACGCAGTTGCACTCGGCAAGCATGAGTTGGGCCACATGTAACGACGCATGAAATCTTCGGGTCTGGGTCATCGTATTGTCAGCAAGATAACAGTCACTGGAGACGGGATGCTCACTGATAGGTAGAGTATCTTGATTCTGGGAACGTCGAAGCGCTGACAACCACAGTCGCGTTTCGTGATTTCAAAGCAAAGTCGACAAGCTTGAAGTATGTGTGGTAATACTTGGAGCCGACGTGCTAGAGTCATCTCCCAATGAGCGGGCATGCGAGGGGATGAAGTAAAAGAGGTCCTGACCTCCAGCATCTCGATGCTGATAAAGGCATCAAAGGCTTTCTCGAACTCGGCTGGGATCTCACGATAATCCATCAGATGAACTCGAATGCGGTCCTGAAGACCAGCAGCCTTGATGCGCTCTTCTGCAAGAGCCTTTTGTTCTTTGGACAATGTCAAGGTGTCGACCTCACAGCCGAACGTTCTAGCGGCCTAAGTAAGAGGACGTGTCAACAATGGTGCCAGGAACAAAAGGTCCTCGATCACCTCAATGGCCATTCCACCCCATCCTGAACCGAATTCCAAGATACGATCACCAGGTCTGACCTTGGCTTTGGTGAGGACATGGCGAATCTTGCGTAGTTGAGCAGACTCCAGGTCGCCCGAGAATGGGCCATCGATTAAATCACCACGAACACCGCCTTCAGTGTCATTCCAAAGCGCGCACGAGTACATCATCTCTTTGCTAAGGAATGCCTGGATTTGCGACATCAATGATGCGGGGATATAATGGACATCTTCTGAAACGCACCTTGAAAAGTTCGTTGGATTGGTCATAGCTTGCAATCGCATTCAAGCGCGCGCGCGAGCGTGTCTGTCCAAGGAACGCGTTCGAGAATCCGGAAATTGCTGACGTGATGCGGCTGATAGTCGAGGACAGGCCGTCCATTCCGGACTCGTTGTCCAACCAAAGCTGTTCTTGATCAGTCCTGGTCTTGGCTGATACGTGCAACCAACTCACATCCATTGCACCCTTGAGGCTGCTGACTTCGACGTCGCCTACCATGTAAGCCTCGCTGACTGAAACAATCCATTAATCTAAATTATGACACGTCGTGGTATCATGACTCACAGCCTAGATCTTGAGAGCTATGATACTGTTAGATTCAGTGTGGAAAACATAGGCGTAGACACGTACAAGAGGACGCGGGACCAAAAGTCTGGGTTGGTAACGGTCAGGTAAACTTCGTTACAACCCTTGGAGCAAGTTCCAAAGTGGTAAACGCCATGCGAGTCTGCGATGGTCAAGTATCCTCTTGTGATAGCCCTCTGGAGGATAGCAAGGACAGAGCTCCGCGCTGGCAACCAACTTTAGATGCGCGAGACCGTGAATCGCGCAGTGTCATACCATAGCTAGACATGAGGGACTTTGGCTTGGGGAGGACGATGGATACCGAAGAGGGGGCACGATAAAAGTTGGCGGCCGACGAGAAGGTCAGAGCGGAGGAAGTTGCAGCGTTCAACATCGTGCGTTGAGTGTAGGATAGACGTGTTGCTAGATGCGTGACCCGCTATTGGGAGGAGAGGATAGAACGGAAGACAGGGCGGATGAGGGATGAATCTGGGGCGGGCTATGGTGCCCCTTTATACGTAGTACGGATGGAGGCAACCCACGAGCGGTCACAGCATAATTTTGCACATGGCAAAAATTATTCTGTATGGTGCTCGGCAAAAATAGAGGGAGAATAGATTGCCCACTTGTGTCCGTCAAGGGATTCACGGGAAAATGAGAGATGGATCTCAGATCTACAGATGACGGCGTCAGAGAGCTGGCAGAGTTTGAGAAACATAGATCCGCTGGCAGCCGGGAGCAGTCGTGTCGGGAGAAATAGTAGGTTCAATAGTAAATTGAGACCACATTGTCTGCGTTGGCTGTCATCAAAATTGAGCTTGGTGTCCTAGATAAGTATGAAGATCGTATCAGTCCTGCAGGACCAAGGAGGTCAACTCAGGTCCCCACGCGACAAAAAAGAAGATCCAGTTTCAGTGAGTTTTTGCAGGAAACACGAAGCGATCGGGAAGTTGCGAGTACTATAAATTCTCTGTTGCGAACCCATTTGCTGGGAGGAAGGACCGACCTGGCAACCCAAGCAATCCGACCATCTCGACATTCAACAGAGCGTTTCTCCCACGTGGTTCTTGCGTGGCTCCCACTCAAGGGTCAACCCCGGGTTTCTCTCGGGTTCAATCCCCGGGTTTCGCAATCCGGGTTTCCTTGTTTTTAACCTTTTCTACAGAGCATCCCGTCATTGCATCACCGCGCGCTCTTTTTCGTGTGGCGGTGTTTTATGAACCATGCTCCGAGTGAGTTCCATCCTAATGTCGCCGTGACTCACCCTTTGTAGAGTTTGACTTGCGCACCACAGACAGACACGCAATATTTCCCAATACGACTCTTTTGATTGTTTCCAACAAATTGCTCGCGAGACAAGAGTGGTACTTGTCGTACCTTCATCCTGATTTGAAGACAGCCTCGTCAAATGACGCGGTTACGGCCCTGGTTTCAGCCCGTTTCGTTGACCCAGCAAGCGATTACTCCTCTTCCCTTGTGAACACGACAGATTCCTGTGCTCAGACGGCCCGAAGGTGTCGTCATCCAGTATTTCTCCCGTTCTTGTCTACCTCCAAGTTCCTGCCCTTACGGGGCGTGGAATGTCCGCCCACTGATCGGTCTCACACCGCGTCAATCTCGTCCATAGTCAAAGACTGCTTCTCGGACTTCCATGGTTCATCATTGGCTATCAGGAGTTAGGTCGCGTGTTTCGCATGAGATAAACAGTCTTTGGACCCATTCCTAGGTTGCCCTTCAGACGCCATTGGCAAGTGATTCTCCCATGCAAATCCAGTTCCTGTACAGACGACATGAAGCGCACGACACACACCTGAGTAGGCGTTGGCAAGGTCTTTCCTTCCTTCGCCGCATGCCGGCCATTCATCCTGGAAGTCTTAATCACCGCTTGCGCCACCATGCCATGCGCACATCCATGTTCCTTCTCCGTTTGCGTACTTCCCTGCGATACCATCGCTCAAGGCGTGAACCGACACATCTTGCAGTTCTCCTTGGTGTTCGCGCCGTTCCTGTCAAGCCGTACAGCACGCCAGCTTCAAGCACACTACACCCGTTTTCTTCTCATAAAAGATGGGCGCTCGTCAGGGTCGAGCCTTTGCGTGTCCCTAGGTTCGATTTCTGATGTGACGACCAACATTGTGAGCTTACCCTCGTTCATTTGTAGGGCATTTACCCGGAGAAGCGTTCGCAATCAAGCGGTGAGAAAGTCGACTACGCAATGTTAAAGGCTAATTACTCACGTTCGACGCCTCGCTCAGGGATGGTGTCCGCTTGTCTTGATCTAAAATTGCACCACCCCTAGGGCCACAAGCGCACCAGTAAGCAACAATGCCATGTGGGCATCCCGGAATCGCTTCTCCTTCACACTCCTGACATATCCTCCAACGAAGCTCAACTATCTCGCACGAGGGCCATGCATTCATGTGTCAGTGGGCAGTACTGTGGGTATCCCGTGAATCAGAATTGCCCGAGACGGTGCATCTTACGTCACAACGAGCTGTTAATACCGGCGAGCTTCAGAGTCCAGACTGTGCATGTCCCAGTTTCAATGAACTAGGATGTAACTCTCGCACGAGAGGTCCCTGTTCATCCGCGCTGTGGGAGTAGTCTGTCTGTTCGTCAATCAACTTCTATTCTCCTCCAATGGCAGTGATCTTCAACTGATCATCGAGCACGCTATGCCGTACCTACCACGTGTCTGCACGGCAAAGAAAAAGGGTTATATTTCGCTCGTAACATGTAGGTACACTGTTTGTGGACGTTGGGTGCCTGTACGCTTTAGCACACCTTTGAGTCTCTCTTGGGAGGGAGGCTTTGCAGACTTGAGATTTTGTAGCCCCTGTCAAGGATGGCATCGAACGAAATACGGTTGGTCGAATTCGCGCTTGCTTGTTCTCTGGGAACGGAGATTCATTCCCGTCACATCTTGTATATTCCGATGAAGCCTCGATCCGATACAACTGAACTCGCTACATTGGGGCGTATTAGAAGCTTGCAAACTTCGAACACCGACTCTTCTGCAAAATAAGTCGTAGTCCCTGCGATGACATGCTACGGTAATTCTCCCGATGGCATCGATTGACTTGCGCGGCATTGTATACTTACCCTCGAATCACGTATCCCGTCATCGCATTCAGAGAACTCACGCCGCTGTCACAGTTTACGTGTCAAGCACAATGATCCCGGAGGATTCCGTGCTCAAGACCGCAGTAGATGGATCGTTGACCATAGTACAAGAGTGGAATCCGGAGGCGATCTCAAGGAAGCGGGTTGATGGCGGTGATAGTCGGGCGGGCTTGTCAAGGCGTAGGCCAACTTCTGAAGAAGTTGCCGCTTGGAGGATCGAAACTCGAGACGGGAGTTCACATGCACAAGCCGCCAAGAAGTGCAAGGTCCGACGCCCGCGAGACCATGTAAGATGCTGCGTGACGTTATCGATTGACTCTACCACGGGCGATTAAAAGCTGTGTTGGGAAGACGGCCAGGGAAAAAAGAAAAGGAGATTAAGGGTCCCCGTTGAACCATCATTGGCTGCAGTGTTCATAATCCATTCCATATTCCAAACCGAGAGGTCCCTTGAGAGAGCAGCTCTCATCGTCGGCTAGGTTTAAGGGTGACGGGCATTGCTCCTTAACGACACCGGTCGGGAGGTCAATCGAAGACGTGAGGAAATTAACGGCCGATGATTCAGAGGGTTTGACTTCGGCTAAGTCGACGGATAAGGATCACTACGCATAACCAAGGCCCGATTCGTCCTCAGTTCATCGGTCGGTCATACCAGGAATGTTCGTACGAATCTAAGCTATTCCAACACGCCCTGAAACAGAAGTCGCAGGTACTTAATCAGAGGAGAAGAGTAAGCGGACCTGGGAAGCGATAAACACTGAATATGGGTCGAATCCGTGCGTGTCTGATCAAAAAAGGTACTTGGTCAATGTCTAACCGATCCAGGCGTGGACACCGTGGGGCCGATCGATCAATCGCCAGAGGGTTTCATACTTTATGGTGAGGTTGTGCTAGCGGCGGTAGAGCTGTAATATAGCCGGTGTGCGACATCGTGCACGATCCAGTCGAGCCCAGCGACCAAGTTCTGGCCGGTGACCGCGCTGCACGGCCAAATCTTCCAGTGATGGGATTTGATTCCAAGCAAATCAAGGAGCTGAAAACGACAGCTATCGTCAAAAGTTGACTCGTGCAATATATCGGTCCATACGTCACGGATTTCCTCATCACTCATTGATCCTCGTATGTCTTGCTTGTTCGCGAGGACAAGAAGCGACGCGCCAGACAGCCTCTAACGGCACGTGAATCTCGGAGAAGGGATGGTATCTGACTGTCCTTACATCCTCGAGAAGAAGGTTATGAAGCTCCTCCTTGCAGTCCTGAATTCGCATGCGATCTCCCGAGTCTACAACCCAAACAATGGCATCCGTTTGCTCAAAATAGTTCCGCCAGTATGGCCGAAGAGTTCTCTGGCCGCCAACATCCCCTATCGACACGGTAAATGACCATGTTGTGAGATGATCGATAACGAGAGATACAAACAAATATTGAGGGTGTAACTGGCGGTAGGTAGGATCACAGCCAGAACGATGCTGATTTCAGCATACACCGGGAGACATCGGCGGATCCCTTGACACTCACTTTCTGTGAATGAAAGTCTTGATGTTGAATCCAAGAGTGGGACTAACGCTCGAGATGTTTTCACCGCTGATCTTCTTCAGGATGGTTGTTTTACCAGCATTGTCAAGACCACTGCCAGTCTTGAAGAAGCTATGAAAGCGCAGAGAGATAACAAACCTACAGAAACAAGATTCGCATTTCTTTCTCCTTCTGGCGGCTTTTCCTTATGATAGTCAGGAGACCCATCTTGCAAGTACACAACCAAACGTCGAGCCGTCGAAATCCTGGAAGTAATTTAGTAGCTCCGCGACTGATAATTTCAGTCCCCGACAGAAGCCGGTCCGGGAATATAACACATTACTCGGCTACACACGACTACACTTTAGCCTACCATCGCGTCCGCATCCGCAAGCTAGTCACCATGCCTCCGAAAAACAAAGGGAAGAAGGCCAAAAGAAACGACGACGATTACTGGTCGGTCCATCTCGATCGATTTACTGTGCGATCTGAGCTGAACATCTGAATGGCACTAGGGATGAGATTGACCAATCTGGTACGAAAAGCAGCCCTGCAATAGAACAGATCGGTGGCTCTGATGTGGACAATGGTGCGAATGCCAAGGCGAAACCCGGCTTTTCTGGTTTTGGCGCACTCTCAATGCAAGATGACGGCCCACCGGAGGTGGACGAGAACGAAGACTTTGGAGGTCTTATGGTGCGTTTGGGGATCACATTCAATATTTATCCCAACTCTTGTACCATCATGTAGTCCGTAATAAAAGCATCGACGGCAAAGGCAAAGAAGGACAAGAAAAAGCCCAAGATGCCAGAAGATTTTGACGAACTCGTTGATGAAGAACCGGCAGTCGTTGTAGAAAAGGCACCAGTCGAAATGACTGCGGATGATCTCGCTGACGAGGAGTGGGGTACTTCGCAAGACAAAGGGAATAAAGGCAAAAGGGGCAAAGTGAAGAAAGGAAAAGCACAAAACGAAGAGGAGTTGGCCCCAGGTAATATCTCTGTCTTTTATTTTGTACGTCGAACTCACACCGTCCACAGACGAACCTACTCCTACACTCTCCTCTACGCCCGTGCTACCAGATATCAAGGCTCAAGAGAACCAAGACAATGACGTAGACGAGGACGCAGACACTGGTCCGAAGATCCTTACCAAAAAGGAAAAGGAGAGGCTCAAGAAAGAACGTGAAAAGGTCGTTTTCTAGATATCTCCCTTGATGCATGCCTGACCCATTCTAGGCCAAGAAAAAGGCGCAGGTAGAAGCAAGAAAGCCTACCGCTGCAACGGAAGCAACTCCCGCTGAACCTACGACGGTCGCGGCTTCGGTTCCAGTACGGGCCGAACCAAGGGCGGAGAAGGACGAAATGGACGAAGTGGATGACCAGGATGGCGGAGGAGCTGCTTTAAAGAAAAAGAAGAAGAAGAAGGGTAAAGATGCACCAGCACCAGCACTAGCACCAGCACCGGCACCAGCGCCGACCGCGAACAAAAAGAAAGGCGGGCTGAGCGCGTTGAGGGCGATGATGGAGGAGAAGAAGAGATTAGAGGAGGAAGCAAGACTGAGAGAAGAAGAGGAGAGGCGGCGCATCGAGGAGGAAGAGAGACGGGCGGAAGAGGAGGCGAGGAGACAAGAGGAAGAGAAGCAGAAAAAAAAGGAGAAAGAAAAGGTACGTCCGAGACACGGTAAATGTCGTCGTCGTCCTTATCCGATGGAGTAGATGAAACGCGAGTTAGCCAAGAAAGAGGGTCGCTTACTGACGAAAAAGCAAAAGGAGGAAAAGGCTGCCGCCGAGCGACGCAGACAAGCGCTGATTGCTTCGGGGGTGCAGATCGAAGGTTTGCAGCAGTCGTCAGGGGTGCCCTCCGCTGGTAAAAAGGTGACTTATGGCTCCCGGAAAAAGAAGGGACCCATGAACAAGGACTCGGCTCCCGCATCTCCCGCTCTGGAATCGAGACCGCTGAGTCCTGTTCCAATCGCTGCATCTCCTTCCCCATCATCTCCTGTCCCGGCCGAGCCTCCGAATAAAGTCGATGACATCAAGGACTCGTGGGATGCGAGCAGTGTGGAAGAAGATGCTAGTCCCACACCTGCACCTGTCATCAAGGACTCGTGGGATGCGTCGAGCGAGGACGAGAACGCACCACCTCCGCCCTCTGTGACCAAGCTAGCACCTCCCGTGACCACCGCACCCGCACCTCCCCAGCCTGTGAAAGCAGTAACACCTGGTTCGCATACCCTGCCGTCTTATGTCTCCATATTTACAAGACTACTCTAGCGTCACTCACGAATGGGGCGGGGAACAAACCACAAGCGGTGAAAGAGCCTGCTCCAAAGTCACCTGCAGAGGAATCCTCGGAGGAAGAGTCGTCTGAAGATGGCGTTTCCGACGACAGTTCCGAAGACGATTCAGGGGACAGTTCAGAAGAGTCAAGCGACGGAATGACAAAGACACAGCGAGTAACTGCGCAGAAGAAGGCAGAAGCCGCTGAGCGTAGAGCAAAAGCGCATGAGGCTGCACTTGCCGCGCGTAGTAAGGACAACTTGCGCAGTCCGATTTGCTGTATCTTGGGTCACGTCGACACTGGCAAGACCAAATTACTCGACAAGGTTAGGATTGGTTGGCTCTTATCTGCACGGTTCTTATGCGATTGGCCTAGATCCGGCAAACCAACGTACAAGAGGGCGAGGCTGGTGGTATCACACAACAAATTGGTGCAACATACTTCCCCGTTGACGCTATCAAAACCAAGACGGCGGTGTTAAACAAGGTCTGTAGTTGGTTGCGCTTGCCTCTTCTTTTTAACGGTGCGCTTCAGGACGGGAAACAAGAATACAAAGTCCCAGGCTTACTTATCATTGACACTCCTGGTCACGAATCATTCACGAATCTGCGCAGTCGCGGAAGCTCACTTTGCAATATCGCTATTCTCGTCGTTGACATCATGGTAAGTTTCCTTATCGAAACGTCAAGACACGCTCACGATCGATTGGTAGCATGGCCTTGAACAACAAACACTCGAGTCCCTTCGCTTACTCAGGGATCGCAAGACTCCGTTCATCGTCGCTCTTAATAAGGTAATTTCTAGTCTGTCTTGAATATGCGTGCTACTTCTTAATCTTATCCAGATCGATCGTGTGTTCGGGTGGGAGGCAACTCCAGATGGCGCATTCCAGGAATCATTGGCCAAGCAGAAGAAGTCTGTGCAGCGCGAATTCGAGGATCGTGTCCAGAAGACTATACTTGCCTTTGCTGAGCAAGGCTTGAATGCTGTGCTTTACTATGAGAACAAGAACTTCGCCCGAAATGTCTCAATCGTCCCCACTTCTGCCATCACGGGGGAAGGAGTTCCAGATATGATCATGCTTTTGGTCAATCTAACCCAACAACGGATGAGCGATAGCCTCATGTACCTATCGGAGCTGGAGTGCACGGTACTGGAAGTCAAGGTCGTCGAAGGTCTCGGAACTACCATCGATGTTGTCCTTTCGAATGGTATTCTGCATGAGAGCGATAAAATTGTGGTTTGTGGTCTGAATGGACCCATTGTCACTCAGATTCGCGCACTACTCACGCCGCAGCCTCTGCGCGAACTACGTGTAAAGGCATGTGTTGGCTCATAATCGCATGCTTTCTATCGTTGAACATTGACCGTTTGTAGTCCTCTTATGTGCACCATAAGGAAGTCAAGGCGGCTCTCGGTGTTAAAGTCGTCGCCACAGATCTTGAGAAAGCTATCGCTGGCTCACGGCTTTTGGTTGTAGGCCCTGACGATGATGAGGAAGACCTAATGGAAGAAGTGATGTCTGATCTTACCTCTCTACTGAACACCATTGATAAATCGGGACGTGGTGTCTCCGTGCAAGCAAGCACACTTGGTTCACTGGAAGCGCTCCTCGACTTCTTGAAGGTTAGCAAGATACCTGTGTCGGGCATCAACATCGGTCCCGTTCACAAGAAAGACATTATGCGCACAGCAACTATGCTTGAGAAAGCCAAAGAGCTTGCCGTCGTTCTCGCATTCGATGTTCCTGTTGACAAGGATGCTGAGAGGTTAGCGGAAGAGATGGGCATCAGGATATTCAAAGGTCCGTACTGGGTCAAGTTTAACTCAGGCTACTGACGCATGGCGCATGTGTAGCCGATATTATCTACCACTTGTTTGACGCTTTCATCGCATACAACAACGAGATACTGGAGGCCAAACGCCGAGATGCCGCACCACAAGCGGTTTGGCCCTGTCGCTTGAAGATCATCGCTGCATTTTGCAAACGAGACCCCATTATCCTGGGTGTGGATATTCTCGATGGAACATTGCGGGTCGGTACGCCCATCTGCGTTGTAAAGGTCGACCCCACTACACAGAAAAGGGACATTATTGACCTTGGGAAAATGTAAGTCATAGCGACGAGGATGTTGGTCAGGACTGGTCCTCATGCGCGCCCATACAGAACATCGTTGGAGATCAACCACAAACCACATGATGTACGTCACGGCATGTCTGACATTTCCCCCCAAAATAATTGCAGTCTGTCATTCCAGATTATCAAGAAGTCGCAGGCGGGAGGAGGCGTTGCCGTCAAGATTGAGCATGCTGTTTACCAGTCTGCCAAGATGTTTGGCCGCCATTTCGATGATAAAGACGAGCTTCTCAGTCACATCACGAGGCAGAGTATTGACGTTCTCAAGGTAAAAACACTTGGTGGCGCTCGCTTTCGTTCTGATACAGTTTCTCTTAGTCGTCATTCAAGGCCGATGTCTCCACTGAAGAGTGGCATCTTATAAAGGCATTGAAGCAGGTACGTCTTAGGCTTCCCGATGGCTTCCCATTTTTTGACGATTCAATGTACCAGCGTCTGAACATTCCTTGAAGGGGGACCGGCCCGCCACGCGGATAAATCGATGACCCAAAACCCAGTTTGACGTGGTGCCTTACATCGGAGTTATATACGACTACATTCACTGTATTTATACCACATCATCCGATTCGCAATGCGACACACTTTTTTCCCTGGAAACCTACCTCTGAAATGTCCACCCCACCCACCACGGATGGCCACAAAGTCATTCAAAACAACAACGAAGAAGCGTCGACTGAAGACCAAGATGCTCTACAATTGGTAATGCGATATTCCGCGGGAGATGGGGTGACCTTGTAGGGTGAAGCGCTGAAGCAATGCTGGCAATCGGTAATGTCGGTTTATGGCAGCGGCAAACTGGAAAGGGCTGCGGGTACCCGTGATTGCGGACTCTGAGGTCTTGAGCTGCACTTCAGTTCGCAGATCTTGCATCCTCCGGGGAAGACGCATCAAGGGTTGAGATCACACCGCTTGAACCTGAACAGCGCTCATACCTGCGTAGGGAAGCCCTAATATCGCCCTGTTGCTGCCGCTCCTCCGGGAGCAATACATGTATGGCTGATGTTATTTACTTTGCTTCTTCAGAATCGACTCGGATACAAGCAGGTGAGTGAGATCGATTGCTTGTTACCACGTTTTCCGAGCTCATGCCTGATCTAGCAACTTCATCGCAGTTGGCATCTTGTTGAGAGTTTCGCCGCTAGTTTTGTAGCTTTGAACTTCATCGGAAGCGTTCGGTATGGAAATCTCGATTATCACAGGCGTTTCCACTTCTTACCGTTCCTTTTTTCCAGTTCCTTCTTATTCCTTGGATTGCTGGCGGGAGGTCCCGCTGCGATATGGTACTGATTCCACGAAGCTTTTGGCAACCTTATCTTGATTAATTCCGTAGGTCATCCTACTTGGTTACAATCATCTTTATGGTCATAACCGCCGCGGTCCTTGCGGAAATCTGTTCCGCATTGCCACTCAGCGGTTCTATCTATGTTTGGGCGGCTGAGAGTGCCGGTCCAAAGTATGCGAGATTTTTTGGCTTTTTAGTCGCTTGGTGGGCTTGCACTGCTTGGATGACTTTCACTGCAAGCAATTGTCAGGTAAGTCTTGCATCTATCAACACTGGGAAGTCTGTATATAATTATCTGTCAACAGACCACCGCCAACTACATTGTTTCCCAATTGTCTGTCTGGGAAATCGACTTTCCTGGCGGAGCCGATAACACCAACGTCAAATGGCGCGCGTTCATCTGGATACTCTCTGAGTTGATGCTGTTGATTTCGGTAGCTATGAACTACCTCCCTCCTAGACTCTATTCCGGTATTTTCAAAATTTCGATTGGATTGTATATGCTCGACTTTTTCTTATGCCTTGTTTGGCTTCCCATTGGGGTCTCAAAAACATATGGGTTCCGATCGGCCTCCGACGTTTTTACAATGTCTTGTGGGTCAACATTAAAATGAGCTATACTGTGATCATTGACCCGCATTTGAATAGACAATGGTACCGGCGCTCCTGCCGGGTGGAACTGGCTCTTATCTTTGTCTGTCCTTTGTTTGTCACCCGATCCGTTCAGTAGATTGATCAGGTTGATTGTTAGTCTATTCACTGCTGGGACCCTGACAGGATTCGATGCATCAGGTCATGTTGCTGAAGAAACCAAAAATGCCAGGTACTGACACCCACAATGACACCCTGGTAGCTCCACTCAACCCTTTTTTAGCGTCACTGCTGCCAGAGGCATCCTATTGAGTGTTGTGGCGACAGGGGTGCTCGGTTTCATTACTGTCATCCTATTC
This sequence comes from Sutorius australiensis, assembly GCA_038089915.1. Lineage (NCBI taxonomy): Eukaryota > Fungi > Basidiomycota > Agaricomycetes > Boletales > Boletaceae > Sutorius > Sutorius australiensis. The sequence continues at coordinate 85,277 of JBBPLR010000044.1, forward strand.
TTGTTCTGCACACCAGACCTCAACACAATTTTTGCTCTGGGTGCTCCACAGCCATTCGTTCAAATTTATGCTATGGCGCTGGGCAAGAAAGCCAGTATATTCATGACGATTTTGGCCGTCCTTGGTCTCATAATGGTGTGAAAGAAATTCGTGGTTTGCGTTCTTACCTGACGTAAGGGCCACATAGAACACAACGGTTTCGATCGTTGCTTCGTCGCGTTTGGTGTTCGCCGTCGCCCGTGACGGTGTGCTTCCTTTATCTGGATGGATAGGACAAGTCGACACAGAAGGACAACCGCGCAACGCAGTTACTGTTATTTTTGTCTTTGCGGCAACCCTTCTATGCACGATCTTGCCTAGTCAAGTCGCATTCACGTCGTTGGTGTCAGCCGGTGCCCTTCCAACTATCGCAGCATACGCACTTATAGCTCTCTTGCGACTTTCCATGACCCCGGACCGATTCCGGTCTTCGCGGTTTGGACTTGGCAGATTTGCGAAGCCGTTCTATGTCTGCGCGGCCGCTTTCAACGCTCTCATTTTCGCTGTGGGTGCTTCCGTGGTTGCGATGATTTCTCACGGGCGCTCACTTCAACCCAAGGTCGATATTTCCCCCTTTTACTTCCCAGTCAATGCGCAGACGTTCAACTTTGTGAGTGAAAATCCCACTTGATACATCTTTAGCCTGATATGGTGTTGTGGAGGCTGTCGTCATCTTTGGAGCTATTTCCATCTTTGCTTTCCTCAGTTGGTACTTTACTCCTGAACATAAGTGGTTGAGACGGGACCAAATTCTCAAGGCATTAGAGACGGTAGATTGACAATGGACAGGATATGCTTCAGGTTGAAGGAGGAAGCTATAGATGCTAGATGACATTCCTAGAGTGGCTCTAGTCCCAATAGGCCCTGGCATGCTCCTTCTACGTCTAAAACCTAAATGTTGGCAAACAATTTTATTGCTTGATCCGAGTAGCGAGGGAAAAACAGACCGACCTCTTTGGGTGCGGCGACACTCAGTACCACTGAGTGATCCTTTCCGACAAGAACCTCATCCTGTGCAGATATCAACACGGAACTTGTCATGATAAACAAGATATGTCACGGACCTCAATCCGGATCCCCATGTTATGGAATGCCTTTGGAAATTGTGGCAGGGGGGGTACGTAAATACCTGGAGAAATAAGCATCAGAAACAAGCGTGATAAGCGATGCACGGATCTACCTGGCTCCACG
>JBBPLR010000045.1:0-33017 GCA_038089915.1 Sutorius australiensis
GCGATCTTCCGTTCCCATCCCCGCGGTTGAGGAAGATTCGAGATATGCCTGTGAAAGACGTAAGCAGGATGAAGCAGAATCTTAACGGCAGGATGCTCACTTGAAAACAAACGGATTATCTCGCTTCGCAAACCTTGACCGAATGTTTGCATTCATCGTATGTATGTAAGTCTGGTAAACCGCCATACACTTCCTTGCAAGACTCGAGGCGTAGTATATCGGAACATTGTGAAGATCGGGGTGCTTCTTCCAGTATTCGTCAAGAATGAGGAGTAGCTCCTGCGCTCTGCCCAAAGCAAACGCAGGTAGCAGAACATGCCCTCCACGCCTGATGATGGAGTGTACCAGGCTCGTGAACCGTAGTTCCTTTTCTTCTCTTCCTTCCAAACTTTGTACTCCATACGTACTCTCGACAATGAGAACATCCGGTCGAACCGGAGGAATCTCCGCTTTCACCAGGTGGCGATCCTCTTCCCGAGAGTAGTCGCCAGTGTAAAGAATTCTAAGACCTGCAATGTCAATCAAGTACATACATGCTCCTAGCACGTGCCCTGCGTGATATGGAGTGAAAGAAACACCCGGACAAGGTGTGGTTAACTGATGTGCCGAGACCGGGATGATTGAAGAGAGCGACATGGACAGCTCCAACGGCGTGAACAAGGCATCCGATGAAGATGAACTGGATGTATACACCTGAGTGGTGGATCCATGACAAGCATAGAAGACGACAAACCCCATGCGAACAAAGTCTTGCATCATGAATTTGTGTACGGCTTTTGTCGGATGTGTCATGTACACTTTCCCTTTACCATCCTTAAAATTAGTCTAGAAAGGAGTCAAACGAGGTAAGACATGAATGAGATGTCGAACCCGACCTTCTCCATAACGTAGGTCAGTGCAGCGGCATGGTCAAGATGGAAGCTATGCGTCACGAATCAGTGTTTAACCTGGCCAATGATTCACAACATACTGCGTGATCAAAATAGCATCCACGGTGCTCCAGTCAAGCTCATCGACGAATGGTAGAGACGCCATTCCACTGTATGCAGGGTGAACGCCAGTATCGCAGACTATAGTTTTGCCTCTGTATTGGAGTACACAACAGGAACGTCCGACTTCTTGACCGGCACCAAGCAAGGTTACACTCAGAGTCAAAGTGTCCTCCATCATTCCGACTACTTCAATTTAATGTAGGTCGTATTTTTGGATGGTTTCAGGTGGTCGTTGGCAAGACAATTGAATCGGGCGTCGCCGACAGCAAAGGTGTTCCAACGAGTGACATAAGCATATCGTCGCTTTGCAAGAAAGGCCATGCAAAAATGAACCGTAAAGAGTCTCATTCTTCCGAAAGTCGGTCTAGCGCCGGCAACACGAAAGTCAACGTGAAGCGTGCTGCAAAGAAGAGACGGCAGAGGTTGTCCAAAGATCGGTCAGAACACGTCCGGGATGTGTTGAACCGCGACGTGAACCACTTGTACAACGTACGAGGATCGCAGCCCTTGCTAGGATGACACACGGCGTAACGGATCGTATTTTAGGCTTTGGAGAACCCAACCACCGTGCTACCGTCCAATCCTCGAATAGATTCCGTGGCCTTGTTGGCGCAGAGCATGCGGGATCTAGGGAGATAGAGACTCGAGGTGCCGATGGTGGGAGGCAAAAAGTAAAACATTGCCTTGCAGCGATCGCCCGCGGTAGTACGTGCCCTCTGGCGAGTTATGGTGTAGTGTAGTGTAGTGTACCGGTGTAGTAGCATCGGCTCTGAAGCAGCCTTTTCAGTTATTCGTATATTTCACTTGTCTCCGGGACTAGCAAAATGTGGTTTCCCTCAACAAAATCGCATGCTCCCTGACCTCACAGGGTTGATGTAGTTCCGTTCAGCTGGTAGCTTTCAGCGGTGTCGACCATGATATCATTGACCCCATCGACTTTATCGCAATATCTATACGATCAAATCTCACGTGCATCAGACATATTGATAGGCGTCTGTCAATTCCTCCCTGGCATGCCGCACCCACTCGGCGATCTCCAGCATGAATGGGCGCGTCTGGGAGGCGAGGGGTGGGCATCTTAGGCGCGTGTGCAGGGTGTACCCAGGAATGTGTGGTCTACGCACGGCGGCCAGTGAGTTCCTACCTGCCTCGAACCAAAACATGTCGTATTGCCGTCGAGACAAATAGATGATCCGTGAATTTGATGGACGGAAGGGTATAGAAAGCATCGTAATCCCCAGCAATCAACAAGTCGGGTGTGTCTTGCAGCTCTCGAGCACTGCCATGACTAGGGTAAACTCATGCATCGCCGCGTCTAGCTCTGTATCGGCCTTTTTCATCTGCGCCTTGGCTTTCCAGAAGCTTTGGATTTTCCTAATGCTTGCACATCAGTGGCCCGTACGATCGATCTTACCGCTTCACTGACCCTCTGCATATTCTCGTCGAGATGCGTTCACTGAATGGTTGCGACACCTATCTTGGCTGTCGCCGTGGAACACGGGCCAACAAATCAGTAGATGTCGACATATCACATACCACCTCGGCGGCTTTCACCCACTGCGTTTCTCCACGTCCCAGGGGAACCGCACTCTCAATGCTTCAAACCAAACGACCAGTCAGCCCTTCTATCGGCCACACTTTTTGTGATCCGGACCACCTAGACTTTACTGCCCGCTGGCATGCCAACAAGTGGGCTTGCACTGGCATACCATGCGCACGATACTCCACCCACCGCACACGGGACTTGAAACATGTCCATTCAGTTAATCAAAAAGGTGCAGGGCCGAAGCGAATCAGGAGACTTGTCTTAGTTGCAAAACGATAAATAAAGGCAGGATTTGAATGGCGTACCCTAGTGCTTTGTCCGACAACCATGCTAATGGCACGGCCTACCGCGAGGCTGCCATCCGAAACGTTCAAGTAAAAGCGGGAAAACAAATTGTTGACTGTCCAAGTGGTAAGCGATAATGTGCGCATCCGAGAAGGTATTCTATGTTGCCGTCGACGAGCACGTCCGTGATAGTTGCCACACGTCGGTTACGACGGTTTCAGTGAACGCAATACCACAGTGCGAGCAGACCAATGAGGTAGACGGCTTGTGAGCGCGTGCGGGTGTGCACATGCTTGTTGGATCTGATCGAGCATGTCACCCGAGTGTCGTCTACGTCTACCTGATATGCCAATGGATGAGCGGTTTGACGAGCAGGAAAGGTAGGTCGATGATTTCCATCGTGTTCTAGGCGGCTTGATATCGGCCGACTAGCTCAGTTGGTTAGAGCGTCGTGCTAATAACGCGAAGGTCTTGGGTTCGATCCCCACGTTGGCCAATTATTTTTTGCACGGTATGGCTCATTGAAAAGGGCTTCAAAATTTCCAAGCCTGGGCCCTTGAAAGCCAGGCTGGCACATCTAGGTCAGTTTCAAAGGTTGAAAAGAGACCGGCGAGTAGTGGCGTCGTGGACCTACACTATCGAGGGTGCGTAGGGTCAGGTAGGCGACGGGAATGTGTGACCGACGCGCTGCTAAACGTGCAGGCATATGTGTTGACTTGCCCATGTTGATGCCATATATCTTGTAGCGGCCAGACGAGCTGCAGGCTGTTCAGAGAGAAGCTGCAGGGAAGAGGGCAGAGACGGAGCAGCGCCACTTGGCAGACAAGGTCGTAGGCCGGGCAAAGGGCGTTGCAGATACACATCCATGAACAGTACTTTATTCAAGACCATTATATGTACCCCATGATATTTCCTTGTCCAATTCTCTTGTACCATACTCCACTGTTATGGTAGATAGCTCAAAATCTTCATTTGGACCAAGCCATCAGGTGATCATCTCTCCCACTCAATCTCTTGCCTCAAAGCACTCCTTGGCACCAACTCGGGCGAATAAACCTTGAAGCCTGCTTGCACTCAGAAAGTCAGAAAGTTGGACAGTCTGCGGTCACGCCGTCGTCGTCGCGTTGTCGTCGCGAGGGTGACGGCATAGGGGTGAGGGTGAGGTGGGTTCGAAGGCAAAAAATGAGGGGGCGAGGACGACAGCGACAACAACGATGCGGCGATCGCACTATCACGATTGCCGCGTCGTTGGGTAGAGCAAGGGCGGGTGAGGGTGACGCGCAGAGGGCGACATGAGGGCAAAGGCGACGCGAGGTGAAGGTGGTGTGATGGCGAAGGCGGCACGAGGCAGTTCGTGGGGGGTAGACGACGCGAGGACGAGAAGGGTGAGGTCGATGCAAGGGTAAGGGCGAGGGCGTTGCAAGGGTGAGGGTGAGGATGATGTGACGCGAGGGCATACCCGGTAGTCGCAACCGCAACAAAAGATGACAACGTAAGAATTGCGCTCTCGCAATCCTCGCGTCATCATCATCGTCGGGTAGAACCAAGCGGGAGAGTGGTTGTACCCATGGCATGACTCATGGGTACGGGTATCCAAGCCCCATTGGCATTGTTGAGGTTTGAACTCCAAGGTCGTCTCCTGCAGAGACGACATCTTTGAGAAACTTGGCGTCACAGAACGTCATTCGCTCGAACAAGTTCGAACTGCCTTCGGACCTTTGCTCGTATCATTGCATCCGCAATGTTGAATGCCCTTTTTTATTCTGCATTCGTGTTGGACAAGAGAAATCTATTCTCAGCTAGAGAGGACGCTGGGTCAGTATATCAATAGAGAATGCTCTAACAAACTTGTGGACATCCAAAGAAGCTTACCGCACTTGCGTTCGTCCGCTCTTTGGCCAAGGTGTACAACGAGACAGACATGGCACCAGGGAATACTTCTGTTCGAACGATCCAAGATGCGTACAGTCCGTTGGGCTTGTCGCCGTGTGGAGTCATCGCCCACTATTCGAGCCATTTGGTTGCCACACCTTACCATCCTTCCTGTCACATTCTTATTTCCTTTCCATATTTTTGTGTTGCCCTCTAGTGGGTTACCTTCTGCGGCTCGATGATGGTCTGTTCAAGTCCCTAGGCAAATATTTGCGAAGAGCGGGATGGACGGAGGCGCGAACGAGGATTTGGATTGGAGTCGGGCGTGCAGTGGACGTGTTAGGTTAGGTTAGGGTTTTTCAAGGCCCACGACAGTTTCCTCTTTCGGACTCGAGGGATATGATACCAGTCTGAGACTGCTCGGCCCGCTGACTCCGCCAAGCCTCACACCTCGTCCACGTCCACGTCGTCCCCGAGAAAGTTACCGCTCTCAACTGCGATCACACCGCCATCACCGTCGTCGGCAATGTTGTCGGACAACCCATCCCACCTCGTTTCGTTCCCAACATCGGAGTCGGTGTCTATTTCCCCGCTCCCTATCCCTCACCTTCCTTTTCGTCGCATCTCTCTCCCAACTACCCCCAGTCCCGCTCTTGCCGCACACAGACAGTCTGTCGCGAGCCTCTCGTCGTTCGACTCACTCGCAGAAGAATCAGCTGTGCACCAGCACCGCCGGACAAAGCGCAGGTCGCTTAATCCGGCCACAAGGTCACATAAACGAACGCAAGCTGACGACGACCGGCAGGCAAAGCGGTCCAAAATAGTTGCAGAGTTCTATACCACCGAGAAATCCTATCTCGATGGTCTTGATCTCGTTTACAATGTGTGTATATATATTGATACCGTTCCAAACGACTGACCGTTCATTTCGGTTAGCATTTTTTAACGCCTATCCTTCGATCATTGGATACATCCAAACCGTTGTTGATGCGAAACGAAATTACGACGGTCTTCTCCAACTTCATTGACATCTGGAATTTTCATCATACCTTCTTCGCTGCCCTGTCGAGACGTCTCCACCCGTCCACGCCGACGTCCAACCATAATACCCCACTTTCGTCCCTGCTTCTCGCGCACTTTCCATATCTTTCTTTATATGCCCCATTCGTCACGGCCTTTCCAGCCGCACTTACCCTTCTGACCTCACTCTCTCAGTCCTCCACGCCAAATCCAGCCTTTGCAACCTTCTTGCGGAGCCAGGAATCTCGTCCAGTGTGCGCACATCTTAGGTTGGCGGATTACCTTCTCACACCTGTGCAACGGTGTCCGCGATACCTCTTGCTGCTCAAGGACCTACTTGATTCTACTGATCCTGAAGATCCTGAATGGGAGAAGTTACAAGAAGCTCGAGGGCTGGTAGAAAAAAGTAGGATTGTACTCTGTAATTTGCCACGCGTCTAACTGGGTTCGGCGGACAGTCACCATCTCTCTCAATACGTCTCTTGCCGCTCATGCACAAACGCTCGCGTTGATATCTTTGCAACGCAATACCCGCGATCTGCCATCCGTACTTACCCCGCTTGTTGCGCCGGGCAGGCGACTTATTAAACGTGGTACACTGGTACGATCGGGCGGCGAGGGCGAGGGAACGGGACGAAAGCCGTTCGAATTCTTGCTGCTCAGCGATTACCTATTGTGGCTTGAACGCGAAGAAATGGCTATAGGTGGTCTCGTTCACGACGGAGGGGGTCAGAGCCCCCGTAAGAGAAGGGTGTCCATTAATGCACTTAGTGGCAATGATGAGGAGAAGTGGTGGTGCAGGGGATACATGAGCCTCGTTGATATGGAGGTGGTTATGATGGTCGATCGGCCAAGCGGAGGACTGGGCTGTGGAAGCGAAACGAAGGTTGAAGTACTGAGCCCAGAGGGATCATTTGCCCTGCATCACAGTAAGCATTCTCCTTTCCTCATGTTATTGGCCCTTATGCTCTTCCCAATAAAGGCTCGCCATCGTTCAAGGGGGAGGATTCGAATAGCCTGAGCTCCTGGGTAGATGCCATCCGGAGTGCACGTGCCGCACGGCTGGCGGCACTCGCACTGTCAAATCCTGACTCGACCCTGTCAGCCAGTACCTCGGGAATCCATCTCAGGCGCGCATTACGTGCGTTCGCGAGCGAGAGTGACGATGCCGACTACGTACAACAATCTGGAGACGGTTCACTCGGAAATCCACAGGCAGGTTCGTCATTGGCCGGGACTTCTCGCTCCCGTCCCCGTCGCGCACAGTTGGATAGCTTCCTTCCGCCCGTCTGGGTCCCGGATGCAAGGACGGATGCGTGCATGAGGTGCGGACAGCCATTCGGATTCGTTCTGGACCTGAGGCTGGGTGACGTTTTTGGTTTGGGGTTCGGGAAGGGGATTACCGGCGGGGCCGACGGAAAACAGAAGTCGGAGACTGAACGAACCGGAAGCGAGAGGCAGCAAGTTGGAAAAAGGGTGGGAGGTGGTGGTGCCTGGAGGAGGAAGCATCATTGCAGACTCTGTGGCCGTGTCGTCTGCGCAGCTTGCTCCGGCAAGGTAAGGTTTGCCTCGGGATTCAATCCAACGCCCGGAACTGCTAACCACCATTTTCAAGACGTTTTACATTGCCCAAGACGACGGCGAGGTACGCAAGAAGCAAAAGTCGAAATCTGCGCGTGCTTGCGAGGAGTGCTTTGAAGCAGCATTCCCGCTCATGATACCCTCCCAAATCGGTTTTGAACCATTTTCTCTCGCATCATCCACGATGCCGTCGTCCATTAGCCGGACACCATCGGATCGGCCATCCACACCCCAAGCAGACGAGGACCCTGATGGGATCCACGGCATCCAACCGTGGTTATCTATCCCATCCCGTCAAGTATCCGGCAAGGACGTTGGCGAAGCTCTGATGGCGATGGACCTGAGTCCTGCCATGGGTGCCCTGAGCCGGAGTCCCTCACGAGTGACGCTTGGTGCCAGCCCTTCCCGGAAATCTCGTCTCAGTACGAGCCCGACGAAGGCGGGCAGCCCCTTGAGGGATACGCATACCCAAGCGCATGGCATTTCGGGAAGCGCTACGAGTAGCCCTTCGAGACGCGTCGCACGTCTTCCGAGGATGTCGGGGGATTTAGAGCCCCAACCACCCTCCCCGCTGCTCGTCGTACACGACGAGGACGCATCGAACGGAGGTGTGAACCAAGACGCCCGTCAAGACGACCACGACTATCTCTCCACGCGTCCGATCCGGGTGCGCCCCTCCCCTGCGCGTCCACGGAGCTATCACGACATTCTCGAGGACTTCACTATGCACGAGCGGGGCTTTAGTATACCCTCTTCGATCTCAAGCGCTCCAGGGACCGGTCTAGGTTCTGTGAGGGAGGGAGAAGCCGAAGCTGAAGGGGACGAGAAAGGCGAGGATGACACCGAACCTGAGGTTCAGCAGCGTGATCGATCCCAAGAAGGATTTGATGACGATCACTTCCAGGAGGTTGTGGGATCCCTACTGCGAGACACATTGGATGATGGCGTGCTTCCTCGGGAGGATACGGCCAGACGGCGGAAACGTTTTTCGGTGCCTGCCGTTGCGTTGCAAACTGCACCGGTGTTTGCGCGCGGCCGTCAGGATACAGAAGGAAACGGCAGCGAGAGGAGACGGTCCGCGTTTATGCACGGAGGGGAGAGGGAGAGGGGTAAGAAGGACAGGCAGGGAGAGAAGGAGGGTTCTGCGGTAGGGTTACTCATGGAAGTGCTTCGGGGCAAGATCAAGTACCCGGGAAGGAACCAGTAGTAGTACAGCGGCTGCGATAGTTACTGACGGGATGTATTCCACGTATACCCAATCTTTAGCGCTCATGTAGATATCCTAAACATGTATGTACAACATTGACATGAAAAGAAGTATTGATAAGTAACCATGCAAGCGTGCAGGAAGGCAAACCCGTTGCCAATGTTACAGTGAAAAAAAATGGTGATCTGAAGCAATCTGAAACCAACATGTGAAGATTACATAGGAAAGGCGGTGTCTCCCTCGGCCACCCTGCAAGCGCCAGATGTTCGCTGGTGCCTCTGCAAAGAGTCTGCGCGAGCTAAAAGGGCCCCACACCTTGGGCAAGGCACCTTGTCCCCAATGTGAACGCCAAGAATATGACGTGCGATGCTTTCTCCGCGCATCACTTTCTGACATCCCTCCCAGAGACAGACCTGGTATGGCTGGTCGACTTTGAGTCGAATCCCATGCATAACTTGCAAGTGTTGCGCGATCGCCTTTTTGGGGCCAGTCACGAATCCGTCACATATCCCTGTCCCGTCGAACCATCGACACTGATAGACGAGGGTAGATGGATCCCCGCGTTTTGTGGTGGCAGGGCCGGGAGGATACGGTGTAGTTCGCGAACGAAGGGGTCTAGATCGGGCGTGAAGTCTGGACGCGTGGATGCGTTTGCTCTGTGGTTGTCTCTCTACTAGAGACGTAGTGTAAACCGGGCTTGGAAGGTGGATCTCTTCAGGTGTCGCCTCTTCGCACAGATGTGGGCGATGGGAAGGAGACATTTCCCAGAGGTTCATAGCGCTGGCGACAAGAGAAGGCTGATGCAAAATCGAGGTACCAAAAAACTGTGGGTCGCCCAGATCCAATACACCCATTGTAGGCAAACAAGAAAATCCATCTGCAGGCCAGATGGATCCAGGTCCGCATGCCTCGTACAGCCCCAGAGCATTTCCTTCATGAGGGACTAGCGGATTAGTATCTAAGACCAGGGATTGTCAGTTACCCGACGAGCAGATAAGATGCAAGATTACCAGGAGTCATCCTTGGCGCATCTATTAGACAGTCATCCGTGTACTCTCTAGGCCAGGCACTACGATAATAGAGGTTTCTGGTAAAGATCAGGTCTCGAAGGGATTCCCTTCCTGGACTTACCAAGGATAATCAGTTATAAGTCCACTGGTATCAGTATGACTGGCGAAGGTATTCTGCCCGTCGTAGAAGAGATCTGACATCGTTATGGGGTTCTGCTGTGAGTGTATTGCACGCTAGGCTTTAGAATATAAACGTCCCGCTTACCTTCTAGACTGTGTAGGTTATCTGGAAGCCCAGCTGAAAACAATGATTACAACACAAACCAATCGAACGCCCTGCCAACGGAACATGATGGCCGACAGCACGGGCAGCCAAGACTTAGCATTGGCATTGACAGCACTCCTGCCGTCAAAGTTGGAAGGTTTGCCGCAATGAGCCACCGATTGTCTGCCACTCATTAGAACGTGGAGGGCACAGAGGGAATTGAAACCCCCCAATCACTATGGACCCCGTATCCGTAATGCAACTGTGCGTTTGCTGTAGGAGGAACGGACGGAATGTGGATTGATTGGAGAGCTGGGTAAGGCACATGGACGGACAGGAATAAGAGATGAACTTCGGCCCCTTGAATCAAGAACGCTGCCAACAGCCAAGTTCCACGAGGCTGGAGTGCCGCCGCTGTTCGCCGGTACAAACAACTTACCGTTTTACGTATGGAAAAACAGGTGGATCAATCGATGGAGAACGTTCCTAGTTCCTGTGTACCGTTGGCATGATCGTCTCCCAATAACACTGGTTGGTAAGTTGCCAACACGTGGGAAACACGAGGAAAGCTCAGCAATTACCTGTGGAATGAGCTCAGAATGATCAAGGTCAGCTCGTTGAACAACACGAGCAAGCTGGACATCCGAACTCAGATTTTAATACTGTCGAAGGCAAATGACACAATCAATTGGATAAACGACGGATCATACCTCGACATTATACAGCCACAAAACCAGTAGAGTACTGAACGCGAATATCCGATAGCACGTTCAGGATTAGGTGATGTAAGTAGACTAAGAAGAAGTAGGTATGAGATCATCGGATGATAGAACGGTATGGCGTAGCATAGTATGGGGGCCCTTCGAGGGGAGTCTCAATATGATCAAGAATGTAATTTAATGACCTAGAATTCGTACCGTTAGTTTATATATCGCAATATATATAGGTGTTTATATACTTGCCTCAAGTCAACCATGGTTCTTTCCAATATGGTCCATCATTGTGCTCTCCCTCGTGAACGTCAGGGTGCAGTCCGGGCAAGCCCATTTTGCAGGGACGTGACGCTCTTTAACATGTCGTTCAAGGCTCGACCTGCGCATCGGCGCGCTAGAGCATCCATGCCAGAGACACGGATACATTTGCGACTCGGACGTGACCCCGTGCCTATGGTGTAGGTGCGCCCTCATGTCTTTCGCTTTTACACGGTGGTTGCACAATGCACCATTTCCCATTTCCCACTGGCAGGAAACCTCCATCTCCTCGATGGCGAACTTGATGAAGGTGATCATATCCTGGCGTGTCGCGTGTGAGATAGTCAAAGGGTGATGAAAGGAAACTCGTACCTGAGAGTTCCACTCGTCGTTAAACTCAGTCATGACGAATGCTGCAGGATCTACTGATGTCAAGGTGGGTTGTACTGGGAATATGTTCAATGACATGTCCGTCTTTTATTCTCGCCAGAGTACCTGCGGCAACAAGTTCGAGGAGCCGCCCTGCCAACGAGAGGCGTGACGCTTGGAATGCCAGACCTCCATTAATTTCATGGAGAGTAGTGTCAAAGTCATACGATGGATTTTTGGTTGGCGCGACCGCGCGCTTGGTTTGGTGAAGGAGCCATTGGCAGTGACAAAGATCTTGTCAGGGTACGGTTCCCTTATGTCTTGTTGGAAGATACAAGTAGCCTATTTGAAGCATGGAGTGAGGTAGATTCAAGGTTTGATCGCGACAAACTGAGCGAAAAGAGAAAGAGGGCGTGGGTGCAATCGGCCATTGTCGCTCGCCGTTGGTAGACAAACTAGCCAGCGGCTGCGTTTCCACGACTCCTGGGCGTCTTGGAGGGCACTCACTGGCAGTGAACCAGCTCATCCGACGACAAAGCCTGAACTGACCCAAAAAGGACCATGACGAGCCGCAAGCGTATCTGAGTTGAACGTTGGACGCTGAACATGATTAGATGGGATACTGCCGCGCGGGCTGCACATGTTAGTTTTTCCAACAATTCTTTCATTCCCTCATATCCAGCATCCAGCCCATGCATACACTTGTCGCTTGAGTACTAACCTAAACTCAAACGAGTCGTAACCGAATTGCTAGCTCCAAGGCAGTTCCAATGGGTGACATGTGCGAATTGGGCAATGTGTTTGCCAACAGAGGTCTGTTTCACGGATATCGAACAGACTCGTTCTGACAGGCAGGTGACAAACGTTGCAGTGCGAGCGTATCTGGATGGGACACTACAGCGTAACTTGGCCGTCGGTGCGACTATTACGCGTGTATGCGTACTTGGATGGTCGTTCTCGCCAAAACAAGGGTTGGAACGCCTTTTCTCGTTGAAGATGGCATACATGTTTGTCTGTGTCGGTCTGTGAGAGGAATCAGACGCTAGTCCATCTAACTTAATCGGTAAAAACGACAAGACTGCACCCACGGATGCTTCTTTGTATATTGAACCTTTTCAATTCAATCTGATGAAATCCTCAGTGTCCCGAACACGTCTCTAAGCAAATATTTACCGCGCTTTGATCGCGACGAGTTCCAACGGTCGGTGGTCGATCTCGTTTCGTTTGACCGTACCAAGTTGAACTAGTTCGAAGTTGGGGTGCATGACCGCCGCAAAATTCAGATGATTAACCCGACCGAGGCTGGGGCACTGTTATCCTTGGTGGTGATTTCCAACGCGCTGGGTTTAACGTTGAGCCGTCTGACCTTCAATGACAGGGTCGTCGAATTAGCTGTTCGTGGGTACTTTCATCTTCTCCGCCAGTTCTCTCCGAATTCTTTCCCGTCAGACCAACGTATTCTAGCGTTTTTCCATCGTGTGCATATCCTTGTCTTTTCCTACAAAATATTTTAGCGCCATGGTCGTGTCCCAATTCTCCAACTTCATTCGTTCAATGGTGTCGGTTCCTCCGGGATTGCTCAGGACGTTCTCATCATTCAAACTCCCCGCAAATTGAAAGACACCGACATCACTAGGCTTGTGGGGTTAATGCCACTATGGCCACCGTTGGTTTTTATCATGGCCAGATCTCAGCTGGGGTTAGTCACTCAAAAAGCTGACTCCATACGGGCTCGGGAGGGGTCAGCGTGCTGGTTGCTTGAACCTGCTCTCTTTGACGAGCAAGCTGTCCAGGTCGTGAGTGACGGTGTCTAGCTTGGTTAGCGTTCGTACACGTTGGGCATTCATTCAGGCGTGCCCTTCTGATAGCTGATTTGGATTGATGCTCTACACGTGGTGACAGCTGGCGGTCTGAGGCGTGTTGCATCTCTATCAGACCATACGAGCAACCACTCATTCTGCAGTAAACGAAGCCACACTCTGCTGAGCGCCTGCTCGTCGGTGCGCTAACCAGCTCCACACCCTAATAAGAGCAAATGACTTGTTTGCAGGTATCACGATCCCACTTCGTCGCGCTCTAAATGGTATTGCATTCAACTGCTATGAACTATCTTTTTCCATGAACGACCGAGTCGTATCTTGTCGTTTCCTTGTTGTTTAGTAATGCTGACACTATGTAAGTTTCCAGAGATCACGACAGGATGCTTGATATGCAAATCAATTGTCAACGTGCACTATGACTATCGCAAGTCAAAATGAGCTACGCAGTTTCCTCGATCACACTGCAGAACGGTATCATGATTTACCCACCATTAGCTAGCAAGATCACTCTGCCGCTATCATCAGATCGAATAACGCATGTACGTAATCTGTTATTCATGGTTAACGGCTCGAGTCGGTTTCCAGCGCAGACAGAATGGTTCGTTTCTGGACCGCGATGAGCACGGTCAATGGTGGCAACATCGTCCTAAGGCAAGCTGTGGTAAGCGCGCACACGCCAACGACATCCAACTCCCTATCGTATTGACGTATTATTTTGTGATTCCGAGGCAACAGGTTGGCTAGGCGATCGATCTGAACCTGGGCGACATGATGAGAGCACAGCTTGCGAAACAAGACCGAGTGTGCAACCATGATCCGACGGACATCCATCACCCCTCGGCTTCCACCAACTACCGCGATCGGGTAACCCTCCCTTCTACTTGGTGCCTTATCCGAGAGCCCTGAAAGACTGTCGGTCCTGAACGCCCGCCAGGGGCTACCAAACCCCCGTCCAAAAATGGCAGCAACGTGCCGTTGGAGTGTTGCCATCCAAATTGGCTCTGGTGAAAGTTCCGAGGAAATAGGCAACGCCTCCGAGACGAAATCAAGCAGACGAACTGCCGTTCCACCGAGCTCAAATTGCTGCCCTCCATTGATCTTGGTGCCTTTGCTCAACGGTTTCAAGATATGGTTGGTTTCGAATACCGACTGGTGGTAGCCCTTGTCCGGAAATGGTAGCAACGCGTCATTGGGATGGTGCCGTCAACCTGACATGGATGAATGTTCGAGGCGAGGTTCAGCATGTGGTCACGATCCTTTTGGGATGATTTGTCATCACTCTCGGTATGATGCCTTTACTCAGCAGTTTTACGAGTTGGTCACTTTTGAAATCGGAACACCGGTGGTATCCGACTGCAGTGCTCCGAGTTGGCATGGACAGTGTTTCGGAAGCAACATGGCGAGAGCCATGCCTCCACGACAAGGTTAAGTAGGCGCCACAATTCTGTGAAATAGGCCATTAACTTCCCGCTCTCCAAGTACCGCCCTCCTCGGCTATTCAGAATGGCTCTTCGGATGTCGGACTACTTGGAGCCCGGATAGGCGTGATTGTCCGTGGAGTGCTGCCACTCAAGCGTGTGCTCCAACCAAGTGTTGTTGGTCGGGCATTGGACATGCTGGCCGTCCATCCATCAGCAAACCATACCTCCCGAGTTGGGTGAGGGTCATGAAATTGTGGTGAAGCGGGTGCGGCGAATGACAACAGCACTCCACTTCCTGTGGGCAGCGTATGTTCCAAGCGTGAAAGCGTGATATTGCACAGGTTATAGAAGTTGGCTCAACTACCCAAGGGTTACCGTCTTGCGCGGCCTGGCCCACCACCACGCCCCCTCGCCGCGCGCTTTCTTTCTCTCTCTTCCTCACGTGCTCTTGCACCCCGTTGTCTTGGGTCAATGACTTCGTAGTCCCGTTCAGCTTTCCTTGTCTCTTCACCATCGTCCTTTGGAAAATGGAGAGCGTGATTCATGAACCCTCGGTCATCATCTACCTCCATACCCCCGTCTTCTTCTCGCGGTTTGGCCTCTTTGGTTTCTTCGTCTCCATCTCTATAAGCCTCGTCTTCACCCCGATCTGCACCCCACGTGGAAGTTGACGAGGTTTGCAGCATGCCCCTGAACTTGTCCATGGCTGCAAGCACATCCCCCTCGTCTTTTCGTCCCTTTCCCTTTTTGTGCAGGCCACGGCTTTTAGAATACCTGACGAGTTCTTCCGCCAGGTAAGATTTCTGAGTCTTCGCCTTCTTTCTCTCGGCCTCATCATCGCTATCTTCACCACCCTCGCGTCGTCGGGTGAGTTTTCGTATCTCGGCTTCCATCTTTTCAATTTCGGCACGGCGTGCATCACTGTAGTCAGTGAGTCAGCGCCAACACAGGGTGGTCTTGAAACGCTGTGTTACCTGGCCGTCGTCTTGTTTTGGGCATGTTTTTCTCTGATTTGGGACACGTCCGTATCATTACTTTTCGTTTCCTTGCCCTTCTGCGCATGTTCGATCGGTCAACATCACTCCTTGGTGCGTACGGACGTTAACACACTTTTGATGGCGGTGGAACTAGAGCATTCGCCTGTTCTTCCAAGTCAACCTTTTTCGGCGTGTGCGGCTTCAGATCTGGTGTCGGTATTGGCAGTGCCCGAGGGTCGTCGATCACTTAAATCAAACAGTCAGGATAAACATGGCGCATTACCAATGATCAGAAATACCAACAGTCAGGTCGTGCCATGTCTTTCTTCTTCAGCACGATGGGTTCTCCTTCGTCTGTTCCATCATCGTCCCCAAAACTCAGTAGTTTCACATTCCTGAAATGCAAGGTCCGTAGATCAAGGATGGAATGGCCGCAAAGGGAACGTTTTACTGACTTCTTAGCACCCTTGCGTCGCTCTGCTTCTTCTCGTTCACGTTGCGCGGCCTCACGGGCACGCTGCTGTGCACGTTTCTCCGCGGCTGTGATACGTGGTATTATGTCAGAGAAAGGGTTATCGATGATAGAGACAGATTTGATCTTCGGTGGGCTAGATGGTGCCTGCTTTAGACAGGGTAAAATGCCCATAAAGGGGTGAGCAGAGATCCGTACTATAGCGGCCTTTCATCCTCGCCGAGCTCTGTTGTGGATGTTTGTCATGATGTATGGAATGGAATAACACAAACACGTACCTGCCTCCCCGATCTTCAAGACGTCTTCGGCGCCGCATCACTGGTGAACTCACGAACAAGAAGCCGAGGACGTACTGTACAGCGTATCACCCACAACCTTTCCGAATAACGTATGCTTGCCATGCAGCTCGTCCGCCCGATCTTGGTGGAATACCCGTGCCCATGAGCCCCATCCGGCCCTTAGAAACAACAGACGTAATGTAGAAACACACCGAGCGTGATGAAAAACTGCGAGTCATTCGAGTTCTTTGTTCCACTATTTGCCATCGCCACGAGTCCACGATGGGTGAACCGCAACCGGGGGTGAATTTCATCTTCAAAGGGTTCTGGAGAGGGAGGCGAGCATGTGGGTTCTCGCGAAGGTCATTCAAGATGGAATCACATACCACCGTAAAAAGACTCTCCTCCTGCACCGGAGCCCGTTCTGTCTCCTGTTTGGACGAGGAAACCAGGAACGATCCTGATCGCAAGAAGTGTGTCATTGGTAGGCGCATAGGAATATTCAACTCCTTACCTATGAAAGATGACGCCGTCATAGTATCCTGCCGTTTAACGCGAGGTCAGCTGCAGGCTGGAAAACGCACTGCTGTACACACCTTCGAGTGCTAGTGCTATGAAGTTCCTGCATGCTTTCGGTGCCTCCTTCAATGGAGTGCACCATCATGTGAGCACATATCTGTCCTGTAGAGAGCCTCGTGCATACCTTTGACCATAATTCGATGTCAATCTCGCCAGCGGTGGTGTTGAGAATGACACGTCCATGAGTTGGTAGAGCCATATCGAGTCTTGACTGCCTCTTTCATTTTAACGAATAATATTTGATTACTTGTCATCTCCAAAACAGGATATCCACAGTAGCTAAAAATAATTTATTTATTTCTTCGTGGACACATGCTCAACCAAGTATCTCTCCGTTCCATCGGTCGTTTGCAAGAGGCAATCTAGGACGGAGCACCCCCACTCACTGCGTACGTATGTTGCTGTACTCCGGTCCCAGGCCCAACACCCATCTCCGAGAATTGATGCTGTAACGCTCCAACACCATAGTCATACCCTGGCCCTTGACCATACCCTGGCGATACAACATGTCCGCTTGAACTTCCCGGCCCTCCTCCGTACGTGGGTCCGAAGCCCTGTGGGGATTGTGCAACGGGTTGAGTGGAGGGATAGCCGTACGGAGCTCCCGGGCCGGTCTGTACTGATGGCAGCTGCGTGCCGGGTGAATCTGCATGATACTCGTATGAGCCTTGCGGTTGCAATGGGGCGGTAGCGGGAGGGAAGTAGGACGATTGGTCAGAACCGTCTGGCTGAGATATCGCTTGCAACTGGGGATTGGCTTGAGTTGGGGAGATCGACTGGCCTTGGGGTTGAAAGTCTTTTTCCGGTTGTTGAAGTGGACCTGGCGGTGAGGTTTCTGGCGGACCATCTGTCACCCCAGGCACGGAGAAGAAATAAACAGCTCCCGCGAGGTCTTTGCCTCCCTGAGCGTA
Source organism: Sutorius australiensis (assembly GCA_038089915.1). Lineage (NCBI taxonomy): Eukaryota > Fungi > Basidiomycota > Agaricomycetes > Boletales > Boletaceae > Sutorius > Sutorius australiensis. The sequence continues at coordinate 17,577 of JBBPLR010000045.1, forward strand.
GTATTGTGCCCATGCTTGAACGTTTGGATCCGCGTACGTGGTGTGCGGATCATACACGTATGGTGGACCCGACTGTTCTGGTCCAGCTTGGCTCTGCACCTGAGGTTGAGCCGCTTGCGCAGCATCGACTGCCAGGGTATGGTACTGTTGCTGCGGTTGAGGTTGTGACTTGGGTTGAGGTTGAGGTTGTTGCTGGGGATAAGGTGATCGGGCCGGCTGTGGGACAGGGCCTCCATATGGTTGAGGACCAGGTGCGTATCCTTGTGCCCCACCATATCCAAGATCAGTATGCTGCTGTGGGAACGAACTCTCTGGATAATTAGCGTATCCGTAGGGAGATTGTTGCTGAGGTTGCTGATCAAACCCGGGTGTTGCAGTGGGGTAACCATATGGTGGATGAGAGCCGTACTCCTGGTGGACATAAGGCGATTGTCCGTGGCCATAGTCTGAGCGGGGGCCAACTTCGTACACTATCTGGACTAAGCTACGAATTGAACGAATAAGGCCAATATACGTACTCCCAGCATGCCTGGCAAGGCTATCTTCCATCATCCGATCAAAGATAACCCGTGCCTTGACAAAGCTTTCGTTCATCGACACAAGATCGGCTGAATAAAAGTCTCATCATATGCGATGAGAGAAAATCAGGGGCTCGTACCTCGCTTCTGACTGTATTTGTCGATAAGCTTGACGATCTTCGGTCGCAGAGACATACAAGAACGATACAGTTCCTGCCAAGGGAGCATAAGATGACAACGTATGGGGACCTCCAGGACACTCGAACCTGAATCTCTTCATTATCCGCGAGATTCTCCCCAGAAGTATCCACGGCACGAAGCATTGTCAACAATCTATCGACATTCGCAGCCTGGGAAAATACGGTTGCTTCTTGCTCTGCTTCTTTCGAGAGTTCAGCAACGGTTGGCTCCGGCAATGGCTCCTGTAGGGATTCGGTCAGATGAGAAATAATGTTTGGGAAACGAAACTACGAACCACATAGTTGACTGGAAATATCCCCGTTCTCCCTCTCAGCTGGCCGCGCCACCAGTCTTTGTAGCCGCGGTCAACGACCTTGATGATGTCGCCCTTCTCAAATGCGAGTTCCCCCTGTTCGGTAGGTTCAAAATTATGCAGAGCTTTGACACGTGTAACAACCGGGATGGACGCGGGTGCTGGCGTGGCAGGGGTTTGTGATGTCAATGATGAAGTCGACGACGCTGCAGCTCTTTGCATGCTTTCTGCAGGCACGTAGCCAGATGGATGGATGGGTCCTGGGCCATTGCTAGTACTGGGACCAGCCCCCGATTTGGAGCCCGATGCACCTACAGCACTCGGATGTGCCGAATGCCCTGCTCTGCCCCCCTTGTCATGCATGGACATCTCCAGGACGCGTTGAAGTTCCTCCTCCTCTCTCCGCCGTACTTCATCATCCACGGTAGGTGGAGCGGGCTCGTCTGGTGGCTGAAATTTATAGTCTTCGAGCACCAGTCAGCAACTGACGAAAAGCACGGCAAGTAAGTCTCACTTTTTGCCTTTAGACTGCTATAGCATTCTTCCATAATACCGAGCGAAGGGTCATTCTCGAATTCGTCGGTCCAGACTGCAATCAGGCCTAACGCTCTCTTGCGGACCTTGTCATGGGTGGTCTTGAACGAATAGACCGTAAATACATGTCTCTTAGGATGGTTTTTTAAGGATGCGCACCCGATCGGCGATGAGTTTCTCGAGAGCCTGAGTGAACGCGCGTGAAGCCAACTCGCGTTGAAGACCGATCCCACAGTTCTTGGAGAGAGATTCCGCAACGGAAAGTGAGTAGAGTTGTACATTCGGGCTGCGATGTGCGAGACGTTTGATGACTGCGGCGATGATGTTGCGTGCGCTGTAGGAAGGGAACGTCAGGGCGATGGGTTGGAATGAGAAAGAGAACCAAGTACCCCGTTTCACCCTCCTCCTGTACTTTGTCACAGAGGTTGAGAATGACCTCCCAGTTCTCGCTGGTCAAGTTCTCGTCCGTGGCTTTGACTGTATACGTGATGTAGGATTCGTTGCATACTCAACTAGAGAACTCGTCGTAAGTGATGGCAACGCACCAACGATATCATCGTAGGGGTTTGTCTGGCCTGCTTTGAACATGACGAGCGCTGTTGAAGCTGTAGTTCGTTGGTAGTGTTGATGGGGATCTCCAACAATCCTGTAGTGGTCGCTGCGTGGGGCGGTGTCGATATGCCGAAGGGAAGGACCCGCCGTGATTGGCTGCGTGGAGTCGCCACTCTCGCAAAACAAGGTCTTTCTGCACTTCCACTAGTTTCCTTCTACACATCATGGCCAAGGGTACATTTTATTTACCGCCAGGATACAGACATCACGCTAATACAAGAGCACCTAGTTCCACGAAATTTCCGTCTCCTTGAAGAGCTTGAAAAGGGCGAGAAGGGTATCGGCGATGGCTCTTGTTCGTATGGTTTGGAGGATAGTGAAGATATCCTGATGACCAATTGGAACGGAACAATCATTGGCCCTGGCCATGTAAGTCCTTGCTCAAAGACACCCCCGATCTGCGACATCACAAGCTGATCCCTTGCTGCAGACCGTACACGAGAATCGCATCTACAGCCTCAAGATTCACTGTGGCGAGTCATATCCGGAAAAGCCGCCCGCCGTGCAGTTCCTATCCCGTGTTAATCTCCCTTTTGTCAACCAGACGGACGGTAAGGTTGATCCTACCAAACTCGGCGTCCTCGCCCAATGGGGGAGGGATAGTAGCATAGAAACGATCTTGGTTGGCATAAGGAGGTAAATTATTCTTTCTTCCCCTTTGTTCCGGATGAGTGATGTTCTTGTGTTAGAGAGATGGGGTCTTTCAATAACAGGAAGTTACCCCAGCCACCGGAAGGCAGCACTTTTTAAACCAACAAACCACTCATGTCGTCGGGCGTTGTCATATCGGAAGAGGATTATTAATTGGCAGAAGAAATAACAAGTCATGAACAGCACGTCCATTGTCACAAGATGGGTCTTCACCATTACTCCTGCAATCTGTTTTGTTTTCTCCAGTGAATTCACGTTCGTTTTGCACAATACTTGATATGTGGCCGTTCCTTGCGGAGGATACCATGCAGGTCGGAGAAAACATCGTCGATTTGACTCCAGGTACCCCGCTTCATGACCCCATGTGTTGCGGTCAGGTTAGCCGCTAACTCGGTGTCCCCGTTCGCTTCGACCCCACGTGATGGGAATGCTACCGATTGTCGAGTCACTTTCTGAGAACCTGAACCGTTGATCACTACCTCCGACTCATGATATTCCCAGAAACTTGCAGGAACACAAGTATGCCTCGTTTTACTGTGAGGTACACAGGATCGATCATTGCCTGGCTTTGTGGTAAGTTATTTGATCTAAGTCATCTTGGAACCCCGATTTATTATGTTCCCAGATATTTTTGCCTAAGGAAAGTCATCCAGCTTGTAGGTTAGGTTATAGCTTGGCCAAGGCAGGACACCGTTCACTAACACCTCACGAAAATAAGCTCCTCTTCGTTCCCATAATGTGTAGGACGCCGCCCTCTCGATTAGCAGCTTCCTCGGAGTTCCTTGTAGCGAGCATGTTCGTGATGTACCATTCAATCTCCAGACAACTTCAGTGGAGCTGTCCCCTGAGATCAAGAATATCCCCGAGTGCTGAGGCCGAGGCCGTCAGAGAATCCAGTGAACAGTTATCCACATTTGACGGGGTGAACGTTTGAAGGGTGACATGTATCTATGACCACCCAGAGAGTCAGCGGCCGGGCTATCGTAATATGTATCACGGGCGCTTGGGACGATCTGGTTTTGCTATATGGTGTGTAGCGGTACAAGCACCAGCTCGCCATTATTTGCACTGTTGTCCGTCTCGCTCCGCCACTATGAATTTCAATGTTGAGCAAGCGCTCACTGGACCAAACCTTGGCCAGTTCCAAACACTTGCGGCTCCGATGCTGCAGAAAGGTACCTTAAACCTGTCCGTCCATTCCATCCGTCCCATGGCCTCATCCATCCTTTTCTACGCAAGCCCCACGTACGTTCTTGACTATCTCCCATCCGATCTCCAATTTGCAAGTTTATTGAAACACTCCCGAAAAGAATATTCACTGGTCTACGTAACGAAGGACTATGTATGGCCTATGCATTGCCGGAAATGGCCCATCAAGGTTGCTTCCCTCGTGAAAGCCCTCTCACAGGTTGGACATGCCCACTTCACAGGGACATGTTGTTCCACTACATGTCTCTCGAGGCTCGACTTCTTCATTGGCCGGGAAGAGCAGTCATCCCAGAGACACGTGTACAACCGTGAATCAGATGTGATGCCATGTCTAATGTGCAGATGGACCTTAAGGTCCTTTCCTTTTACTCGGTCGTTGCAGGTCGTCTCAAGGTCGGTGACCCACTGGCATGTGACCTCCTTTTCATCAAGCAGAACGCCATTAAATGCTATCATATCCTTCAGGAATGGTATTTTGAGACAGAGATTCAGCAGAGTGAATAGAACTTACCAACGGTGTCCAATCCTGATTGTATTCATTTGGGTGTTCAGTGATCGATGTAGGTGCGTCCTTGTCTAGTATCCTAAAAGAAGCACACTACACTTCATGAAGTCTCCCTTGTGGATATTAACCGACCTTCTCACCTTGCAGGGGGCAGTGGCCACTGCCCTCTCGGCCCAACCTCCTGATGCTGAAACAGAGAGTTGTTGCCGAAAAAACTCGGCCCACTGCTCGTAATTATCCACCGTCTGTGGTCAGCAGGGACCCTATGCACAATACATGATGCCTCCTGATGGTTGGCTTTGTAGTTCCCGTCTCTAACACGGTTTGTATGTGCAACACCCAAATGCAGTGTTGGTGTACGTCCAGTGGCTTTCGCTGCTGTGCTACATGGTCCAATCCTGCTTGCGCATTGAAATTCAGAGTAACCGGACTGACTCGATCGAAGAGGTGGTTGGGGTGAGCCAACATGTTGGATCGGTGAAAGAGAGGGACATTCCTCGGACTGGCTTTGGTGCAGTGCCGTAGCACCGGCACTACGGGCCGAGTGGGAAATGAGCGACCCTGAAGGTCCGGCAAACTTTGGACTTTCTGTATCTAGTGGGTAGTGGGGGCCAAACCGCTCATAACGCAGCAACCCTGGAGAAGGATCCTGTGCAGAGGGAGGGAACGAAAGACAACAAAACTGCACATCGGTTTGATTTGATGGAGAACGGCCTTGATTTTCAGCCCAGACAGGTTCAAATCCATACGTTCTGGAAAAAACAAGGTCTTCATGGGGGGCGGAAGTGATATCTAATACCAGGGGTCAATGGCTGAAACATGCCCAAAGGCAGGAAATTACAGGAGGTTAATTGGGATGGGTCTTCTAGTGGATTGGGCGTATGGGGACTGTGGTGGTAGGCACTGTCAAAAAATGGCTTCAACGGAGAACTACCAGCGGGGACTCACCAAGGTAGCCTACAAGCAGTCATGTCAGGGTGATCGCTATCCAGGACATTCCGCTCACTGGAGACGAAGTCTGACATCTGTCCTGGGTTCTGCTGTGTGTAAATTCCTCCACCTTTTATCCTATAAGACCAGTTCCGCAGGCCCTTCTCTGGAACATAATCTCCACGAATGCGGAGCAGACCTCTGCATACAAGCGTCTTGACTCCCAGAAGATCATCCACCGTAAAAGTGATGTTACATCAGACATAAACTCTGAGACTTGCATTATTCATTTCCGTGCATCAAGCTGTGGAAGTTGGTTAGAATCGACCAGAATCTTGAGATGATATGGTTTAGGATAGATACCTTTCGATCTCGAGGGACATAGAAAGGCCGCGAACGAAGATGGTAATGGTCGGATCAACATCAGGAGCCCAGTGACGTCTGAAAACAGATAGCCATAAGCAGAGGATTCTGCGAGCTAGGGGAATTTAACCAACCCATGCCAGTTATATCACCCATCATATCCGTTTCCCATTGATGCAGTGTTTGCCAAACACTGTGACCCCATTATAGACCTTGGCAGGGTGAACTCGAGGCACAAACCTGGCTGGGAAGTTCAAGTTGTTACCGCAGATAAAATTTGTAAATTCCTACAATGACCCCCAAGCTAAAGGAAAGCCAGGTCACATCTCCGTCCTCTCACATCTCCACCATGTAGCCCAATCGTGACACGAATGGGCCGAACAGGAATTTTGCAATATTGCAGTATCAAATCCAGGGTTCAAGAAATCGGCAAATTCCATCTTCCCTACTTCGGGGCACATCGGCCGGTGTCTGCCCTTGCCAGTGCATCTTTACTAGTAAGCGTATTCTCTCATACTCTTAAAGCGCGGTCGGCAATCATTCTATTGCTTCCATTCTGTCTAAGAAGCCACAGATCTCACAATGCAGGCCTGTTGATAATCCTCTTTAGGAGAACACAACTGAATTGCACTTCTTCCCCATATGGGAAGCAGGATAGTTATCTCCAAGTGTGCGTGGGTGCCCCATACAACTTGACACTTCTTTGTACTGCGTGCATGGGTGTTGCCAAATGGAATTGGCAAGCAAAAGTGTGGTTAAGATGGCTTGGATAGGTATACTCGCAGTACCCTGCATTCTGTGGTTCAATTGCCAGTGCTTTAGCAATTGAATTGGAAGGTAACCAACGCCTCACACAGGATCATGTTTTGAGGTGACTTTCTGTACCGAAGGGTGACAATCAAAGTTCTTTCCACCTCATCGCCTACTGCTGTAAAACTAAACCAATCCTAGGAAAATTGCCCCCAGAGTTAGAACCCTGACGAGGGTTTTAGCCGTAATCACCCGGTGTCACTCGAAGGCACCCGCATAAATGGTACGATCACTCTTTGTCGAATGCTCCCCAGAAAAGAGAATCGTCCATGAGGTACAGTTTATTTCACAAAGTTCATGGAGTGCATATCGCCGTGGCTTATCTCGCCCCAGAAATCGTCTTCGGGTCCACCAGCCCTCGGAAAAGTCCGACCAGAAGACTTACCAAGTCAGACAATTCCGTGTAGCCGCAGGTCACAAGGCCTCATTGGGCGGATCGAAAGTGGTCATGATCGTGCAGGCACATAAAGTTCCCTAGCGGTGCAACGACGCCACAGAACCGCGATGAATATGGTATCGTACCTCACTATACCCTCATTGCGCTACCCTGCCGCAAATGAACCACCTAGCCGCACAACTGCCTGAACATGCGTGATATAGCTTCATGCCAGGTATGCCTTTACCGCACTCATTACTTCACATTCGACTCGCTATTTGCCATGCGGTCGATTGACCAGTGGCCCGGTGTTTTCTTTGTGTGCTTAGTGCCGTTGACCTGCCGATACGCGTATCTCACAACACGTTGTCCAATGAAAGCGATGCGCCCATCTACCAACGGAGGTGATGCGCGCCCATGAACAAACTGATACACGCCCATTAATCGACCGGGATCTCAGTGGGTGCCAGTCGGATCAAACTAACCAGTCTTACACGCGGTCGTGACTTCCAGCCACCACGATCCAGGGAGCTCTGCACTGAATACCTTTCGTTTAGGACATTCTCGGCCGGGGAACGATAGCAAATTGCCCAGGTCAGGATCCGTCCGCGTGTCCCCGCTCTTGCATATCGCTATGGTCCCCGTGATACTGAATCTTACCCTCAAAATTCAGCTTGTTTTTCGCCACGCTTGATCGCAGAGCCTTTGGTCCCCCTCAGGGAAAGCCTTCGGCCGGGAGCGTTGCTTGGCGAAGCGTCCATCACACGTCTTGTGATTTTATGCGGTTTTGAAGGCTCCTACCACTGCGCCGCTGTCCAATGAAGATACATATCAATTGTTCCGAGATGAGTCACTCGTTATGTATCCTGCGGAGCGACCAGCTGTGGGTCGATGCATCTGTATGTAGGGAATAATCAGGCCATAGTCCATCGTGAGTGCTGCATCACACGTGATCTGATTATTCCGGCCGGAGACGAACACCCTCAGGCTACCCCTACCAAAGACCGTTGACCTGTCACTCCCGCTGCCACCTACCCCTTCCGTGTATATTGGCTATAAGGTGACCCGCGACTAGGTCCAGAAATTTGCGGAGGAGCAGGGTCTCGATCGGCCAGGTATGAGCAAAGACTCGTCTGATAAACAATACGGGGACAATTACTGCCTTGGTCTGTTAGATCGATGGAAAGCGGCGCTTGGTACTCGAGGTGGTATATACCTACCAGGGACACGACACCCCGCAAGTTGAATATTCATGCATCTTTTTTTCCAAGTATTTCCCTGACAAGCATCGATGGTCAGATAATACATTACTTCGCATCGACCTGCACCTTTTCTCGTGCACGTAGAGCATCCACGACCCAAAGGCTGGGTTTCCCCTGCGGTCCTCTTTGGACGCGAAGTGCGCCTGTCGATTCGATGGTCCGACGGTTGGACCATTTTAAATTCAGGAATGAATAATCGGTGCAAAGAGTCGTCAAAAACGTTACGGAACGTCACCCTTTTTGACAGACCTCAGTTTGATCGACCGTAGCTGCTAGACTCCCACCTTTGCGAGTGGCAATTCAACCCACCCCCCTCGACCTCGCACAGCCCGTCATGATACACGCCAACATCTTCATGTCGGATCAAAACGTATCACTGTATTATCGATTATCTCGGGGTCCACATCCTACACGACAAACTAATTCCTACTAAAACAAAATTCCGCAGACGAGAAGCGAGAGAAAGGTAAGGAAAAGAAAACGGACACAAGAGGGAAAGGGCAAGGAAAAGGAACGCGGCGCAAGCGATGGGATAGACGTACGAGACGTGAGTAGGCTCATGCGAGTCATGTCTGTCTGTCTGTAGTAACACGTATGTATGTATGTAAGTAGGTAGGTATTAGGCACTAGCAAGTAGCACTGAACGACCGGCATTGCGATCGCAACAAGCGAAAAGAAAAAGAAAAAACGAGGTGAACAAAAACAACACTGACCAGGGAACAGCAGACCGGCTCATTGAACGCGTCTCTGCAAATACTGCGCCCGAGCACGCTCCATCGATGCGCGCAGCTCAGGACTCCGCCACGCGCTCTCTTCTTCCTTGAAACTCGACGCCATCGGCGGCCACGCGTCCAAGTCGATCGAATGCCGGTCGGCTTGGCGTGACGAGCTCGGTCCAGCGATAGCAACAGTGGAGCTGTGCATCGATCGACAGGGTGGGTGGTGTGAGTCGGCATCGAACCGGCGTTTCCGCGGAGAAGCGCTGTCAGGTGGCGAGATCGGGTAGGAAGAGTACGATGGGGGTATGGGAATATCGCGTGGTCGGTGCGCCCGGCGGAGTGACCGCACCGAGCCACGGCGAGACACCGACGGGCCAGCAAACGACGACACGCATGGGTCGTCGCGTTCCTCCACCCAAGCGTCGGAACCGTCGTCGACCTCGTCCTCCTTGGCATCGCTCATGACGACGATCTCGCGGCCGAGCGCTTTTTGTCCCTCTCGAATGAGGTGGGCGAGGTGGTCGCCTATCCGATCCATCTGGTCGTCCTCGTCGGGCTCCAGCTCGTCGTCATCCGCGAGGTGGTGCACGTGGACGTAGTCGAGTTCGGACGGGGGAGAGGTACACCCAGGTGACACGCTGCGCGGCGGGGTCACCGTCTGTGGCCGCGCACGCGGCTTGCGTTGGTGACGCCCGGCGGAGCGCCGTACGGACGACGGTGCATGATGGGGCCTGCGTGGCTTGAGCGAGGGCGTATCCTCGATCTGTTTAGGCTATAGGATGTGCGATGATGAGATGAAATCAATGACGACAGAGGAGAAGCCTACCGGTTCGGAAACGTCAGGAACCCAATCGCCGCGCTGATAAGGCGGCGGTGGCGGCAGTTGGTCAGGTTGTTTGCTCCGGTCCCGCCAGCTAGGTACCACCGAGTTCAGCGAAGGAAAAGACGGATCAGAGAGGACGCACAGTCGGTATACGGTGAGGCCCACGGCGGTGCCAATCAGGGCAGCGCTCAGCGCTGTGGACACGATCGAGCCAGCAAGGGTGCGGCGCCGCTTTGCGGGGGGCAGTTCTACATGAATGACGATGAGCAGGTTGCAGGTGAAGAGCATGAACGAGAGTTGAATGGTGTAGCGAAAAGTGGTTCGTTTTCGGCTTAAAACCACTAGCGACGGCCGGCTGGCCATTCGCACGTGGAGTGCAAGGGGATTACATACACGATGCATGGGGATGTGACGAGCGGGTGGGGTAGGGAGAGACGACGAAAAAGACGTACCTGCAATCATTTCTTCGACCTCTTCTTCTGGTTCACGAAGGGGCATGCCCCTGTACTTTGCAGGGGTATCGAGATAGCCGGTAGTAGACGCAGCAAAGGTGGCGGCGTGGCTCGGCTCTGGCTCGGATGGTATCCAGCCTCTCTTGCGTGCGAGCGGTACCGGTGGGGAGAGTGTATTCGCGGGAGGGAATCTCGGTGGAGGAAGAGAAGCAAGGTGGCGAGATATGGGACCGCCTTCCATCCTGGATTGGGCCAGGTGACCTTGGCTTGGTTTGGCTAGAAAAGGGTTGTATAAACCAGGTACGTTGAGGGCGAACGTGAACGGGAACTGCATTATTATTTATTCTTCGTGATAGATTCGTGAACAAGGAAGTAGAGAGAGAAAGAGAGAAAAGTGTAGAGATCGTCGTCGACAACGTTCGAATACTAGGATCGTGGGAATACACTGCCTCATTCAAAGACATCACCGACGAAGACGCAACCGAAACGCATTCTTGGACACACGAGAAGACCCATCTAGATAGGACTCGTAAAATCCCGCGATGAACTCTTCTGCCTTGAATCCGAAGCGGTTGTACAATAGCTAAGAGGTACCATGACATCGCAAAAAAAAAAAAAACGGGACGGCAGGCAACGTACCATGGCTGGACTATTCGCAGAGACGTGAAGCGTAATATCCCGATGCGGATGGAATGCAATGAGATGGTACAACATCGTCCTAGAGAAAAGTTCGTGTCCGCACGGTCAAAAAATAAAACAGAACAAGCATACGTCGCTATCTGTGCATTCTCCCAACCAGTTCGGACAGCCAGATACGTGATGTACGTTTCCTGCGGCGAACTCAAGAAAGCAGCACCAACAACGAGGTGACCGTACATGGCGATCACCGTGCACCGCTCCGGGGCATAATGCAGCGCGTCGCTGACTAGCGTTCGAGCGTAATCAATAAAGCACAAAAACGATAGCATATATACTGACCATCGATGCCGTCCCAAAAGACTCGCGCCAACAAGTCATGCACCTGGCGCAAATGGGGCGACTGGAGAGACACATAAGTGATCGGGACATGCGACCGTTCAGTCTGCTCTCTCTCAGGACTGGAAAACAATAGAGTCAGAACGCGACAAACAGACGCACAAGCACCCGACGCAACTGTGCGAGCACATAGTGTGTGCGTATGTCCCCCATAAGCAGCACCCACGGCGGACGCGACTCCCAGTCCACCGCGATCAACCCGGGTGTCCTGGGTGGCGTGTGGCCGTACACCCGCGCAGCGAACGAGTGCTCGTACCGCGTAGTGTGCACCGCTCGAAGCGCGTCGAGCACGGGCTGTGTGGGCAGGGTGGGCGGCGGAACATCGAGCGAGGTCAGTGTGAGAGGCGTGCCAATATCCAGCGAAGATGGCTCTCGTACACCCGCTCGCCATCTCTCCTGCCAGAAAGTAAAACCAAAGGCGAGGATCGAGTCATGGCAACGCTTACCTGTTGCAACTTGAGCTTTCGCAGCACGAGCCACTCGAAAGGGGATGTTACGCGCCCCGCCCCGCGTTGTCTCGCTGACCCCACAATCCGCGCAACCTCGAAGCGGGTCAGTGGACGGACAGCCTCGACCACACCCTTGTTGTCGTCCTGGAGCGAACGACCCACCGTCAATATACGTGAACATCCTCAGCATCATGCGAGACTCCCGAACGTACAGGAAGCGTGATGTTGGAGGACTGAGCCCACAGCGTCTCCCGCGCTTCACGGTACTCTGGAAGCAGCCCTTCCATCGTCGACTCGAACCCCTCATTTTCGTGGCTCCCAGCCTCGTGCGACACCTCGGACGCCGGGGTGACGGTCAAGCCGTGCCGGAGCGCATCAAGGAGCCCAGAGAGGGACGTCGAAGCGCGGGTGCGATGTCGGGTTGTTGCTGCTTTCCCGGTGTTCGTTTTACGGCGTTTGGAATGGCGCGGTTTGACCTGCGAGTATGTGAGCGGGGAAAGATGGGTTCGAGGCAGTAAGGACCTCGATGTACACTTCGTCTTCATCTTCGGACGTCCATGTCAGGTTGGCAAAGCTCATGGTTAGAAAGAGACATCATTCAGCACCGTCACGGTGGCCAATAAACAACGATCTCAATGTATTAGAATCAAAGGTTCGATCCCTTTAGTACATAGGAGTAGAAGAGCGAGCGAGTCCACAAGGACATAAGATTGAGATACGAATGCAAAGGAATGGGGCGAAATAGCACGCAAACTGACACGATAACCAACAGCAAAAAACCCATCGAAAAAGATCATCACATTATAGCCGCGTCACGGCCTTGGAGTCCAATGGCATCCCTTGAAGCCCGTCAGACACGCTCGTCGAGTGGTGTGAAGCCAAGACATACCAGAGGGGTCGATACCGTTGCGGGCAAGAATCTGGTTGTGGCGAATCAACCTCGCCTGGTCAAAGCTGATAGACCGATCGCATCAGCACCTTACACGCAGACACGAAAGACGTACTTGACGCGCTCTCGCCGCATGATCTCCACCACCTCTTGTGTGCCCCGCTCGTCAAGACCCGCTCGCGAGTCCCCGTCATTGATGTTGGCCTCGATGTCGAACATCACCGATGTCAGGCCTCCTTCGGCTTGACTCGAGAACGTCGACAGAGGGGTGTATTCATGAAGGCCAAAGAGAGACCTGACCTTCATGGGTACGTGGGGAAGGACTGCGGCACGGTAGTGGAATCCCACTGAGTGTGATGATCAGAGGGGTTATGAATGGTCTGGAACGAATACTTACGCATTACTAGTAATGCAAAGGATGCGAGGAGGGAGATGTAAAAGAACATGTCGACACTCGTTGCGTGTTTAAGGAGGATTCGAGTACAAGAACAAAAGGCGTGTACATAACACAGCCACACATAAGGTTACCTTTTCCTCGTCCAAGATGCCCTCGTTGTACGACACGTTGCAGGCAGGTAAACAGCGTCGAGCTCGACCGTGACTGATCGAGTCTGCAGGCAGAATTTTGTCCACCATTGGACACATCGCTTCTCGCTGCCCTCCTCGCCGACCTCGACTTCACCGACACACCCCCGTCCGACCAGCTCGACGCACTCCGAGCCACCCTCAAGGAACTCGCAAGTCAGGCCACCGCTCAGCACGAACATGAACTTGCCCATGGGCGCAACTCGCCCCTTTCCCCCCTATGCGTCACCACGGATGGCTCCAACAGCTGCCCCGATTTTTGCACTGCCATGACCGAGTCCTCGACCACTTCCGATTCCTCTGCCTTGTCACAGCAGTCATTTAGCTCGCCCCTCGGATTTTTGCAGGCGGCATTGCCACACATACCACCACCCCGGCTTAGACGCGCGCTTAGCGAGGCAGACGTGGCGGATGAGGGCAATGTGGACATGGAATCCGTCGTAGAGATGTTATTAACCAACGAATTGATCCGCGATCTTGAAGAGCGAGGCTTGGATGCCCTCGACGACACCCCGTATTCGATCGACGACGACGTCTGGAAGCGTGTCGAGTCGAAAAAGAAATCAGCCCCTGTGAACGGAAAGGTCGCAAAGAAGAAAAATGCTCGCGGAAAGACCGTCGCCCTCGTCGACATACGCCAAAGGCACCATGTATCGTCCCCAACGCCCGCCGCACAATCGGCACCCGACCCGTGGACACAGCTCTCTTCCCTCTCGGAACACCTCGCAACGCTCCTCCCACCCCATTCGGCGTCCTTTTTCCTCTCCTACTTTCACTCTCCGAGCTACTCTTCTCCCGCGAAGGCTCTCCGCGCGGCACTCTCATCCATTGCCAACAGTTTACCATCCGATACCAACACTACCACACCCCTCTTCGCCATGCTCGACGTCCTCTGCGACACCCCAACGTACACCTCCCTCAGTCCGGAACAGCGCTCCAGCCTCTACAACGACGCACAGCTCGTCCTCCGCGCCACACGCGGCCGTGGAGACGACGCCATCGACATTGTGTGGCTCCTCCTCGACCTCGATCTTGACAACGAATCCGGGACCCTCGCCATGGGCGTATACCACGTCGCCCAGTCCCCACTCTCACCTGGCCCACACTCGGCGTGGATCTCCCCATCCACGCCGTCGTTCCCCCCACAGCTCTCCGTGGGCCGGGAACGGAGCGCCAGCGCATCGACGCGTCAGCTCCCTGCGGGTCCGCCGCCCGTGCAGCCCCCACCAACGTCAAAGCGGAAGAGCGTGTCCTCTCCCACAGGAACATCCCCGGATCTATCGCAGTGGCAGACAGTGCCGCAGCGGCCGTCCAAGGGTTCGCACCCACTCGCGTTGCACATCCCCGCTTACAACGGCACGAACCCGAACCGGCGCTCAGCGGGGACGGGCATGGCCCGGGGATCGGGCAAAGGAGCGGACGAGCCGGGACGGCCCGAACTGAGGCAGCGTTTGGCGGCGAATTTACGGAGGCGGGATGAGATGCTGCGGGAAGCGTCCAAGGCGTGGAACAGGGGGAACGCCAAGAACTATGGTGGCGAGGTCGCGCTGTACTTTGCGGAGCGGGTGTGTATCGGGTTGTCGAATGTGGTGCGTTTACTGATGCTTTCCCCTCGCGTCGTCAGGCACGCGGGTATCAGGAGCTGGCGCGCCGCGAGGCGCTCGACGAGGCGCGGCTCATGGTCGAGTCGAAGCGGTACGTCTTACCCCGCGAAGCCTGCTGCGCGCCGCTCACATGACGCAGCTCCGCAGCCGCAGACCGCAACACGGTCGATCTGCACGGGACCTCGATCTCCGAGGCGGTCATCATCGTTGGGGAGATCCTCGAGCGCGAGGGATGCTCACCGGGTGAGTCTTTTGCCCGTTGCTCGCTCGCGTAAGGGAAGCCGTGCTCATTCGACCTTCCGATTCCGGTTCCGACCAGCGCACCCGCTGAGAATTATCACTGGGCGCGGGACACACTCGACCAATGGCGTCGGCGTATTGAAGCCTGCTGTGCGGAACGCGCTCGTGCGAGAGGGGTGGAACGTCGGCGTTTGGGACGGGGGACTCGTCGTCCGGGGACATACCTAGCCGTCGTCGGCTCACGAGTATCATCGTCATCAACACCCGCTCTCTGCCGTACGTCCTGGCGCACGACGCACGCGCGGTTGGGCTCGCGACGTCCATCCCATCCATGACTTGCATATACCCGGATCTATGTCGATGTCTGTTGCTGTGCGTTATT
>JBBPLR010000045.1:33114-86118 GCA_038089915.1 Sutorius australiensis
CGTCATCAACACCCGCTCTCTGCCGTACGTCCTGGCGCACGACGCACGCGCGGTTGGGCTCGCGACGTCCATCCCATCCATGACTTGCATATACCCGGATCTATGTCGATGTCTGTTGCTGTGCGTTGTTCTGTTTTGTTCGCATGTGTTTTAAGTAGAATCTGTACACCATGTACGTATACCTGTGCTTTTACCTTTTACCTTTTGATCTCTTTGTACTTGGTCTCCCAGTCGCTGACGTGCAAGGTATTTCTGCGTTTCCTCTCCTCTTTCCCTTTTCTTTCTGCTTTCGTGGTGGTGCACACTATTGTATACAGTAGATTGTACGATCGGTGGATGAAAGGTGTTCATTGTGCGTATACAGTGGGGACAGCAATGTCATCGAACACATCTGTACAAATACATGTTTGCGGGGTAATCTTTGAATCTGAACAGCAACTTGAATCCAGTGGATAGCGTTACAATGGAAAACGAGAGCCAATCCTTTTCATGGTTCTGAATGTGAGACAACAGTGCAAGAAAACAACAAGCATCGTCCGGCACCGAGAAAAACGAAAGCAACACCAATACGTCGGGTCCATCAACGCACAAGAATGAAAAATAAAGACAACGATACCGGTGCGCGATCACCGCCTCCTCAAGCCGAGTCGACGCGGAAGACCAAACTCCATCGCGTGCCGCGGCCCACCCAGATTCAACTCATCCGCTTCGGCTTCTTTCCTCGATTGCGGCACCGGAAGACCAAGGTACTCCAAGTCCTCGAACCACGGGCCGTTGAGCAGCAGCTCGTCGTCCGACTCGAATTCAGAGCCGGAGCGGACGGCCGCGAGTCTGGCGGGTGCGCCCCTCGCCGAACGTGTCGGTAGCGTACCTTTGGTCGCGAGTTTCGAGTTGGGGCCCACCACAGTCCCAGAGCGCGTGCGGCGCACGTTGGAGAGAAGAGAGGGGGTGCTAGAGGGTGGGGCGCCAGGTTTGGCAAAGTCGGATGCGCGAATAGTGCCTGCGCGGTCCCGAGCGGGCCCCTGTCTGACAGATTTATTCGTAGTAGGATCAGCAAGCGCAACGGTATTTTGCAGAGAACGCGAACGCGTTTGAAGCGGAATAGCAGTAGACGGACGATTTATTTCTCCGTCCGAGTGCGTATCCAAATCACCTGCCCAGTTTCAGTCAATAAGCGGCAAACTTTCGCAACTACAGAGACATGTGCGTTTGACAATGCGAGGATATGTAAAGCGGCCGGACAATCAAGCGGACGCATTGCCAAGGAGACGTACCACGGACGTCCATTGATCCAAATTCTAACGCCAAGTCCGATGCAGGGCTTGAAGGACACGTAGAATTTGTCGCGGGAGACGAGGAAGGTGGTGTTTGTGCGCGAGGGTTCCCGCACGCACGAATAACAAGGATGTTGCCATGCGCAGGACTGGTGCCGGGCAAGTCAAACATTTGCGTTTGTTTTCCTGCTGATAGTTTGGGTACGCCCTCCCGACCAAGCGTCTTGGTAGTGGTGGACACGAGGGAGCAACGCAAGTCAGAAAGGGGGATATCATACTCGGTGACAAACGATCCAGCTAGAGTACGGACCGCTCGGGCCCTCTCGACTGGTTCACGGTGGGGAACTTGTCGGCCGAAACTGGCTGGCACTTCGCCCCGGCCAGTAGCATTGTTCTTATCAATAGTCGTTGTAGTTTTATTGGAAGCAGGAACCGACCCGATGGTAAACTCGTCGGAAGATGAAAAGATACTGTTTCCGGAAAGGTGGATAGTCTCACGTCGCAGAGGTGCGGTGTCGTCCATCATTTCAACATCAACGCCGTCGAGCTCGGTAGCCTCCTGGTGCACAGAAGAGGGAATAAGGGAATCTTCAGACCCAGCCGGAGTCGAGCAGAATCGAGGTTTATCTGTATAGAACAAGGTATTGTTGTGAACGGATCCGCCAGGCAACGGGGCTTCATCGTAATCGTAAAAGTCGCGGGAAAATGCCTTGGGAGGTGGGATCCAGTCTTGCTGTACAAATTGAGGGCGCATATACGAGGCTGACGGGCCCGAGGGATAACGTTGGTGCTTTATATGCCTAGCAGGAGGCTCCCTGTCCAGATCCCTGAGCGATATGGTAGATCCTTTTCGTGAAACCCGTTGAGCATTTTCTTTGAACACTCCCGATAGGGTACGGGACTTGACATGGAGTGAACGACGCAAAGCTCGATGCGAGGATTTTCCTTTGCCTTTATGTTTCGGAGACGAGGCAACCGAACCCGGACGACTGCTAAATGGCGATGCGAGAATTTGGGAATGCGCAATATTTTCCTTGAGATTCCTAGAACTGGTACAAGACATGATGCGCCTGGCAGGAGGAACAGGTGACAATTGCTCTGGCGCCATTGGTTTCGCAGCAGCCAGCTCGTGCACGGATCGCGAAAAGTGAAATGGTGTTTGAAATATGATATCGTCCAGCGGGGCCACGTTCGAGGGCTCGGCGTTCGAGGTACGTCCTTGGGTGTGCTTTATCCTCTTCGCGAGGTGTTCCCGTATATGCTCAACCTTCTTGTCTTCCAACTGATCGGCAAGCGCAACGCGACGGGAACGTTTGAGCATGCGACGGGCCATCTGGGTGTGTGAGAGATCGTCTACTTCTGGCGGAAGGACTTCCAACGGGGACGATAGCAACTTCTTGCTCACATTTTTGACACGTCGCCTTTTGTGAGCATAAGTCACCCTGACAGGCTGTCTGCCGAGCATGACGCCCAGCGAAATCGCCAGCGACGCGATGATGGTGCAAACGAAAGGCCGTCGACGGCTAGGTAGACTTCCTTTTAAGGAAATTGTTGTAAATTATGTAATATGATGGTGATCAGGAGAAGTAAATTAGCCCCTGTGGTATATGGTGTACATTTCGTGGCTGTGTCTGCAAAAACACTCAGCGAACCCACGCGCGACATGGCCTTGTGTTCTTCCCCCATCTTCCCACTACTTTACCGCCCGCAGCCCTCTTTTTGAAACAAAATTCTCGATAAAGACACCGCCGACGTACATCGCGGTTTCCATGGACCGCTCGCAGAACACCGGCCGCGGATACAGACTTCTGCGCAATTACTTCCAGGGCCGCAAGCCTCACTTTACAAGTCCCCCGCGGAGGTTCCAGAACAGGACCTTGTGTTTCCCGGCGTCAGCGCGCAGTACCGCGAGCAAGCCGCTCCAAGGGCGACCAGCCACATGGAGCCCTGCTTGAGTGGATCACAAGCTAATCCGGAGGAACAGTATCCCATTTCGCACGGACGGTCAAGGGTGACACAGAGATCCACCGCGCGGAGATGTGACGGGGATATAAAACGTCTGTTTGCAATGTTACAGTGCAGTGCATTTTGATTTCCGCTACAACCACGAGAACAGAGCACTTCTTCTCCGTCGTACGGGTCAGCTGAGGTGCCCTGACGTGGCGCAGACGTGAGCTCCTGAGAACCAAGTAGGGGAGAATGGAGATGGGTACGCTCGCAGAGAGGCCGTCAGGGTCTTCAGGGTGCATGACCGAGCTCGTGGCCTCCATGCAAGTGCCATGCTACCGGGGGTGGACAGTTTTGGGAGGACCCTAGGTCGGACCCTATAATTGTTCACGGTGCGGAGCTCTGCCCCATGAGATAACGAGGACAATCGCGGGCGGACTGCTCCCTTCCCACGTGAACCAGGCTCGTGACTACACCAACTCTCACATAGCACCACATGGCAGTCGCAACTAGAGAGGCCCCGCACTTAAACGAAGGGGTCGTGTGCGAGCCCTGCGCGCGACTCCCACTGCAAGTGTCACTGCTGATAATCGATAAATCAATGATCCTCCGTTGGTGCCTATCTGCTCCATTGCAGGTACCTTGATACGGTACGTTGGCCAATACACAGCCGCGTACCTAGTGAGTCCGTAAGACATACAGAAACAGCAGAGGCACCAGATTACCTCCGGTGGCGCATCGGTCACGTTTCCCAGTCCCCACTGTGTCGTGACGAAATGTATTTGGCCTCAGGATACGGGCGTCGCGTACGCGAGCGCTTACGACAAGGAGGTTCGTCAGGGAGTGTCGTGCTTGTTGCCATTTTGACCCTTTGAATCAACCCTGTTCCAAGGGTTTACGCACGTTTGGGGTCCTTCCATTCGCATCAGCTTCTGTCAGAAATTCAGAATTCCGCGATATTACTGGAAAAAATGTTGAATGACTTGTCGGGCAGAGCAAGCCAATATTGCTTTGTCATCGGAGGCCATGCGTGGGAATATGTTACCAACAACGGCAAAACCGGCCCGGTGGATTACTGGTGACTGGGGTCACCCATTGAAAGCGTGCTAGAGTCGCTGTCCGGCAAACGTGAGTCGAGACGAGTAAAAGGATCATGTCTTTCTTCTCGTTGGGGATACAAGCACTGCAGTCTAGAGGTTTCCTTTTTCATCCCCTGTTGTGTTCCAAGGACTCGGATGAGCTAGTGAAGAGATCAAGCGATGACGTTTACAAAACGTGCCACTGGTACTGGCAGCGGCGCGACGCAAGACGAGTCTGGGGCTGATCACTGAATTATCTCGTCAATGTGGGGATATCTGAAACATCGCCCCCTTTGTCCACACATCCGCTCGCTTGGACCAAATCAATCAATCGTGGTTAACATGGAATTCAAAACGATACAAATCAACTGTTAGGATAACACTCCAAACACCAGCAAAACCGGAGGCTATGGGGCAACAGACAGCATCTGGAATTATTCAGCATCAGCCGGATCGTCCTCCGTTTTCCACCGCAGATTCGACTCGTAAAACATGATGAGCTGAACGAAATATAATCAGCGTCAGTTGAGCACGCTCAAGCGGGCACGAACCTTCTGGGGGAACTTTTCAGCACAAACGCGAGAGTTTTCTCGTACGCGTTTCTTGTCCTTTTTCCTAGAATGACCGTGAGCACAGACAGACAGGAGGAAGGTGGGTGGCGTACAGAGTGAAAAATACGTAGAGTTCGCCATCATCCTCACGTTCGACCGTGTCGATCGACTCTATGAGTTCCTCCCATGATGGGACCTTCATGTGCTTCTTCATATTACCCACTATCTCCTCCTCGTCTGATTCCCGCTTGTTATCCTGTCGTGAAAGGCCATTGCTCTTCCGAGGTTTTTTCTTTGCCCTTTGTTCACCCTCTTCGTCGTCCCGAGCCTCTGGCTTATCCGACGGCACTTCCTCCTTTCTGGGCCTCCCACGTTTCTTTGCGACAACTTCTGGTTCGACGGACGAGTTCACGTCAGCAAGGGACTTCCTTGGGAGCTTCTCAATGGATTTGGGTTTGGACCTGATAGGCTCTGACTTGCGAGGTCCAGTTTTTCCCTTCTTCTTCTCTAGCCAGAAGGTGTCAACTAACTCCTTTGCATTCCTGCGGGGGAATCAGCAAGGTGGCAGATGAAACCACAAGGTCGAACTACACACCCCGCATCTCTCTCATCCACCCAGCTGTTATGCTCCTCTCCATAGTTCTTCCACTTGACAAAATACCCCATCCGGCCCTTTCGTCAAGAGACGTGCAGACGGTCTGTGATCACGCGTGTCAACGAACAACAAGGGGGACTCACCCCAGGAAACTGTCCCTTCTTGGCATCGAGAATTTTTTCAATCTCGTATTCCTCCTCGCCCTCCTCCTCGGGTTCCGCTGCCGACTCCTCTGGCTCCTCGCCCACCTCCTTCACCACCTTCACGTCGGAATCAGAAGCAGACGTCGCTCGTCGTTTCTTTGAAGCGTAGGTCTTCTTGGTCGACCCAGTGTGAACTATCTCGCCTTCGCTTTCGGGAGTCGCATCGACAACGCGCGGCATCGTTTTGCAATCTCGACGCGACGGGCAACAAGGGCGTCCGAACACGAGTCTTGCAAAACCAAACAATGGCGCGCTGGTGGCGCAACAACACCCGTGGAAACTTAAATTCAACCTCAGCGCGCTGCATTTCTAAATTAGGAAATGACATCCCTCGTGTAGGGGATCGACGAGCGCGCGTTGGAGCTGTGCAAAGTCGACGAGTGTCTGTGTCAGCGTACGGGCAGGTCTATTCTTGCACACCGATCCAAGCCATGTCTCCTTGGGGAAGCTTGGCGACAACAGACCCGGGAATGTGTGCTCATGGCAGTTGGTGATCCGGCAAACGCGAAATACGACCAGTCAATATAGCATCGTAGTTAGGCAGAGGAAGCCATGCAGCAGCAACGATGTACAATTTTTGCCAAAGGGGGATGGAACACGCTGTAGGAAAACAGGCTATGAAAGTTACGACCCTATCTCCGAGAGGGACTTGCACTCCGACCACGTGCTTCTCTGCCTCTGCCCTTCTTTGGTCCAGAGGGTGGTGGGCGTACGAACGCGTAATCGCATTGTATAGCTTGTTCTAGTAATGGCGTGCCCGACGCGCCATCGATAGCAGCCTGTGCCTCCGACATGGTCTCGTATTCGACCAGCGCATAGCCCTTGTGTGATACGCGTTAGCGTGGATCCGTAGATGGGCGGAACTCGTTGCATACCTTGACATAGCCTGTGCGGCGATCCAAGTTGAGATGGAGGTTTTTTATTTCGCCGAACTCGGCGAACTTATCTGTGACGTCTTCCTCCGTTGCCTCTTCATGGACGTTGGTAACCAACACTAACCAACCCTCGACAGCTGTGCATACCAAAACGGAGATGAGCGAGGCGCGCGCGAAAGTGTGCAATGAGCCATGTGGGGCGGAGGTGAGACGTACAACGGGCAGCTCGGGTGTCTGAGTCTTTGACATGAGAAGATTCTACCCTGTCGTAAGTGGCCTCAGCAGTCGCTGCGCCATCATGTCCACCTAGCGTGATGTATGGGCTGGGCCAAAGTCACAGAGCGGTGGTAGTACTTGCCAGCGGTGTGCTGAAAGCCTCTGCCTCTGCGCCTCACGGTGCCTGCATTGGCAACTAGGGAAAAGTGATGAAGAAACGCACAGCCGGGCAATTAAGAGACATACCTTCATCGATGTTCATCTCATCGTCGGACATGGTGGTATTGGTTGGCAAGGTGGTGTGACAGGTGTGACATGCACCAGGGGTACGGTGTGGGAAAATAAAATAAAATAAAATAAAAAAGAAAAGCGGGTTACCACGGTGCCATGTTGGTCTCCGGGGTCCGGATAGATCACGGAATATGTCGACTCGACAACTTGGAGTAAATCTGGTATTCAATTCGATTCACGTCAGCTCTACATAACGTCGCTAACAGGTTTTCCGGCTTCACTTCGCCGTGCCGAAAGGCAGCTGAGCGAGCTATCGGGTCCGCAATCAGACCTCATTCACGCTCAGCGACCCTCAAGTTCAAGCTCGTATGACTGTTTCGTCGTCCCTTGTAGAATCTCCTTGAAACGGGTGCCAAATCTTAGCAGGACGTTTCGATCGCTCATGTTTCGATTACTTAATCACTACAGATCGTCTGGACTGCAGGGTGACTGACTCACGACGATCGTTCGAGTTCCTCTCCAACACTCCACGACGGCCCTTGACGCCCTCTTCTCGCGTTCTTTTCGTCACTGCCGCTTCTACTCACGTAGGTACCCTCACTTTTCGCTCATTCATACCTCAGCCTGTCATCCTCTCGTTTGAAGCCTCGCGTGCCTGGTTGGATCTAGTACACCGCCTCAGCGCCATCGAGATCTATCGGCTTCCCAAACTTTATGAGCAAATGTAATATTCCCGAAGGGCATGCC
Source organism: Sutorius australiensis (assembly GCA_038089915.1). Taxonomy (NCBI): domain Eukaryota; kingdom Fungi; phylum Basidiomycota; class Agaricomycetes; order Boletales; family Boletaceae; genus Sutorius; species Sutorius australiensis. Next base: position 40,833 of record JBBPLR010000045.1, read on the forward strand.
TTTTTTTCCTTCTCACACCCAAACCCGCTTCGCGACGCATTTCTGGCCCAAGGGTCACCGGTCACGCGGCTTTGCTCATTGTCGAAAATTATTTAAACCCGGCTGCTCTGGCCGTGGTCTCCAGCATCACCAGCACTTCTCCTGTCCTCCACAGTACTTCTTCTATCGTCTACACCGCGTCCAGTCATGAATCCTGTTCCTACCATCAACCACCCTTGCACGGTTTGCTGCAGACCGACGTCCATGTGGTGCAGCCGCTGCCAAACGGCATGGTATTGCGCTCCGGAGCACCTCCAAAGCGTGAGCACGCCGCCTTGTATCGTCACGCGACCGTTGTTAAGAACTCACGCGATGCCTGCCTCACAGGACTGGCCACGCCATCGCAAGGAGTGTATCCCGGTCACCCACGCGCAAAATTACAACATCATTGCTACCCCGCCGCCTGCGGAACAACAGTTGATCATGGTATCCGCCATCCTCTTCTCCCCTGAGGAAGGTGTGTTTCAATTTTGACGCGTCAAGCGCGCGCCTACCGATGCCGTTACTCACGCTGTACAGAGCGCCCTAGGATCATTACGGTCAAGTGCCGGCCATCACAAGTTCCGTCGCAGGGCGTCTGTCCACAGCCGCTCGTCAGCGGACACTTCCCCGATGGTCACGCGGAGAGCATCGTCTTGACTCAAGGCCTCAACGGCGAGCCACTTAGGTTTCCTCTGCATCTGTGGTATTCGCCAACTGCCTTGTCTCGTGCTGGTCCCATCAACCGCGCCATCTACCACATCACCTCCGGCGCTGCTGCGAAAGCATGGTGCGGAACCGTCGTCGTTCTCAAGTTCAACGGCTCGCGGAGGCAAGGATACTCGGATGCCGGTTCGAATGATTTACCGGCATTGTCGGCCTACTTCTTGGCTTATAAATAAGCGTAAAAGACGTTCGCGTCTTTGTGTACTTAAAAGCAACCTGTGGGCGCGCTCTCCTCCACTCCACCGCGGTGATGCTGACGCTTTTCTTTGCAGGATTTATATATACTGTTTATTTATTTCTCTGTAGCCTGCCTACCCCTGTTTCTTTTACTGCTATCGAGCCGTTGATACTGTTTACCTAGCCAACCAATAGAAGGTGCCTACTGAGCACCCAAATTTACTGTTACTCGCCTGATTTAGATACCGTCTCGTCATGTGTCAGCCATTGGGAAGTGCCGGTGCCGTGGGTGAGACCGCGATCGTAGTTCCTCCCTACACGGCGATCTCGCAAAGAGCGTAAAAATACACGGTGCGGCCAGCTGTCAGATAAGTAGATGAGGGTGCGATTTTCGGTAGACAGATCTCGACAAGATGATGGCCTGGTATACATGTTGCTTATGTAAATAATCAAAAGTCTAAATAGCGGTGACCAATCTACCAACGAGCGATCGCGATGTTCTCCTTTGTCTCCTTTCCACAGCCTACAGATCGTGAACACCATACCACCGCTCGCCACCACCCAGACGTGGGCGACCTCATGGACGTCGACAATCTGGATACCACCGCGTCCAAGCTGACCTATCCAGGCGAGCCGATCACGTCCTCGCACGACTCGATGCGGTGAGCGCAGTTCCACATCGTCATTTCCCAGATCACCGCTGACAAAAGGGGCTACGTCAGCGGTCATGGGACGTACATGGACAGCGAGCAGGTGATTGCCTCCGTCGCCGGCACGGTGGAACGAGTCAACAAGCTGGTCAGCGTACGTGCTGTACGCACCAGGTGAGCACACTCTGCATTCCACTCACGGCACCGTCACACCTCCTATATTCGATAAAGATATAGTCCAGAGATCGGCGACCTCGTTGTGGGCCGAATTACTGAGGTCCGTCGCGGTGTCGGATCTTGAGAGTTCAATTAATCATCATTTTCCTATTGGAAATAATGACTAGGTCCAGCCACGGCGATGGAAGGTAGACGCAAATGGTCGTCAGGAAGCCATATTGATGCTTTCCTCTGTCAATTTGCCAGGCGGTGTTCAAGCATGTCTTTTTACCTCTTGCTTCGCTTCCGCGTTTGACGTTTTGGGGTTTTCCCTTGAATTTCAGCGGCGAAAATTGGAAAGTGACGAGCTTCAGATGCGGACATTCTTTGAGGAAGGGGATCTCCTCGTTGCAGAGGTCCAGGCATTTTTCTCGGACGGTGCCATGTCACTCCACACACGTTCACTCAAGTATGGCAAGGTGGGTCGGGTGGTGCATCCCGCGCACATTCCTCATGACTTCCTAGCTGCGAAATGGACAACTGGTCGTCGTTCCGCCTGCCTTGATTCGACGCCTAAAATCTCACTTTATTTCACTACCCTGTGGAGTTGATTTGATCCTCGGGTTGAACGGTTACATATGGGTCAGCAAACATGCCCAGGACAGTGACCACGGCGAAGAAGGCTTCGATGCAGAAGCTGTTTATTCCAACCAAAACGACGTGAGCAAACCTTTGTGTTCCATCCAATGGTCATTATCCAACCTTTATTCAAGGATATTGACGTTGCCACGCGTGCAGCTATTGCACGCATCAGCAATATAATTCGTCTTTTGGCGGACCACTTTGTTCCCTTGACCGACGCACGTCTTCTAGAGGCGTACGATTGGGTGATTGAACAAGGTGTAGATACCAAAGACCTAATTCACGGGGACGCGGGAGAGGCGCTCGTGACGACAGTAAGTGATAGATAGTGGTCACATTGTACCCTACATGTCGTCGTCATCGGCGATTCCCTCGTCGTCTTCACTGCCATCCACGTCGTTCTCATCATGGTCGGTGCTATTCTCCCCATCACCTTCCTCGTCCTCGTCCTCTTCTTCTTCCTCGTCTATGGTCCGGTCTGCCGCATCTGCTGGCGGTGGTGGTGGCTGTGGCGGCTGATGATGGTGTGCCTGCCCGGTCGCGCCGTTGGCCATCTTCCTTGCCTCGGCAGCGCGTTTCATCTCTTCCTTCTCATCGTCGACTGGAAGAAGCTGTTCCAAGGCGAGATCTTTCCAACGTAATGCGCCATTAATGCCACCACCGCCGTAACCCATGTCTTCGAACAGCGCTCGAGAAGTGGGATCATAAGGCGGTCTCGGTCGTGCAGCTGGGTGTTTTATGTTCGTTGGATTACCATACGGGTAAGACGGATGAACCTGTGAGGGTAAGACTGGGTGTGTCCATCAACGGCTGGGAAAGAGGCGTGTAGACGAGAACACACTGTCAGAGTCATCAGGATTCGGCGGGATCATGTGTGCGGGGATGTCGAGATCTACATGTAAAGGTTCACGGCAGCACATGGAGCGAAAAGGGCGCAGTCTCGCACCATCGTCGGACATTTCCCCCGAGACGTACTCAAGAGTATCGATTGTATCAATCACTTTGAGGTCATGCTCGGTCATGTGGAGGTAACAGTACGTGAGGTCCTGTGCATTCAGTCACGATTCGGTGTGGGAAGGCGAACGGCAATAAGGACTGACTGTCATAGTGGCGGCTCTCAGGACCGATGTCAAGGCAATACGTGCGGGTCTGCCGCTGATAACGCTTGTACCACGGATATGTCACTGTGGCTCAGTGATCCACGAGCCACACCGTGCAACGTAAAAGTTTTGTTGGGTTGATGTAGCGGTGATTGAACGGATATCTGGCTTATCACTGATCAATACAGTGCTCAGCGGTCAGGGATAAGCTCACGGTCATACCACTCGCTCGACGTTCAGGGTGATGTCTACACGTTCTGTGGCAATGTCGATCTGATGCAGAGGTCGCTGAGTTTCGCCATTCGCCAGGCTTGCCTCGTTCAAACGCGCATTCAACGCCTCGATAATTTCAATGATGAGCACGACTCTGAAACACTCGACAGCTGGTCATTTATTTTTGGACTAGCAGTCCACAGCTGTCAGCCATGTTGCTTTCTTCTTGAGCCTCGACCACCGGCGTATCCCCTTTCGAGATGGGGTGCGTATGTTTGCGTATTCCGATTCGTTCGGCCATTCGAACGTTGTGGTTGACTGATCACGTATTTTTTTTTCTCAGTAACCTAGTTTCATCACTCTGGTTTCCTTCCGTTGGGCTATCATGTCATTTTTCGTCTGGCTCAGGCAACGCGAGCTGCCGATCGGGGGTAGTCCCTTTCTAGGTCCCCCAAACACCGTAAGAAAACAACTCTCGAAAATTTCCGATATGAACGCGTTTTGGACCACATTCTCCCTCGGCCTGGGCCCAAGTTTCCTCTCTCGCGCTCGAGTGCGATGAGTATCTCACAGAGGTGGGAATCGCTGTTTTCAAAGGTTACCGTGGGCACCTTGGCCTATGTCACCGTCAGGTCTAGAGACGGTGAAAGCGGGCGGACATGGCCAACGTGATTTGCTACCTAAGCTCCATTGTCCATGAATGGAATCCGGGTCTTCGAAACAGGGGGCGAGCAAAATGGATGTCTTACCGACCGAAGGAGTGTCGCCACAGGGTCTGTTTACATGGCAAGTATTAGGGTCTTGCCGCCCAGGCACTCTGAAAAATGACAATAACGTGCAACCGTTACGGAATATAACACCGCACCTCTGGATCCGCCGATCGGTATCTTGGGCGTTGCGGGAAATGGATATGAAACCTTGGAAGCGGACGGCAAAATGGTTGTCGATGGATAATTTTCCTGGTTTGTGCAGTCTGTGCACTTCCATTGCGTGACTTGTGTGCGGTTACAGGCTTCCGACGTTTTACTTTGCATTGAGTTCATTACAGCTGTCATGCATCATGTTCGGCTCCAAACATGCCGGGTGATGCCTGTGTACTGCCTCAGGTCCGTGTATCAGTCCCACCCTCCAAATGACGCCGGTCAGATTGTTGCCGCGATATAAGGTACGTTCATGCTAACGGCTGTACAATATCGGGCGCTTTTGACTGCGTGTGGCCAATGTGATAGTGCTCTCGCGTGTGCTCTCGACTAGCCCTTGATCCCTGTTTCAGTCTATGATCGACCTCTGTTCGCTACTGTCGTGGCAGATGCATCTGTCAACTCGTTCTGATCGTCTAACAACCTTGAACTCCTTGACGTGACCAACTAGCTTCATCCCACGCATCCACACATCCTTTCCTCGCCGGTTCCGTAAGATGGAAAAAAAAAAAAAGAAAAGACCCTGCCGCACCACGCACTGCCCCACCAACTCCAACTTTGGTCTAACCTCCCCGCCCGGCTCCCCAAGGCCGTGAAAGGGCACCGTGAGCACAGGTGCGGCCACCCTCCTGATCAAAGTTCGAAACATCCCGTCTCGTTCCAACACCCTGACACACAGCTGCATCAAACGTCAGGCGTTGCAACCTGAAGCGTGGGATCACGGTCGTCACATGTCATGAAGTCGGTCATTTCTTTTTGTTCCTTTGCTTTGTATGTCCAAAGTGACGCTCCAGAAACTTGGCTGGTCCCGTTGGTGCGTTGGCACGTTGTCATAGGTTGTTGCCCCTCGTCTGTAACTTCTCTTCGCGTGTCGCATGGACACGGGTCCGCGTTCTCATCCGATGCTTGGAATCACGTCGTCGCTTGCTTGAAGGAGCCAGACCGCCCATCTGCTAACCTTTTTTTTACACATGGCATTCAGCATGCGCGTGGACGTCCTAAATGCCTCCGTTCAGTCCGTGGGACGCTTTGACAGACTCGGATGAACGATCGGCAGAGATCCACGCGTGCGTTTGGTCTGTTGGAGTGTGATCCCTGTCGCGTGGCGATTTTTAAAAAATACGATGGGATCTACAGACCGAGTGCATGGCTATGGTTTCGGGATTCAGAGCTCGCGTTGCGCTCGGATGGTCGGTCCCATACAAGCCCCAATCGGGTTTGCTTCCGCATATGTATCCGTCGGGTTTTCAGCCCGACACCAGCGCTGTCCGCTTTCCCTTGGCTCTTGTTTCTGCAGCATGCTCATCGATCATCCACGGAGATGTCTGTGATGCAGATTACAAAAGTCGGTGCTTGTCGTCTTTGTATGATGAATTATATATATACATGTGTCTCATCGATCCTCTACCACGCCCGCCCCTTCGCCAACGACGTCAGTTTTCGGCCGCTCCGCCTTGCTTTCGCTCGTCTTTTGCTCAGATCTGTCCGATTCAAAGTTCTGTAACCGCATCTCAACCAGGAACTCCTTATCCCGAACCGATTGGGACCAGCTGGACAGAATGGCCATCGCGGACATGATAGTGCGCGACATGCCAACGACAGCAAAGATGCTAGGATATGCATTTACAACTAGTAGGATGCATCAGAACGCTGCTCCGAACACGTCAAGATGGAAAGCGTACACAAGAACTTTGTGCTCAAGGGCACATGCATCACTTCCCGCACGGCGTACACCGACCCAGCGGGGAAGAGCAACATCGCCACCAGACTCGCCAATAATGGGAGAATAATCTCCTTGGTCGCGTGACGGGGATCAGGGCGCGCCCAACCGTTGTTCAGTAACTGCGGTCAAGTAGGGTTAGCTTGCCATGTCAAGTAATAGTGGATGGTACGTACCACGTGTAACGCGTCGAACCGCCGTTGTGGCAGCTGTAGTCGCCAGCGGAGCCGTATAGCGATCTTGCAGTACACAAGTCCAAGTGACCACATATCGACTAATCGAATGGTCGGGACCATATTCGGATAAAGCGTCAGGCGAATAGGTAGAACGATGTACAGATCCACGACGAGGCCCAACAGGGTCGGAATCACGAAACCAAAGAACAACATCATGTACGCCATCTTGGCGGCCCAGAGGAGACTCTGCTTGGCAAAGTACACAGCGAAATCCGCACCAGGTCCGTTCCTAGAGGTACGCTGACGTTGTCTGTCCATGCTTTCCGCAGCCTTGCTAACCAAATAACATGCCCAGAGGATGTAGAACCCGGCGAGGAAGGAATAACCGTCGTGAACTGACGAGGAGGTGACCAACGCGAAAAAGTGTCTCCCGACTTGCACCGGGACCGCGATGCAAATCGCCGCGACGATGGCCATGATGGTCCAAACAGCCGCAACGAACACGGTGATCCTTGTACGGAAATGAGGCGGGAGATACACCACGATGTAATCGTCCTTGACATTGCGTTTCGCCTTGATGGCTTCCGCATTTTGGGACGCTATCAACGCAGCCGCTCTATCGTTCACGGGGGAGCCATCCTCATTGACATCGGCGGTGGCGCGCATATCTCTGGGAAGTGCAATATTGTCGCTCGCAGGCACCCGACGGAAATAGCCGTCTCGTATCTTGGCCACTTCTTCGCTCCTTGTGGTCCATCGGAGGAACGCAGCCCAGCTTTTGGACACCCTTGAAGACTCTTCACCTCGATGTCTTTCACCGAACATGTACGAGCTTAATCGTAGTCTCGCGGCTAGAATCTTCCATACGTGAATGGCCACGTGATAGACGACCTTGCGAGGACGCAGATGGCGCATCGTGTACGGTAACACGATTTGCAGAAACAGGAGGTCGATCGGGACTACCGAAAGGGGCTCCCTAGGAATGATACATGAACAACCAGAGCGCAATCGAAAGAACCCACTACGTACCGAGTCTTCCAGCGTATCGGAAATATGGATCGGTTCCCAATGAGGAGCAAGATGGCAAGGCTCCCAACACCGCAAGCAACGACCATTGCGTACATGAACGCGCTGATAAGGAGTTTGCGGAACTGAGTAAAGGTAGGTCTATCCAGAATGTCACGTATAGGATGGAAGTTTTGGTCTTGAGGATCCTTGATGAACCACATGGCACCCGAACGCATGATGTTCCTGCAACCCGCCAATAGAACGGCAAATTGATACCTGCATGCAAGTCAACACCTTGAGAGTCAGTACGTGCGACCGACGCACATGAACATGGTCCCTGCGACCCAGTGGTAGAACATCGCCGTCAAGGGGGCATGTGCAAAGAATGCCACTCTCGATTCAACAGACGCCTCTGGGAACACCCATATCGTGCAAGCGTCCAACATGATACCGCACCCAAGTGGGAAGATGATAAGTTCGATGATGATGAACATTGCCACCTACAGCACATCAGCTTCACCCCATGCCAATCTCCGACCGAGCACGCGCACCTTCACAACCAGCAGCTGTTGCCGGACCGCGTTTCTGACCGCTCTACCAGCAGTCCTCGCGTTTCCAACACTGAAAGCGTTCAAGTATAGCGCGAGGATAATACCGATGACACCGTAACCCAACACGATGGCAAACGCACGTTCGGTGCTTCCATGACCCAAAGTCAAGCGAATCCACGCCTTCTGGAAGTGGTCGGTGAACAGTCGAACTTCTCGACCGATGAAGGCGAAATGAGGCTCCATGAGTCGTGCGACACTCGAGTTACTGTCGAAAAAGTCGTTTATCTTCTGCGAGAGGGGGGCCAGACGTTGTTGCGGTGATGATTGCCCCCATAGTGATGCCGCATTGGTCAGTTCTGCTCGCTTGGAAGCCTATAGATTGCTTGTGAACGCCTGGTGGTTGAGTTTATGGATGTGACGCACCACCCATGAACCGATATCAAGCGGCCGGGAGGAAGCTATTGAGGATGGCATCAAGTCTTTGGAAAAGGAGGCGAAGAAAACAAGGGCATTTGATAGAAAGAATCGCCACATCTTGTGGAAGGATGGGAGAACGAAACGACCGAGGACAAGGGTGAAAAAATCCACAAAGGGATCCGTGACGATGCGCATTCCTCTAATGGGAAGATGGAGGATATAGAGGGCTCGTTGAGGATCCAGCTGGAAAGACGAGCACGTTAGAGAGGGCCAAGCATTGGTCATTATAACGTACTGATAGGAGTGCGGCCGTTTTCCCGAGGGTGAACGGAAGCGATACTCCAAAACCGATGGCAGTATCCAGAACGAAAATCATTAAGATGACCTAGTAATGCGTCAGTCAAGGGCCGAGACGAGCACTGTGGACTGACATTTTGCACCACGCCAAATAGTGGACCCCGAAGCCCGATGGCTATCGCAGATTGAGTCTCATGCTTCGTGCCATACCTTGTGTACTTACCTTCAAGTGCGCCCTCCATATCATCCTCGACAGCGGCTTCCAAGTCATCCGCGGCTTCGTTCAACTGCTCAACCTGGGCCTGCGGCTGCGGTTGCGGTTGCACCTGTACGCCCTGTCTATTGGGAATATTAAAATCCCCAATGTCGGGGTCTTCGTCGTCTTCATCCTCATCCTCACGGTTTGCCGCAGCGTCCCAGAATACACGGTCCGGCGCGTCGTCGTCTTCCGAGTCATCTTCCTCGTCGGTGTCTGGCTCTCGTGGTGGTTGTTCCTCGCCAACCGCAACGGGACCATGTTCGGCCCCATGTGGCACCTCGGGGGGCGCGTTTATGCGATCATCGTCAGCGTGTATGGGAATAAACGTCTCGAGCTGAGGATCGCGGAAGTAAAAGCCCTCGTCGTCCTCGTCATCTTCATTCATCTCGTCCCTCCTCTTCCTGCTATCCATATCCCCTGCAGACGCACTCGTCGAATCCGCTTCCAACACTTCCGATGGGTAACTGAAGGCACCTTGTGTCATGGATTGGTCCAAAGATGTCGCAAGCGGGAGACTACTCGAACCCAGACTATCCTCGGGAGTGAAAGCACTGTTCGACAGCGGAAATTGCGAGGAAATGAGATCAAAACCGGCCGAAGACATCGAGTCGTGTAATTGCTTGACATCATTTTCATCTTCAGCACCTGGTGTCGAAGCACGTGGAGATTGGGATCGAGGTGGCAGGTCGGAGAATACGATTGATCTACGCCGAGGTACTTCTTCCTCCTCTGGGATCGGAATACCCGCCATCATTGCCGTCTGCAACGCCACGAGGGATCGCGCCGGCATTTCAGGGACCGGCTCCCGGATGTCCGCTTCCGTATTTATGTTCGTTGGCACCCTGAAAGTAAACTCGTGTGGTGCATCCATGGCGGTAGAGCGACCTGAAACAGACCCTGAGAGTGACGACGATGAAGCAAAACCCGACGTGGCGAATGAGGTGGGATCTGGTTCTGCGAGGGCTTCTGTATTCTCATCGCTATCGCTATCGATATCGATTTCGTCGAACCGTCTGCGCAAGGGTCTCCGAACATCCGATACAGATGGAGCAGAATCCTCAATAGCAACCTTCTCCTTTCCCTTGCCGGTATCGACTGGTGTCGTGTCGTCATTTTCCGGTGGAGGGGCTGCCAGCAACGGTGGGACTACGAAAGGATCGGTATGGGCGGCTTGAGGTGGACGGGCGAGATCATGCGGAAGTTCTAGATGTTCGATCTCGTCAAAACGCCTCTGAAACGGTTCGAAGCGGGGGTTTGGCGGGATGGGACGGTGCGGGCGCCACAATCTCGCCTGACGACGTGCCTCGACATCCACGTCAAGCGGAATATGACGAGGAAGCAAGTGAACGTTCATATCTTGTACAGGCTGCTGGTTTGCTGGCGGTGGGTTAGGAACAGGTGGATCTTGGGGTGGAACACCGGCGATCTCATCTTCTTCGAAGACACCGGGACGTGCATTCTGCGATATCCACTCACGAAGGAGAAAAACAGCCACGAAGATCAGCACGATTAAAGATGCGATGATTTGACCTGCGAATATGTCGGACGACAAGGACTGCCAGAATGTACGAGACGTGAAGCGATACAAGATTGTCGCATTCTTGAACGACGAGATCGTTTCATTGCTGGTCGTCAAGGATTGGACAAACCCGATTGGTCGGACATCCGCGGGCCGCTCACGACCGCTGATCCACCACGCGCTAGACAATTTTCAGCACCTCGAATTGGGGGCATACACGAAGGGGACGTACGTCGATTCCCCCATCGTGAAATAAACTCTCCATGTCCAAATAGTGATCCAAGGGAGTAACGCCAACCAGACAATTGCAATCAGAACTGCTCGGATTCCGAAAAGGGACACAAAGAATGCCTGCTGTGTAAGCCGGCGGATGAGTAACAGAGGAGGTAATGAGGCGGGCATGTCAGAAGCATAAACTAATGTGTGTCAGATACCCGGTGGTGGACTTTGGTGGGCCGAGCTCACCTTTCGTGAACGTGTAGGGGTGCTTGCAAACATCGCAAGTTTTCTTCTTGCTATGCGACAGCCATGTCGTCAAGCTGTGGAATACATGAGACGAATGCCAGAGAGGAGAGGAGCAGTCGAGCTGACCAGTCTTGATGTATATACCGGATGGTGCCCGAGCATTTACAAGGATAAAAGAGAGGCTGGCCAGGCTCCCCCGGTGCACTGCATATTCGACAGGTATCTTTGAGCGCCGTCAGCCACGTCCGGGAATCGCCTGGACGGTACCAAAATCCTACCTTGCTCTTCGGCCTCCTGCATGCGTGATCAGTCGACAAGTCCTGCTAACTTGGGGACCTAAATGGTGGATCGGTGCGAACGCGGATTCTGGGAACGCCGATATATGAACCGAATACGATGAATACGAGGTTGACGATGGAAGCGGTTCGTGTAGAAAAGAATGGCCGAAGTAAGGATTACAAGGGAACAAGGCAGAGGCAACACTGCTTGTAAACAACGACAAATCTGATCCAAGTCACACCGCAGTCTCGTCCACGATCACAGTCCGAGCGTATATCGGTAACAAATGAAAGATTTCTTGACGACGCTCGCTCAAGTTCTCAAACTCAGCATACACCTTAGCAACGGAGCCCTGAGATTCGGTGAAGTAAACGACGCCGCTCGACGTCCATGTAGCGTTGCATACAGAAACCCACGCATAGTACAGTTCAGCGTGTCTACTTGCCTTCTACGTCAACCTCGACACCTTCCTGGCCTTTCCCAACAAAAGTGTCTGACTTGACAGGACTCTCATGGTCATAATCCAGGCCTCCGTCATCCGCCGAGACAAGATTCTCGACAAACGTCTCCCGCGCAGGGAATAGTACGGAGGTGATGTAGTACACCAGGCTCGATACCACGAACTAGTGGGTATCGGTAACTGAACACGAGACTGGAAGTGATATCAAACTTACCCCATATAACCACGCAATGTCAAACAGGCGAGTCGCATACCCTATCGTGATAGCCGGGTTGATCGAGTTGACAAGACCCGGAAAGGTTGGCACCACAGTGACGATGATCGCAAGCACAGCACGCCAATTCTTTGGGCATATCAGCTATAGACGGACTGACGAAAAAGACTCGGAACTGACGAATCCACAAGTGTACCTGTATCGTCCGTTCGGATCATACATCGCCGGAACGTCCACCTTGCCTTTGTGAACCAACCAGAACTGCATATAGAAGCGGTGATCAGAGGCAGGCGCTGTCCTCACATAGAACACGCACGTCTGTGATCATAATCCCCGCGAACGGACCCAAGAAAATAGTATACCCGTTCATAAAGGTCAAAAACCCTTCGGCGCTATTCCGTAAAATACAGTCAACAGCGGATTCTTCAATGCGGTGGACTCACCTGGCCAGGATCTCCCAAGGACACAAAGCCCAGCCTCCGATAATAGCACAAATGATTTGCCCACGTCTAATGTTGATGTACTGCAGATCCTGTCAGCATACAGCCCACCAGGCTGGTACAACAGCTAACCTTGGGTAATAAGACCGTCATATCATTTCCAGCACTGAGCGAATTGGCGCTAATATTCGTTCCAACAGTTGTGAGAGCAAATGTGAATGCAGCAAAGAATGCGGCTGCACGGTTATCCCATTTATCAATGAGGAGCAGAGGGTCCCAGAGCACCTCCCCATACAGCAGAATTCCGGCATTCGTAACCGCAATGCCGGCAAAACTGCAGAGTATGAATGCGACGGGGATAATCAAGGGTTGCACGTATTGCCTATCAGGCGTCTCGTTAGTACCATATCCCTGCACAAAACAAAGCTGATTACGCTTTCTCGTCTTTCGCATAACGCTGGCATGACGTTGAGTTGGACCATAAACAATCAAAAAAGGGAATCTCACAGTAAAGTCGGGTATGTTGACGGACAAAGTGGCGTATATACCCAGTGCACTATTCAACGCACTCAACCAACTCCAAGAGAACTGCGTTCCGGTAATGGTGGCATGTTGTGCAAAAAGCCCACCAGAGGGCGGAACTCGAACAAATGCCCAGATGACCATCGCAAGCCACGCAATCGGGACTATGATGCCCTTGACTAGGAACAGTCGCCTCACTTTGTGTGGAGAGAGGAGCATGAACGGAAATTGAATCAACCAATAGAGAACATAGCACAGGAGGCCTAGGAAGAGGTAAGCATGGGACCGTTCGCACATCAGGTAGCGTTACCTGAACTCGTAATGTTTGCATTGGCAGGGAGATGGTTCGGCATCCTGGCGATTGATGGCCAAATAGCTTTGATCATCTTGAAAAAGCTCGACGAGTGAATAGCGTTTAATATGGCTCGGTCGTACCTGATAAATACATTGCGACCCATTATAAGACTGATGGTGTCCGTTAATGACCAGCCAAAGTAGCAATGACGACATTCGTTACCTGAATTCCAAACCAGAACATGGCGAGAATGACACGACTGAACACGGTAAAGTAACTAAACCAGAAACCAAACGATGACCTATTCAAGACCGGAAACGCGACGTGGAGCCGAGCACCAGTAGTTCCGTTGAGCACCATGACCAAGGAAATGATGATATAACCCGCTGCGATGCACGGCAGGGCCTGGCGCCTTGGAGGACGTGAGCGCAGAACAGCCAACAACGCACGAGGACGCACCAGGACAGGCCAACTGCCAGCATGGAACTGGCAAGCTCCCAAACAGCAAGGTTCGTCGCGTCAGACAGCCAGTAACACACCTTGACAGGACATGAGATGGGTCCGAGACATGAGGGTCCAAAGCACCTACGTAGTTCCACGCCCTGATGCAACTATGAGACTGCCCGTCGACACGAAATGGTATCACTCACGTCCATGTCCTCAGCCGGGGCGGAACGGGATCCATGTCCTTGTTGCTCCAACCATTACTAGCGAACGTCGTCTTCTCTGGTTCGAGCTTCCAAGACGATGGTCGAAGGAGGTGGAAAGCATCTCGTGTCGGAAGGCTCATATGTACTCGGGTTGGTAGGGTGGTGGCGTTAGGGCCAGATGGAACACCTAGCGCTCAACCTTTTGATGCGTTATATTATCTTAGCCTCGGTAGCTTTGAGAAGATAAGGCTTCGCGACGCTTTAAAAATACGACGTGTTTTCATTGGGCAAGCGAGCACCAGGTGCAGGGTGATAACGTATCATGGTGTGGCGATAACGGAATCTGTTTGATCCGTATCGGAGACCAGGAGTCAAGACCATGTACCCGACGGTCACGATCGTCGTCGCTAGTGCAAAACGAATGGAAGTCAGTGGAAAGCAAACCAGACAGGCTGTGATCCACGATCCGAGACGATGATGCGCACATAGACCAGCAGTTGTAGCCCACAGATAACAGCAAATTGCGACGTTCGCTTGGTGAGAACTGCCACCGCATGGACAAAGGCTCGCGAAGAGGATGTCAGGTGGACAGTCGTGTGACTGACAACCGTGCATCTTGGACTGGCACCAAGGATACAAGTAGTTCCCAGAGCTGTCATGTCATGCAGATAGTCTTGTCGGAACATGCAAGCGTGTGCGCAGCCGCTCGTCGAAGCGACCACCACATTTCTACGGACCTAGGAACGTACGTTACGAGTATATAATGCATCGAGCGACGATCCGTTCCATTGCAGCGACCGAGGCGAGCTATCTCGTTACCATGCCTAACTAATACTCACTGTACAATGTTAGACCGTTCGTCTAGGTATTTACCAATAGTAGTCCGTTTCATTGCACGCGACTGAGACCGTTCGTCTAGCCGCGCGCTTTCGCCCTCGCCCCGCTCGTGCTTTCCACAAGTCTAGAAGGAGTCAGTCTGGACCCCGTATCAGATGAGACACACTGGTCAGACTTTCCCGAGTGCTCGTTGAACATTGTCATTCCGTTTTTTGTCAATCAACGATCCCATTTTCGCCTGCAAGTGTCACTCATCCACGATCATATCGGAATGGACATCGTACCTGCCATGTCCAATCACCGGGACCGACGATCAATCGATCACCACAAGCTAATGATTACATGTCGAAATTACACACTGTGTACAAGTACATCTATCGCTCCATCTCTGCAAGAAATAACGTGTTTTAGTCCAGCTCCATGTAGTTGTCCGAGTCGGTGTCTCGGTACTCAAAGACTTCTTCCTCGGGAGCCAACAAATGAGCTTCAAAACCTCCATCGTCGTCTTCAATAACATTCCATCTCTCCGGTCGCAAGTTCAAATCGTCCGCGATATACCGCATGTATGAATCCCCGTTCTCATCGTCAGCGCTGAGGCGAATGTTCCATCCTAGGAAGAAATGATTGTATGCCTCATCGCGGGCGACAAGACCTTCGCCGTGCCTATACTCCACATCATATTCGTGAAGCATCCCGGTCGTCACTCCTCGCCGGATACAATTGAGGTCGCCCTCATCCAACTGATCAAAGATATAGTCATCTTCGTCGATAACGACACTGGGGGGCTCCCACCGAGGGTATACGTACGCTCCCTGATAGGAATCTTCCTCGCTACCGGTGCCATAGCTGAACACATCGTCGTACCAGCTGGAGTCTTCGTCGTCTTCATCGACATCATCGTCCTCATCTTCATCTTCATCGTCGGTCGCGCCATAATCATCAATCTCTTCATCGTCATCGGGAAAGAGGCCCTCCCACGGATCAGAGTCATTGGAAACCAGTTCGCGACCGGGGGAAGCCCCAGTTTGGTGACCTTTCGCTTTTGCAACCGCAGCGACGATGGCTTTGATCATGAAGACAGGTATTGGACGATGTCGCACGTTGGTACGACAACATGGACAAGTCTTACGTCGGCGAAGCAAGTAGTTGGGATCACTGTCATCGTACATCTCGTCGTCCACAGCGGGTGCCTTGCGGAACCACTCTTGAAGGCATGTTACACATAGGATGTGGCCACAGGGTGAAAGGCTGTTGCTGCTCAGGGACAGACAATGGATAAATAAAAGCATAAGACGCACGCATATGGCCTGTAGAGTAATTCCATGCAAATTTGGCATTGCGAATTGCTTTCGACGATGGTAATGGCCTAAAATCACAACAAAGGCATTTACCAAATCAGTTTACGAAATAGATACAGGCAATCGACAAACATCGTCTGATTTCTTTGTCTTGCTCTGCAGCTTGGAAATTTGTGACTCGGATTCTTTCAGCCTCTGGATGGATCGAGTCAGATGAGCGCGGGGTAGCATTTTCACGGACAGCTTCTGACCTGTCTCAGCGTATTATCCTGCTGCTTCAGCTCTTCGATAACCTGAGCAGTGTCGGTAGCGTTTGAGATGACTAGCTTAGAAATTACCTTGTTTTGTTTCTTCATGGCTTTCTTGTTCTCCTGAGCCAACTAAAGATGAAGTGAGCGACATGGCCGTGCTTGTAACAGGATATATGCATACCTTTCTCCAAGCATCTAGCTCCCGTTTCATCTTCGCAAACTCGGCAGTAGCAAGAGGACCACTATAATCAACGTGCGGATCGATGATGCCCTGTGTATCTCTTCCTGATCCCTCGACATCGGAGGTGGTACCCTTCGATGGAAGCCTGATGGATTCTCGGGACTTGGATCGCTCCCGCTTGATAGGAGCATGGGCCTCTGGTGCACGAGACGTACTCACATGAGAGTTCTCTGGAAGATGGCGATTGTGGGGACGAGATTTTACCTTGGACTTGCGTCCACGGTCAGGATTGGCATCATCGGCAGCAACGAGGAAAGATCGCGAGCCCGAAGCTGGAAGAGACGGATTTCCGGGTTTCTTCCGTTTATTCTGGTCGACATGCGATGTGTCGGGTCTACGTGCCGGGTTGTGTTGACCCTGCTGTAGGGCTGGTTGTGGATCGGGTGACCTGGACCTGCGCCTGCGCTGGTTGGGTAGAGCTGACGGTCCAGATATGGATACCGGTGGGCGTCGCTGAGCATTATTGCGACGTGAGCCCCTTGTGACAGTGTTCATGAGGAGATGGATGCGAAGACGTGCCCTGAGGCTGTAGTCAGGAATCCATGTTCAATGTGTGGAGCTCGCCATGGCTGACCTTGCTAGTTAATTGGAGGCGACTGCCACCGTCGTGGATGGCAGTGGAGGGACAAGACACGTCTTGATCATTGTCTGCCTAAATAAAGGCATGTGACGTGATGTGACAATGTCACATGCCACTACAAACATTGAGCCTCGTAAGAACCGTAATGATCTGGTTCACCTTTCGAATGGTGTATATTCGTACACATCATTGCATACACCCGACTTATTGCATGTCGTCGATGTTCAAAAACTATAACACGACGTATCGAAGAAAGTGCTCGGTCAGTGCTACAAGGCGCTCGGGCAGGCGTTCCCGATGCCAAGGCTGGACAGAGCAACAATTTACCGGGCCGAAGACGCCTCTCTGATATTGCGACCACCTCGATCAATGAATCAGTGTACAGTCCATCTGTTTGGACATCATCGTTGCTGCTCGTCAGCACCGCACCCCAGATGGGCGGAGTTCTCGACTCGCAACGCTTGTCAACACTCAAGACGACCGACTGCGGTCCCAGATCCGTCTTACACCAGCTTGGCCTTGGAAGTCAGTGTTGGTTTCACACACGAATGCGCCATCGACGAAGTTGGCCTCGAACCACCATGCAGGCATTGTATCATCGATGAGTATGGGTGAGTGGACCTATGTAAAGGTTATATCACGTTCATCAAATCGCCGAGATTGTTGCTCGCTCCGAAACGTTTACCATCATGTATTTTTCTCGACACGGGCACACACGCGCCCCACGTACCCAGCACAAAACTATAAATTGGGGCACCCAGCCTCAGATGCAGAACAGCCACTTGTCTAGTTTCCGCTTTCCACTGCCCGCACAATCATCCCGAGAGATCACCAATTTGGTTATCAACTCCGCCTGGTAAAGGCAATGACCTGGCTAAACTGAACAGGGACTACCGCGTCGTAGTCACTCGCCCTTGATGTCGCATGTAGCTAGGCGCAGTTCGATTGGTATGTGAGAGCCATTCACACGTCACGTTTTGATGAACTAGATTTTGCACCTGGTTAGGCGTCTAATATATTCGGGGATAGACAAGGCGTGTGGTACACCAGAAACAAGATTTACTCAGGCAGCGCAGCTGATCAAGCGTTCATTGATCGCCAGCCGCGCCTCAAGCTTCTCAAGGTTCTCAGACGCGCCTCGCAATACGCATCACATATCGGACTCACAAATGACTCGCAGCAGTGTGATGTGTCTGTTCTGCTTTTGGGACATGGTTTAATGCGTAGTCTTTGATCATGTGGTGGAGACCATGCACGCGTCATGCCGCGTTAGCACGACGCGAGGAACCAGTCTTGTTCAAAAGATTCAAGTCCGGGCCTGTCGAACTCCGCAGTCTGTAGGTAATATCGATGAATGTCAACTTTTCCGGTCATCGTTCCACCCCCTTTATTCTCCACGTGTTCGCCCGCCGATAATACCAGGTTCGTTTACAGTGACCGTCGTTCGTTGTCGCTTTACACCGCTTTTTGATTGTGGTTCTGATAGGTCATACTAATGACCTTCGTTAATATGTGCAGTGTGGACTGCGCAGCACCACGGGTCAGAGGACAAAAAACCGTTGATTGACAAATTTAGATCAATGTTTGATTGTCAGGAAGCCGCCCATCCCACGAACGTTTCTTGCTCAAGGACACTGTATTGCGTACGAAAACCTCGACAATCCAATGTTAGGAGGCACGGAGTTAATCGTCAAATTGCCAAAGCTAGTATCGTCAAACTAAACCTTGTCCCCACAAACCGCGCATCCGTTGTACTGGGGTCACGTTGCACCCGCCGCTGCGGCGGGTGCCGCATGACGAGCATGACAGACCTCCCTCTCACAGTGCATGATGGGATCAGTTTGTACAGCCGGGAGAAGAGAGCCTCGGTTATTGACAAAGCTGGGTCCGTTCTTGTTCGTCGCATGCGAGTCTGATCCAAATCTCCAACGTAGCGCTTTACATACATGAGGTTGGTCATGGCGCCTAAAAGATTGGTTTGCCCGGCCCAATCATCATGTGCGAACTGGGGTTGAGGGTTTTATTTCCGTGGCGCTCGACGACGAACACACCGCATCGAGCTCGGAACGAACAATAAGCGCAGCGGTAACATAATGGATCATGATCGATCCCTCAAACCGATCATCGACGTCTTGTTCTGCCTATGCGAGCGCTTCATAATTTCCTTGTTCAGCTGCGCAAGGCTCTAACCAATCCAGTGAGACACACATTGAACATGCATGGCCCGCCAGTATAAAGAGAAGACGGTGTTATGGAGGAATGGTCAGTCAACCAACAAATCACCTACAACCAACCGGTCAGTCGGCGCCTCGATTTCTCGTCAGTGACTGCATATCTCATCTTGCTTCACCGTAGAAAAGTAAACGAGATATACACCCTCGAAACAACACACCATGGTATCACAGAAGAACATGTGCAACGCTACGGTAAGCCCTCCCTGATGGGCCAGGGATAGGGACAAGTACTGATTGCTCACTAGGTCTACGGGGCTATTCCCAAGACTGCGATTAAGCAGCTCTACTGGGGCAAGGGAGAGCAGGTGATCGTCAAAAGCGGCACCAAGGGGGCGGGTGGTTGCGGCGGCGGCGCCAGCGGGTCCACAAACGGGGGCTCGTCGGTCGAGTAGTTAGAAGGGGGTTATGAAATTGGGGGCGTACTGCGTGCTTGCCCCATCATGATTTCGGTTTAATCTCTTCCCCGTGTAGCCCTAGACTTCTTTATCCACCTCCGCCAACCTATCTATCTATATACGTAGCGTACTCGCGAGATAACAGCCGATTTGATTCTTCAGATTCGAATGCACGTGGGGTGAACATGTTCCCGTCGTCAGTAGCCAGGATTGATATCTCTGGATTATCCATGAACATGTTCTGCCGCGGACACAGGACAGCTAAGCGAGGGTTGCGCTGTTGCGGGGTTGAACTTTCAGGTAAAGTGAGGACGCAATCAGGACGGCAGAACCTGATCGGCGGGCGTAAAGCAAGACCATAGGGAGATAACCGAAAATAACTTAATCAGCCGTACGTCCTTTACACGAGAGGAACCACAACACAGCCCAGTCGGCCGGCGATCCGCGCCCAGTCCGAGAAGAAATAGGTAGGTCATGCATCCGAGTCCATCAACCGTCGCATGATCTGCTCCGCCTCCACACATTCCTTGGGGTGCTCAAACACCCTCAACACGATATGTGACGGCACCAGCGACCGCGCCTTGTTCACCCGGCTTTGCAGATCCCACCGTCTTTTCTCTCCCTCCGTGATGGGCCGCATCTGGTGCTTCGAGCGTAGGCTAGAGGACATGGAAGAATCAGTCGAAGCAATGGACGAACTCGACGACTCCTCCGACACGCGGGCCGTGAGTTTAGGATCGGGTGAGGGCTCGAACGAAAATGATACAGGGAGACGTCCCTTTTCGGGGCTTCGAGGGATGTGGATAGAGCCAGGGCGTGGAGGGGACACGTCCGTCTCTGAGGCTGCGCGTTTCGGCGCTACACGTCGTGGTGCGTTGCTCGGGAGGGGCAGAGTGGCCTTCCTAAGCTTCATTGGCGAGTTGGTTAGCCTCGTATCCGGCTTTGTTCCAGTTGGGTCATCGAGACCGACCCCGCTGACGTCCCGAATGAACACGCCAGCTATTTGACCCGGCCGCTCAGCAGCCAGGGAGGAATACAACTCTAGATCCTGTTCGCCAGAGTCTCCGACGAGGATGAACTGGGATTCCCGGAAATGGTCAAGAACCTCGATGACATTTCCCCTTTTCCTGGTCGCTGGTGCCGATAGAAGACCGTTGAAAAGCGAGCGTACCGCGTAAGAGCGCAGACGGATCGAACCGGGAGGGAGCTTGGAAATGCTGATGAACTGATTGATCACCGGAAGAAGCTCAACGGGAGAATTTGACTGTCATGACGTGAGCAACTGATCGCCAAACGGAGCGTGCGGACGAACTACGTAGTGAAAGCGAGCCCCGTGCTCCCACATTGAGCCGTACCACTCTGCCATCTCGGGAATGACAGTATCTTCTATATCTTTGACAAACACCTGGTTGAAAATTGCACGTGCGCCATCCATGACTCTCGAAACTTTCACGGTATCATCAATGTCGGAGATAACGCGTACGATCGACTGAGTTATTGGTATTTGCATGATGCTTGTGGGTGTGTCGTGGAGCTCTGGCACGCGTTCCGTATTGGCGACCCGTGCCTCCACCAACAATTCATGCTCAATGTGTTTTTGATTGGATGTAATGAGATTACCGCCGGGATGTGTATAGATATCGTTCCAGTCTATATTGAATGTGGATGAAAAGTGTCCATCAGGGCCAGTGGTGATTTCCCGGGTCAGGAGAGATCGAGACTCTGATGAATGTTGGTGGAATTGGGGATTGGGTGGTGGTAGGGAGACGGTGAGTTGAACAATTCGCGAAGACAGTGACGACGCCCAAAATAGTTTGAGTCGTGACTCGAGGTTCTCATGAAATCTTGTCGATTCGGCAGGTATGGTATCCACTGGCACTGAGTGCGGAGCAAAGTAGGTATCGTCTATTTCTTGGCTGTGGTTCCCGCTGTCCCGAAAGTGAGCGTCGAGAGTTTCAACCTCATAATCATCGGAAATTTCGGAGGGGCGAGGTGGAAGATGCAATTGCTCCGAAAGGTCTTGTAGTTCGGCATCAGTTGGATATGATGTAGGCTGGGCTTTAGGTATGGCTACGAAACCTGTCATCACGGTCAAAAAGATACTATCGAAAGCTAAAAGCCCGTACTTCTGGCAAGCCTAAGGAAGGCTCGCTGTGAGCGAGTCAGGAACTCGGGTGTTCGGCGAGACGTCGCAAACCCAGAGACATGGAGCACGACGTCAAAAGCATCTGCCGAAAGCGATATTAAGGCGGTAATCGAACGGAAACCAAGCGGCCTACTTTCGGGTTCGTGTGGACTGGGTCTGCGTGTCTGTCTCGTCGCCCAACCAGGGAACAGGTGCACCTCATCGATGGTGGCGACGTCGGTAGGGTTCTTTCTGATTTTTTGAGTCGCCCATTGACCCCAGCCTTGAAACGTGTTACGTCCTGCCGTGTGACCGTCTTCTGGAGCAGCCGCCCGCCGCGAGGGCAGTGAGAGCCGGATTTCACGTTGTGCAATGTAATCCTTGAGACCCGCCAACTTGAAGGAATTGGGGACGGTCATTCTAGAGAAACTGGAACGGTTACAACGAGCTGGACTGGAAGGAAATGCGACCATGCGAGTCCCTGGCGCTGACTCTTGTTGATCTGAACCACTGCCTGTCGTATTTGGTGACCTCTTGCTATACTCTGTCGCATGTGGACCTTGACCAGCGTCTTATACGATATTCATGTCACCAGTCTGAGCAGGGCCATATCAAGAGGACCACGGCAATTCTCGGCTCAACACTTTTGCCATCCGAAGACGATGATGCGACAACCCCAAGAGGAAGGCAAACCGATGAAGAAAGGACCGACTCCCTCCAAGTTGCGCGGGCATCCTAGGGACTCCCCAGATACACGGCTTTCCAAGAGCCTGGCATGGCTGCTTCGCCATGGTGCAGAAAAATCTAGCCTGAATATCCGCCAGGATGGCTACGCAAGAGTTTCGGACGTGGTGAGTCCGCGATGCCTGCGATCACGATCATCCGAGCTCACCGTGCCAGACAGCTTGCCAACCCCATGTTTAGAGACGTCACCTTCACACACCTGCAAAATATCGTCCAGCGTGATCAAAAATCGAGGTATCATCTTCTATTCGAGCCGCAGACGTCGGGATCTACGGGCGCAGATGTATGGTGGATACGAGCGAACCAAGGTCATTCCATCAAGGTCTGTCATCTCCGTAAATCTCCTCGAGCCCTCTGCCCAACCCAGGCCCAGAATATCGAACTAGATCTACAACCTCTAGTATCTGCATCTGAGATACCCATGGCGGTTCATGGCACGACACGACAAGCGTGGCAACTGATAGGTTAGCTCTCCCCTGTCCCTACCCTCCCTCTCCCTTTCCTTAGCCTCTCTGCCAGCCACTCAGGGTTTATCGAGGATGAAGCGGAATCACATACATCTCGCGCAAAATGTCCCAGGTACCAACATCGTCAGTGGTAGGTAGGCCCTGTTCAGCCACTGGCAACACCTACTCACAGGAAAACGGCTGTGTTTAAACGAAACAGGCATGCGGAGCTCGTCCCAAATACTCATATTTGTGGACGTCCAGAAAGCCCTCGACGCAGGAATCAAATTCTATCTCTCCACAAATGGCGTCGTCCTCACGGAGGGCAACAACAGTGGTTTTCTGTCCCCGGAGTTCTTCCTACGCGCTGAAAACGCGGACCGCACCCCTGTGGAGGGATGGGAATGCATTGATTCCGTCACGCCAGCCACTTCCCCTGCTGATCTCGAGATTGACCACGTCACGGAAGCGGAAAAGCCGACCCCGTCGGCAGTTCAGACATCCTGATCAAGAGGTAGAGCTTGGGGTTCATAGCGCTTTATTCGACTCCCTTGGTCTGTATGGTCCTCCCCAGTGTAGGTTCGGTGCGAACCAGCTCAGACACGATTCACATTTATAGAGCGCCGAGCGCCGCGGTGGTACACGACCTCTATTTTCGAGTCTGCGCAGAGCTCCAGGTATTTCTATCGGTTTTGAAATGTAGAAAGCGTTGCGTTCACGTGGGTCATGTCATACTGTAGCATTTATAAACCTGCCGCCAATGCGCGTAAATGAGTTTCAAAAGGTCTTCGCGAGTTATAACTTGACCGCGCCCCGTTCTGCGTGGGAGTGGTGGCTCTCTCTTGCGCCCCAGCTCATCTTCGAGTCACAAAGTTTGACACCCCATCTTCAGCTCTCGAAGACCCGATGATCTCTCTTTTGTAGGACACGCGTTCAGCGGGTCTGTATGGACATGGCCATAGTCGGGGTGACGGGTGTGCCGACAGAGGACTCATAGACGCCCAGTAGCGCACTAGGCATGTTAGGAAAGCGGTCTATCTGAGGCGTCTCTTCATGGTTCTATGGTCGGACAAGATCATCTCCCGCTGGTTTGCAAGTGCCGCGGATGTCGATGAGACGCGGTTGCCCATGTTCATCCCAGCTTACAGATACGTCTGAGGGCGCAAAGCTCCTATCGCCGTGGCTTCTTCTCCGGAGGCAATCCCGCTTAAGCAACCAGATAAGGGCAAGTTCCTTTTCATTCCTTCTTTCTCTTGTTATAATAATCGTACATTGCACGTCGAAAAATATAGCAAGGCAAAATCCTTTAAAATTTACAACTTGGGAAACTGCTCTCCTGCAGTCTGCCGCGGGGGGGCCGTTCATGAGCGCCTTATTGGCCGCTGCACGGGGCGCGTGGTCGTGGGCCTAGTAACTGTGGCGCTTGAGACGGGGTTCTGTGGCCTGCCGCATGGCGCGTTTCCCGGCTGGGAGGTGTAGGCAGCCAACAAACCGTTCTTTCTAGTGTCCTGTAAACGGATGATCAGCGGACGGGACTCCCGTCAGGTGTGGAATATTTTACTGAGGGGAGGGTCATCTTGCAATGGATATAAATTGTTCTCGTATTTCGGGAGGGGGGAAGGCTGGAAGAAACGTCAGCACATTGAGGAAGGAGGTTAGCGAAGTGGTCATACCGAAGACAGGTGATGCTTGTGAGGTATGTGGGTTGGACTTACTTTGAGCATCCCACTTTATACCCACCTTTACTCGCAAATACTACGGATGCCCGATTTGGCCTGGCGAGCTGTGAATAACGATTATATGAGGTACCTGAGCAATATTCAAATACCAGCTTCATGAAAGCGCATCCGAAATCTTGCAATGACTCGTGAACTCGGCTGGGGTCACGGCACGACTGGCCAACTTATTGGAACGGCGCCAGACGGATGGTTCGCTCGGAATGCTCACAACCAAGCGCGCCCATCCCCATGACTCACCTCGGAGGTTGGGTAGGCACATAGCGTAAGGTCAGCCGCCCGGTCCAAAAGGAACCATACCGGGTTTCGATTCACATTCCACATTTGGCGGACTGCATGAAAAATAGGCTCACCACTCTCGGATTGGCAAGCGTATACAACGTCTTGGGACCGCAAGCGTTCCTACCCACAGGATGCCGAGAGAAGCACGTGCCAAATCCTGGCAAGTGGCGTACCTGGGGAGCGGAGCGCGTTGCCGGCCCAGGAACGGGCAGGAATGCATGAGACACTACATGTGTTATTGCAAGGTTTTACTTTAGAGGTAAGCCTAATCTGTCAACTTGGTGCGTCATTGCTAGTAGTAGCCCTCACCTGAAGATCCGATCAATTTGATGCGGTGCGGGTGCCTGTACGGGACCAATGATAAAAGAGACAAACCGAGCTCCTCGGGGGTCCCATGGAGTGATAATGTCAGAGTTTGGCGGTCCAGGCAAGAAACAGAGTTGGTGTGGGTAGTCATCGTTGCCGACTTGCCGCCGTGGCACTTGTAATTTCATTAGCCCACATTTGGCAGCCCCGTCGGCAATATCTCAAAGGTGCACATCCGGACAACGCGCGCCGTCGGCACTTATGACGAGCCAAGGACTCGAAACCATTGTATATCTGTGATAGACGACTATACAAGGCAAGTGGTGAAATGGACGAGCGAATCGGAAGCAAGATGTACTAGGGCATCTACTCCGGCGGAGGGGCGTCAGGCATCGTATTTCCCGACGCCGGTGCTATGGCGCTGCGAGCCTCGGCGAGTTTGTTGAGTTCAGCCATGTAACCGTTCAATTCCTGGGTAGGGATTAGGTTTGAACGAGGAGCCTCGAAGCGAAACTCACGGCGTTGTTTGGCTCGAACTGTAATCCAAGAGATACAGATTCAACGGCTTCGTCGAGCTGACCCAGGCCCACGAGCGCCTTTGCCTTTCTAAAGTGGCCCTTTGGCCAATTGCGACGAATGGCAATGACGGTCTCCGCATCAGCTAGGGAACCGAGATAGTCACCAAGCTCAAACAAGGTTGCCGACCTATTCGAGACGACGGTAGACAATTCCTCCCGAAACAGTGCTGAGTTCTCCCAAGGCGGACGTTGCATTGCAATGCTTGCGGCAAAGTTGTATTTGGAAAGGGCTTCCTTGTGCTTGTTGGCTTTGTAGAGGTTCTGCCTACGATATGAGCGACTGTGTGCGCTATGCCGGACACTATGCGTACGTTTCCTTCATCCTTTGTGTTGGTGACCGCCTGCGAAAGCTTCTGTTGTACGATGTTTGGTGGAGGTGGACAGCGGAGATTGGGATTGGTGACAAGGATTTTGGAGATACGGTTGACGGCGGTAAAATCCAGGTTGCACTCGTCACACTTTTCGACCTTGTGCTTGTTGCAGAACGCGAACGCGTAACCGGGACCACCGACGACGAGGTCAACTGGACGGTAATCGGCGTCGATACGTGCTTGCATAACTGGGTCTGCCTGGGGTACGGGCACCATTTGTAGCTGTCGTTGGGGCTGCCCCGGTGGTGGAGGCAGCCCTTGTTGTTGTTGTTGTTGAGCCATGTCGAAAGAGTCCAATTGGACGTGGTCCACGTCTATTCGTAAATTTCCAAAAATGGTACATGTATTTGTCAGCAATTCCCACCTGAATTTTTTCCCGCCGAAACTGTCTTTCTTAGCTTTTCTTCTCTCCCTCCGCTATACACCACACGCAGTACAGAAAAAAAAAGCAACGTTGTTCCTCATTTTCTTCTAATATGACCAATGGAATTGTAAACGGTAATGCAAGTCTCGAGACTCAGTTCGGTCAGTTTCTCGCTCTTGGTCTTTAAAACCCTCATATTCACCCTCTACAGCTTCTCTCGGAATCAATGGGACAAAATCGACATACGTCCCTCCCCATTTGAGAAACGTGCAGCGCGCTGCTTCTACCCCATCACCTCCATCCACCAATGGGTATGCCATTTGGCGTCTTACATCTCACTGCAGCTGACGAGCGCTCGTTTAGGACCGGCTGGAATGACCCACGCGCATCGCCTCGCGGTGGTTATGAACCATTGCGTGGTGGTCACGGTGATAGAACCAGATCTGGGGGTTTCGCAAATAACACCTTCGGTGGCGGGCCTTCGAACGAATGGGGCAGCCACCCCTCTACGAATGGTTGGTCCTCGAGAGAGAGCCGAGGAGATGGCCTTCCACGCGACACGCCTGGGGCCGGTTCGTGGCGCAATGGTGTCCACGTCGTCGGTTCCCGTAATATGCGTCTCGAGAAGGAACTCTTTGGCGACCCTTCCGATCCCTCTAAGCAACATACTGGTATCAATTTCGAGAAATATGATGACATCCCTGTCGAAGCCACCGGTGCTGGAGTGCCCGAACCAGTTGTTGCCTTCACAAACCCACCGCTGGATCCTGTTCTCCTCGAGAACATTGCCTTCGCTCGTTACACTACGCCGACTCCGGTTCAAAAGTACTCCATTCCCATTGTTGCCGCCGATAGAGATTTAATGGCCTGTGCTCAGGTAAACTTTTCCTCCACCTTGCTCCAGGCGTATGTCAGCTGACGTGTAACAAAAGACCGGCTCGGGAAAGACTGGAGGTTTTCTTTTCCCCATCTTATCGGCGTCGTTTGCCTCGGGGCCCTGTGCCCCGCCTGCCGAAACACCCCAAATGGGTTACCCACGCACACGTAAAGCCTACCCTACCGCACTCATTTTGGCTCCCACTCGTGAACTGGTTAGCCAGATCCACGACGAAGCCCGTAAATTCGCCTACCGGTCCTGGGTTCGCCCTGCCGTCGTGTATGGAGGTGCCGACATCAACCAACAACTTCGTCAGATCGAGCGCGGATGTGATCTCCTCAGCGCCACGCCTGGACGTCTCGTGGATTTGATCGAGCGAGGTCGCATCAGCCTGGCAAACATTCGTTACCTTGTCCTTGATGAGGCCGATCGCATGCTAGATATGGGTTTCGAGCCACAGATCAGGCGTATCGTACAGGGTGAAGATATGTCTGGTGTTCAGGATCGTCAAACCCTCATGTTTAGTGCGACCTTTCCCCGCGACATTCAGATGCTCGCTCGGGACTTCCTCAAGGACTACATTTTCCTCTCTGTCGGGCGTGTGGGCTCCACTTCGGAGAACATCACGCAGAAGATCGAGTACGTCGAAGATCATGACAAGCGGTCTGTCCTGCTTGACCTCCTTGCGTCCGAACCTGCGGGCGGTCTCACCCTTGTGTTTGTCGAGACCAAGAGGATGGCCGATATGCTTTCCGACTTCCTCGTAACAAACCGTCTCCCCGCCACGTCCATCCATGGTGACCGTTCCCAGCGTGAGCGTGAAATGGCGCTGCAGACGTTCCGCACCGGACGGACTCCTATTCTCGTCGCTACCGCTGTTGCCGCTCGTGGTCTTGATATTCCCAATGTCACCCACGTTATCAACTATGATCTTCCCTCTGACATCGACGACTATGTCCACCGTATCGGTCGTACTGGCCGTGCCGGCAACACCGGTGTCTCTACCGCATTCTTCAACCGTGGCAACAAGAACATCGTCAGGGACCTGATGGAGCTACTTCGTGAGGCCAATCAAGAAATTCCATCATGGCTGGAATCCGTCGTCCAGGAGACAACCTTTGGTGGCACCTACCGAGGTCGTGGTCGTGGCGGCGGCAGAGGTCGTGGTGGTAACCGTGACTACCGTCAATCAAGTGGCTCGCACGGTAGTGGCGGGTATGGCGGGTACGGTGGTAGGGGAGGATATGGAGGAGGACCATCTTATGGTGGTTATGGGGGAGGTAATAGCTATGGAAATGGTGGATCCAGCTGGTGGTGAAAGAACACTTGCAAGATTCAACCCAACCATCGTCGTTTCCCACTTCCCTACACGCGTTCCTCAAGCACCTTATTATCGATCCGATCTCACATGAAAACCATTACATGATAAAGCGGTCTTTCGCCTCGTTCTCGCTCCCTCTTTCTCGCTCTCTGAATCGTCGGACTTTTTTGCGCTGCTCTTTCAAATGGATTTGTCTCGTTGCACCTGCTCATCATGAAGACTATGCGGCCTATCTTATCCCGTCTGTGTTTCTATTGTCATCGTCGCGTCTGTCTTTCTACCCTGCACTTCTCATCCCACCACGCGTCACCCTCACCTCATTCCCGCTCGCATTATAGATAGACGTAAACGGCGGGCCGTAGACCATGAGCAGTTTTACATCCTACCTTTAATGTCGGTCTTCCGTCTCGCGATACCCCATCATTTATTGGCATTGCGATTCGCAAGTCGGACATTATTTTGATATCACCTCATAGCATGACGAGACACTATTAACTGTTAGAGCATCGCATATCCTGTACCGTACTTCTCTTTCGTATTCGATGGCAACACTCCTAGACTTGTAAAATCGGTCACAGTCTGGAACATCATCTACACTTTTTTTTCACTAGTGGCACTTTAGAATCTCACGACAAAGCCAAGACGAAAACCCTTGCCAGCCCTGCCTACACGTCGGCTTGTGTTTCTTTAACACTTCGTTCTCTACAGACGGATCAGACGACGTTACACTTTCTAGAACACTTCTCCCTGGAACCTTGCATCCATGCATCACCAAGGTTCTTCGCCCGCTTTCGATGCACCTGATTTTCCGCCGTTGAGGAGGCTCAAACCGTTACCTAAACGCAGGCGCACATCCGACCTGGTTGCACAGGTCTCTGAACCAGACGACCCCATTCAACCCATGGCCGACCTTCTTAGTGGTGCAGAATCCCTCGCAGAGGAGTTCATCGCACGTGCTGACACCCTTTCATCTCAAATGGCCCTGCAGTCCTATTATTCCTCCGTTCTCGGCGGTGGCGATATCACACCTGGTACCGGGGGCGAGGTCCTTGATGGGAATCTATCGGGATCTTTGTCTCAGACCTTTGATCTGAGTGCTGTCTACCAGCGATTCGCAGAGGGGTTGGGATCGGGAAAGCAGGATGAGGATCACAGCGAAGGTGATTACACAGACCATCTCCAGCAGCCTGGAAATACGAAGAAGAGGAAAGTTCCAACGAACATGTCTGGGTCCGTGAACGGGAGGGAGGTGAGCCTGTCACTCAGCGTGGAGGAAGAGATGGGCGAGAGCATGCTGTCGACGGCAAGGCCAGATCAGGATCTCGATATTCTCGCGGCTCCACCCTGTTCGATGGCTCAACTACCGAGGAAAGGCAAGATTAGTCCATCGACCCTTGCGGGCCTGCAGCACAAGGAGCTGCTCAAGCACAGAAAGCGTCAGCTCGCCGCTGTTCTCGGTGCCTTGTCGCTTGGAGATGCCCTCGCGCTTGATCAGGCACTTTCTACACACCTCCCCTTCGTCAGCACCATGTTCAACTCCGACTCCACGCCACCAAAAGTACGTTTATCTCGTCGACGAGGTCCTCGATTGGCTCGTGCTGCCGCGGCGCAGACGTCCACTCGCAGAGCCACGCAAAAGGGCGTTTCATTCCCGACCGCACAATTCACGTTTACGTTTCCCAGCGCGAGTGAGTGATGATATTGTGTCCTCTGCTGATAGTAGAGCTTGATCATCTCGGCCCTTATCTCAGCCTCTGATCGCCTCATTGCGACAAAAGAGGAGGTGCTGGCACTCCGTTCACGCTTCGAAGCAGAGCTTGCGCGGCAAGCGGCCAAGGCTGCTAAAGCCGCCGCGGAGGCAAAACAGGTAGCTCTTGCTGCGAGTAGAGCATCTCGGACGAAACGGTCGGGAAAAGCCCAACCTTCCTCGCCAGACCCGTTGGCGGACCCTTTAGAGTTGTCCCCATCAGGGAAAACTCGCGGGAACAAGAAAAAGCGTAATGCACTCGCTATTGCGTCAAATCCGCACCACCGTAACAATTACGTCCCTTCTCGTCTTCCATCTTCCGGACACGCCAACTCGGTCCAGGCCACCCTAAATGCGCAAAACTTACTTGGCCCTCAACCTCTTCGATTCCTATCCGCGGAATTGCCCCCACGTCGACGCAAAAAGGAGACGGTCACACCTAGGGCACAGATAGTCAATCCTGCGGACGAATGGATCTGTCCGCGCTGCGAATACTCGTTGTTCTATGGGGATGGGTCGGACCATCGCCGTGCGATTCGGGACCGCAAGCAAATTCTTCGCAGACGAAGGCGAGCGCAGGAACGCGCTGCGGGTGGACTTGGCACGACAAAGAACCCTGCCAAGCCCATTTCGGACGAAGAAGGAAACGATGACGGTGACCAATCGGCTATCCGGGGCACAGGTGGTATGGGCAAGTTGGACGAGTGGAAAGAGGACCCAGAACACGGGAGGGTGAAGGGGCTGGATGAACTACAATCAGGATAACGTTCTACTAATCGCACGCCCGCTCGTTTCGTTTCAGTTTTTCGCACACGGCACCATTATGAAGGAGTTGCAATTGTCATCATAACGACGTCTCACATTTTTATCTAATAGACGGACATTTGGATAGGATGATATAGGCATGTTGGTCATATCTGGCAATTTGGTCGGTGAGGTCGAAAAGTGCTGTCTGCGGATTTGTTGGTCGTTCTCAGAGATCGTTATAATAATTAACTTCTGCCATCCACCGGCTGCTTGCAGTGCGGCCTCCTCGCGGGTTCCGTAACGAGTTTACAGTCGATCATGATCAAGGGTACACTACCGGTGTGATTGTAGTTAGTACCATACCCGCTACGTTCGATATTCCCCTTCCGAATGGACTAGCGATCAATTGTGATCAATTGTAATCAGCCTCCGGCTCCACTGACACCTCACCTTGCCATATTCCCTAGCCGTTGACATTCGACAGCGGAATCAAATACTTGCAGTTTGTGTTCAAGTGCCGCAGGTCCCTCGCGGCTCCTTTCGCCGATCTTTGATGTTGTCCACATAACCGACAGTCACCGCTGGCAACTCAGCAGCGCCGGGGCTAGCAAACTGTGTTGTAAAATGTAAGGATTCGGTCGTCCATCCCGCTCTGATACACCCTTGTCCTTGACGCGGCAGGTCTGACTCCGCGCGCCCGTACGCTGCGATGCTCCACTTTTCGCAGTCATATCGGCCGCGAGGAGCGGAACCGCTTGCTGTCCTGGTTCATCGTTGCGTGCCAAAGCTAATCATTAACACACTTCGATGCTGATCTCTTCTCTCTCACATTGCTTCATTTCGGATTTATAGCTAGCCTCGTGTCAAGCATACCAGAAACTCCTAACGCGGGCTCGCGTTCCGAGTTTGTACACACCACTTTTGCCCCTGCGATATCGCAACGCATAAAAGCGCGTACGGCCGCCGTGTTTCCAGTAGCAATCCATCCTCCCTTCATACAGGCTACATGTATCATCATCAGCAAACGGGTTCCTCCTACGACTATTCGTCATATCCCACCACCCCATTCGAGCATGCAGCGCCCCCTGCCCAGGCTACTGCGCGGGCGGTACGCTCAAACACGTCCCAGACCCAGTCTCCTCAACAGCAGCCAAGTTTTCAACCATCGCCCTCATATGCGTCTTCTACCACCTACCCCTCGGCTCCGTACAGCATCTCTTCCGCCCATGCCCAGCAGTGGCAGCAGGAATCCTGGACGTCCCAGCAATACGCGCAACCATTTACTTCGCAGCCCATGCAGGCGGAGATGACATACACCTCTACCGCCCCTCGACCGGATGTCCCTCCCCCCGTGTCAACCCCAGACGCGCGTACCTTCCCGCCAAGCAGTCTACCACCACCGCATGAACCCCGAAGGCAGGACAGCGGGTATTCGCAAACGCTTCCTGCCTCTTCACACAACTCCTCTCCGCCGCGGACTAGGCGGAGGGAGAAGGACTCTCCGGCCATTGCCCCCGCTGTCGCCCCTGGTTCTGGGCCAGATTTTACCAAGGTAATTCCAAATGACACTCTCAGACTTGCATTTTCCGACAGCACATTTGCCCTAGATGCAAGACTCCTATCGACTTATCATGGATAACGCTAACATGATGACGAGTGGAACGTTTGGTGCCTCCCGGCCGCCACCGGGGGAAAACATAGAACGCATGCTACAGTCCGCGAACTATGGCATGCACATACTTCAATCTGCGATCGCGCAGTCGAACCCCGATGTTCGGCCTACCGCAAGTATCGGTGACAAGGATGCTCCCGCGTCAAAGCGACAGGTAAACTAGCGCCGCGGACTCAGCTTGCTTACGAATAAGGTGGTACTGATCACGTTTTTTTTTCTTGCTTGGCGTACAGAAGGGGGACGAACATGCACAAGAGGGTCAAACATGTCTCGGATGCAACGCGACATCAACGCCTGAATGGCGTCGTGGGCCACTCGGTAAGCGCTCTGGTCTTCTTATCCCCGGTCGCATGCGTTAACGGTGCAAACAAAGGCCCGAGGACCCTGTGTAATGCCTGTGGCCTCGTGTATGCAAAACTTGTACGTCACAGGGGATCTTCACATGAACTTCTTACACTCGCTGACGTCTATTTTCCAATTTCGTAGTTAAAAAAGAGGGCACGAGGCGAAGCACGATCACGCACCGGCGATAATGGCGGTCAGAGCTCACAGCATCCCATGGACGAATCAAATGCGCCCTCTAGTGGAGGAAGCGAAGATGAAGAAGGCTCTTTTGGGTCGCAGGATCGTAGGAGCGATTTCGGCGACCATGGGAGGAGGGGTTAGAATTACTTCCGTAAGATTCGTCAGCAAGCTCATGCGTTCTCATGTGCCATGTGGATGCTAGCCCTCGACGGTGATTATGGACGCATTTCCCTTATAGTGCGTATGCATCTAGGAGGGGTGGGGAACAAGAGTCGATTCATTTGCTTTAACTTTTAATGTTACACGAGTCTAACAAAAATGCATGGAGCGGGTTTCGCCTGTCGAAACAGCTGCATACTATGTATATATTCCGAGGTTCCAAAATCCAGTCTTTCTCAAAGCTTATCGGAGCGATCTCCACCAGGATCAGGCACTTGAAAAAAAATGCGAAGTTCCGGTATCCATATACTAGTAATAATTGCGCGGGATGAAAAACAGTATCATATCAAAAAGCTAACCTTGAAGATATCGTACACGTATCACTTATGTAAGCAATTCAGTTTGGGTCTCGCCACCTGGCATCTTTGATAGACTGAGAGCAGTGAAACGCCCAGAAAAGGCATATCAAGAAAATGTGACCGTGTCAGGGCGGGCTATGTTCGAAAAAAGGTAGCTATGGACAAAGTTAGGTTACGAATAGCACCTAAGGGTAGGCATCGAGGACGTCATAACCCTGAATTTATTTAATCCTCAAATGACCAAGGGGATCCAGGGATTTCAAGGACCTGCTGTGGGCCGATGCCGATTTGCTCGGCAGTCAGGTAACCCAAAGAAAGATCGGAGGGAATATAAACATGAAATGAACCTTGTGTCGTCTGTTTCACCGCCGCCGCGTACGGCGCTTCTCCTTGGGCCTGGGAGGCGCGAATCGCCACACGCCGAAGTGGCGAATGGGCTCTACCTCGTTTTGCAGCACAAGGTGGCGCCGCGGACGGTTTTGGTGAAGCACACGGCTGTTGATGGGGCACTGTTTTACGCACCCTGTGCATAGTGTTTTTACCCGGTCAAGAAACGACGCGGCGTGCGGCGTGCGGCAAGCGAAGAGTGGACGCGTATGGTATATGCCTGTAGGATTCATTATGAATGCCACGTACACAAGGGGCAGCCGCCAGCAAGGTCATATCAGGACGCAGCGATCGGGTGGAGTTCGATGGCCTCCGCTATCCAACCACCATTGCATGTGTGTGTATGTACCTTGGAGAACTTCTGGAAGTCCGTATAATGCGGCAGTTCAATATCCGCTCAGTCGAGATTCTGGCGCTCCACTGGGCAATCGGGAACTGACGAAACACCGCACCCTCTTCGAGTAGTCCGCTACCGCGCACGAATTCGTATTGGAGGAGCCGCGATGGGGCCGTCATCGGATTGGCGAGTTATCTTTTTTACAAACTGAAGCAAATACCGTATTGCGCCATAAGGCCTGTCGTGAGTTGATGCATGTGTCAGGTGCCCGGACGGTGTCCTATACAGGCAAAACAAAAGCCTGGGAGTGCGTGATGGTTCGGGCTCTAGCCGTGCCAGTGAGTGATCACGAAGAAGGAGGAGGCTGTCCTAGGAGAATGAAAATTGTGCTGCCAGGACTCGTGTCGGATCATAAGTGAGGTGCGTGCAAACAAGCAAGCATTCCCCTTCCAGGTTGCTAGGGACGTATCGAGTCGCATTTTATTTTCCGCCCTGTGTGATAGATCTGTGGTTTCCACGTTACGTTACCGATATTTTTTGCATCGTTCAACTGGAAAGGAATTTCCGTCGAGGTACTTCCTTAAAGAGTGGCGCAGCATGCAACACTTCTGGAGTCGGATTGGAGATAGGGTGCGTGTTCGCAGCCTGAGCGGGTCGGCAACTGGCTGTCGTAAGACACCGTAAGGTCACACAGGCCCGGTCACGGTCTCATCCAACAGCGCAGTGTCAGGAGAGGGGTCGACGGCCACAATGGCGGTGAGCAGTCGAGTACTCCACGATGCCGCCTCCATGCTGATTCAAAGCAGAGTGGGGGTCGGGGAACCCGCGGTCGTGCTGGCTATTCCCACTGAAGCGAATGGTCAGGATCAATAGCAGCGCATGGTCCTGATCAAGATCCACTTGCAGGCGTCTGTCGCTCCTGTGTCGTCTAGCGATAACGATAGTATGAGCTAAGTGGGAACGATGCATGATTTATGCCTGAGCCACCGAGCATTGATCGAAGTTCGGCTGCCAGCATAAAGGACAGCCATCAGCTGCAGGTTTAGGTCCGAAATACATTTTGGATACCCATTTGACAAGTTCGGGTCGAGACTCGAGGAGAGCATTGCTTCCGCTTGCGTTCAAACCAAATCACTTGCAGTTTTGTCAGGTACCGTATGCGGTAACTCGCGTCCGCCATATACGTAGCTATTTATCGTCAAAGATCTCCCTTGAGAACACCTGACTCGACCTCTTAGGCTGTGACTCACTCGTGGAGCGCTCAGTCCCGTATAAGACAATTGATGTTGCGTGCACTCCACCCTGAGGTAGGGTTTGGCTGCGGGGCTATTGACTATCGAATTCCAGTTAGGGTCGTTGGCCTGAGAATAAGAAACCTCTTGAGATCGAGTCTAAATTCTGATACATGCATAGCCAATGTGATTAGAGGCATGTACGCGATATATCTCTAAATTTCTTCAATTTTATAGTCTTCGTCGTCGAAGTTTTCATGCATCTCTACCGAGGCGGCCGTTGAACCTAGGTGGTCACCAGCAGTCTCGGGGCCTTCTGCACCCTTTATGAGCCGCACCAGACGCTCGATATGTTCGGACACCTTGACCACGCAATGGAGTTGTGGAAGCAGTCTCGTGTTAAAGTTCGTTCTCGACGTACCTCGTCAACCGTCTCCTCCAAATGCATTGCGCGAATGATTTCATACGCACCATTAGCCCGCAAGAAATCACGGCCCCAGCGTGTGGTGCATAACAAAAGCAACGTTTCAACATGGGTTAGGCGCAATGCTGAATCTGGCTCCCTCTTTTTGGTTGGAGGTAGAAACTGCACGACTGAAGGAAGTTTTTCTTGATCCTGGATACGAGAAATGAGGAGGAGCAACATCCGTGCACACAGCACGGACTCACCTCAAGGTCTAGTTCTTCTGGACCAGCCAGGGGAAGCAGAATGTACGGCAACGCATCGATGCCTGGTGCAACTATTGTGGAGGGTGGTACAGCAACTTCGTCCGTATCCGGGGACAATATAGCTTGATGTGCGGGGGAATGAAAAGCGCAATTCCTTTTAATGCCGAAAGAGCGTAAGCTGGGTCTAGGGTCGACAGTAAAACCTACTTTATCGCATAAACTACGCCACCTCTCCTTATCGGGTCTTTATGTTCAGTGAATGGCACGATCTTGGAAAGCGGATATTCGGGTGCACTCTCAGGTTTCAACACATCGCCAGGTCTTGGGCTCACAAAAAAGAGCCTTCCTGCAGGTAACTGCAAGAATGAAAGCGTCATGTGAGACAATGGAGGCACAGTAAATGAACTCTCCGTAGGTACTTACTGCACTGATATTAGCAAACACGCTAGATAAGAAATGAAGATCTCCTTTTCGTATTCGTTCCGAGTTAGGATTAGAATCCAAGAATGCTCCTTGGACGAATGCTTCAACAAGAAGTGGCAATGCATGGACTTGCTGTGGGTCTATTGAGGGATACGGCACAGGGGTGGAACACGTGCCGGACCTCGATTGTATTGGATGGTACGAAATAGGGGAGGTACTCGAAGCCAATGGGATGACCTGGATCTGCAATGATAACAGAGCAGCACATGCCGAAGATGAACTGGTGAGATTTGATAAAAGCATCGATGCCAGATCCGCGAGAATTGCATCTGGATTCTGACAGCAACGTTGGGCGTCCGCGCAGTGAAGCAAGAGGTGAGTGACGTACCAAAATATATGATACTATGAATGTAAGGAAGGATGGATCTGTTAAAAAGGTGACAAGAACCGGCGAATCCGAGAGATTCACGAGCGCACGAAAAGCATCATGTGCGACAGCCTGTGATCAGGGTCAAGTGAACAACCTAACCAACGCATGAAGGTCCCGACCAGCTGATCTCTACAAAGCAGCTTCAGATCGCGGATGATATCCGTTTCTTGGGGTTTTTGTAACCTCCCTTCCTGGAGTCCTTGGAAGAATATGTCCCGATACGGGGATCCTTGTGGTGTTTGTACAAGGAGGTTGGACAATGCTATTTGGCGCACTGAGGGGTTTTTATCCCTCAAAAACGGTAGCAACTACTGTGACCATCAGTTCTGTGTCGTACCGTATACTTTTTTTTTCTGAGACTGGCCTCTTTCAGCTGGTCTTGCATGATCTCATTGTGAGTGATTTTCCCGCGGGTACTTGACGCTTTTGTTGATTACATAACCCAGCGGATGTGCCATCACTTGTAGCCAACGCTAATCACAAGTTACCGCGCTCATCCACGAGCATTCGTGGCCCGGCGTCGAGCCCGTCGTTGACTACTTCAAGGTCTACAGGAGCGTTGTATTTTTGACAGCGGAACCCTAAGCTGTCGTTCTATGTAAAGCTTGGCATTGGCGACGACGACGACGACGACTTGGACGCCGGCATGACGGGCTACAATATTACGCGCTCTGCAGAAGAACTATTGGACAAGTATGAGTCGGGCTTACCGTCTTTCTCTATCCACCTCTACCCGGAATACTGGACACTCAACAATGGCCCAAAGTTTCTCTACAACAACCCTGTCGCGGTGGGTCAGGATTGTTATCCTCGTTAATCAACATTCATCGTTTCTAGTCCTTGTTGGATGATGTACGAGCACACCGTATACCAGTGGACTATCTTGAGCTGTTTGATGCAGCCCGCGTACCTTTCTATGATGGTATGTCATAACACTGGACTATCTTGCCCGGCCGACTCGGGTTCTTGTTGCTAGGTTGCATGATAGTAGAACTTTTAGACTATCGCCCAAAGAGAGCAAAGGACCAACCGCTAGAGAAACCCGAGAAGAGCCGTGTGACGCTTCATCCCAACGACGAAACCCTTTGGGCAGACCTATGTATGATGAATCAACGGACGGGTTCCAAGCTCGCGGATTCCCAGATACTTGACGTTGAGGCGCAAATATTGGTACGCAACGTCCGTTTAGTTGTTTACAGAACTGATTTAGCTGTTCTAGTTGCATACGTCCCCTCCTTTGTGCCTGGATCCTGATCCCCACCTCACTCGCATTGCCAACCACACGCTCAGAGTGTCCACACCATCTATTCCAGTATCCTTGAAACGGAAAATTGCTGCGATCACACAGGAGGAGGATGAGTCGGAGAAGGCAAGACGTGCCAAGATAATACAATTCATGAATCCAAGATTGAACCGCTCACACGTTGCGAGGTGTGTCGTTTATTGGATTTTACTTTGCCATTTGATGGAATAGCGGTCCTAGTTACCCAATATTGGACGTTATGAAACGGGTGAGAGAGATACGCCAGGCAGAAGCTCAAGCATTGCTCGCCAAGGCAATAGCAAACCCAACCAACCGTTCATCCCCTGCACCTACCTCTCAACCTACTCCGACCCAACCGCCACACACCGCCACCTCCACTGCCCAGGCATCTGCTCCCAGTTCACAACCTCTTACCAGTGCCTCAAAGCCGAGGCAAGTCAAGAAGGAACCTGCGGGAAGTCCGTATCCCAACACGCCCGAGAACCCGCGATCAACTGCTACTCCTGCACCTCATCCTGTTGTCAACCAACTTCAGACCCAAGCGCCCATAAGATCCCCACCCGTGCATACGCGCTCACCCGTTCCTCCGAATGCAGCATATCAACAGCACTCAGCTGGCACTCCGATCGCCGCTGCTTCGCCTGCGCAGCGTGGCTATACCCAGTCTCCCCGTCCACCGTCATCTCAAGCCCCACATTCTTCCCCTCTCGCTGCTGGTTCACAGCTTCCCACGTCTGACCATCGTGCAAATCCCACAGGAGTCCACTTCATACAGGTGGCACCTGGTGCTACGCAATCGAAACCTTCAACTCCCCAGCTTGGTTATTCCACCCAAGTTCCTTTACCAGCCCAGCAAGCAACTACCCAGCCCCATCCCGCACAAGCACCACAGGGCCCCGCACCATCTCCTCAAACGCAAGCTACACATCCAAGTATCAATATGCAGTACTATGCCCAGATGCAGCAACTACAAAGAATGAACCTGGCCCAAGCTCAAGCTCAAGCCCAAGCCCACGCTCAAGCTCAGGCTCAGGTACCGACTCAAACCCAAGCCCAGGGCCAGTTATCGACACCAATGAGCCAACCCGCCCAACATCCCACTATGCCAGCCCAGTACAGCTTTACGCAGTTTCGACCCATGAATACACAGGGAAACCCGCATCTGCAAGTCGCGCCACATATACCACAGAGTCAACAACAGAACATGGGTACCCAGGGTCAGGTGATGGACAGCCAACAAATGATCGCGCAGTATGCCATGTACAGTTATCCAGTTGGTTATGGGATGACAGCCGGTGGTCGATTGCAAGCTCCATACGCTGCTTGGGCCGCCAGTGGAATGGGACGCGTGGCCAACGGTCAGACCCCGGGGATGCAACCTGGACACCCGCAGATGCCAACACAGATGCCAGTGGCTCAGGGTAAGGCTGCGCAAGCGGGTGTGCAGGGCCGGTGATGATGAGACGTATTCGGTTCCACTGACATATCGTACTGTCGGCGTTTCATATTTGTTTCCTTTGTGGTCGGGTGTATCATTGGACTAAGTATTGTAGTATTGTATTCGTGTGCATGCAACTCGGAGTAGGTGTGTAGTCTAGTTGGATTCGCTGATCAGTTAAGATAAGATAGCCACTAGACCGAGTATTAAAACTTTGGTTATGCTTGTCCGCGTTCTTGACTCCAGTCAGTCATGCCTGGGCCAATTGGTAGTACCGCTCCGTTCATATCGTAGATCTGAGCGCTGACTATCTTCGAAAGCTTTGTTATCTGTCTATGACAAAACTGGGCTGATCAAACTTGCAGAGGGTCTCAATGCCGCAGGTATCCAACTCCTAGGTTCGGGAGGGACCGCGAAAAAGATCAGAGAGGCAAACATTAAGATCGAGCGAGTGCTTTACTCTTGCTATCCGTAGATGTTCTCAACCTGTGTTTTCAGGGATGTCTCCAGTGTCACCAAGGCACCCGAGATGCTCGGTGGGCGCGTGAAGACGCTCCATCCTGTCGTCCACGGAGGTAACCGAGTTCTCCCGCGATCAGCGCTCAGTCTGAGATATGTTTTACGTTCCAAGGCATTCTCGCGCGTGCGATTCCGTCCGACGAGCATGACTTGGCAGAGCAATCCATCTCCAAGATTGCCATCGTTGCCTGCAACCTCTATCCTTTTTCTGCCACCATCTCGAAACCTGGCTGTACGCTTGCAGAGGCCGTCGAGGAGATCGATATCGGGGGTGTT
Source organism: Sutorius australiensis (assembly GCA_038089915.1). Lineage (NCBI taxonomy): Eukaryota > Fungi > Basidiomycota > Agaricomycetes > Boletales > Boletaceae > Sutorius > Sutorius australiensis. The sequence continues at coordinate 81,877 of JBBPLR010000045.1, forward strand.
ACCCTTCTCAGAGCGGCTGCCAAGAACCACGAGCGAGTGTGTGTGTTATCTGATCCGGCGGATTACGATGCATTCTTGGACGCATGGAAGAGGGGCGACGTGAGTCATGCACTGCGGAGCCGTCTCGCGCTCAAGGCGTTCGAAATGACCGCCAAATATGACGACGCGATCAGCGGTTACTTTAGAGAGCAGTATGCATCGTCGCCCGAGAGTTCCCCTTTGCAGAGGATGGTACTCCGATATGGCGCCAATCCGCATCAAAAACCGGCACAAGCGTTTGTAGCCGAGGGTGAATTGCCTTTCAAGGGTATGTAGATCGTATTCTGCTGGCCGATCATGCATATCTCACGTTGTCAACGTAGTTTTGTGTGGATCACCTGGGTACATCAATCTGCTGGACGCGCTCAATTCATTTGCATTAGTGAGGGAGCTTCAGGAGGCATTGAATCTCCCCGCGGCTGCCTCGTTTAAGCACGTCTCCCCTGCCGGGGCCGCAGTGGGCCTGGAACTGAGTGAGACAGAAAAACATGTCTATGGGGTTGACGATCTGAAGGAGCCTCTTACGGCACTCGCTTGTGCCTATGCCCGGGCACGAGGTGAGCCTCCAAACGAAAAGGGACATTGTCGCAGATCTGACTGTCGCTGATGTAGGTGCGGATCGGATGTCCTCGTTTGGCGATTTCATTGCGCTTTCTGCGCCATGCGACCTCGCTACTGCAAAGATCATTTCCAGAGAGGTTTCCGATGGTGTGATCGCCCCTGGCTATGCACCAGAAGCGCTTGACGTGCTGATGAAGAAAAAGGCCGGCAAGTACTGCGTCCTCGAGGTAGCCTTTACTCCTCCACTTCCGCGTCTTCTAGCGTCGTTAATCCCGCGGACAGATGGATCCCACCTACACGCCTCCTGAAATCGAAACGCGTCAAGTATATGGCATCAGCTTACAACAACGCAGAAACGACGCCAAGATTGATCCAACACTCTTTTCCAACGTCGTTACCCAAAACAAAGAGGTGAGTGCCACTACATCCCAACACTGCATGCACGTGTCATTGACCCACACAACAACGCCACGACACAGCTTCCCTCCCAAGCATTGACAGATTTGCTGGTCGCCACGCTCGCACTAAAATATACCCAGTCCAACAGTGTCGCGTATGCTAAGAACGGTGCCATCGTCGGTCTGGGAGCAGGTCAACAATCTCGCATCCATTGTACTCGGCTTGCGGGGGGTAAGGCCGACCTCTGGTGGCTCCGTCATCACCCGCGTGTCCTTGCGCTTCCATTCAAGAAAGGCGTTAAACGTGCCGAAAAGGCCAACGCAATCGACCTCTTCGTAAGCGGAGAGATCCTTGAGGGTGGCGAGAAGGCACAATGGGAAGATCAGTTCGAGACCGTGCCTGCGGCATTGACCGAGGAGGAGCGAAAGACATGGGCAAGCGAGTTGGATGGGGTAGCGTGCTCGAGCGATGCGTTCTTCCCATTTTCTGACAACGTCCACCGCGCGAGGAAGAGCGGAGTAAAGTACCTCGCTGCGCCAAGCGGGAGTGTCATGGATGCCGAGTGCATCAAAGCGGCGGACGAACACGGGATAGTGTTCTGTCACACTTCTCTAAGGCTTTTCCATCACTAATCATGGACGAAACTCTTCAGAAAGGAGAGAGGTCGGAATTATGTCTTATGTGTATTTGTCAATCTTGGTTCGCGAATTCAGACGTTGTGTATTCCACACCACCTGGAAGCATCCGGCTTCGAGGTTCTTGATGCCTTACCTGAGCCTCAACGTAGTAAAGTGGATCGGCATCTCAGAAAGAAGAGAAGGCTACACCCATGCGCCAATTGATCGACCTCATGAACTCAAGATCCCCCTCCATTCACACTCGGAGCATGCAATCTCCCGTCGCTTTTACATGAAACACGGACAGCATAATAATAGACCTACAGATGTTTCAGGAAGAACTCGACAGTCGCCTTGAACGCGTCCTCCTTTCCAGCCCTGATCTCAGGTTTCGATAGGTCTCCGCGTACAGCGAAACCGTGGGCACAGCCAGGAAAGTACACCCTCCGGTACAATCTCGAGGCCGTAGCGCCTTCACCAAGGATTTGATCTGCCTCGGCCTGGGCTTCTTGAGGGAACATTTGGTCCATCTCACAAGAGTTGATTAGGAGAGGAATGCCGGTTGTTTTAAACCTCTGCCAAGGTCGACACCACGAAGATAAGGGTATAATCGCACATAGGAAAATGACCAACCTCGAGGTCATCGGGAATTCGAAGTCCAGATGGATGTGCTACAGCGGCAACCTTGATAATGTTGTCGAATGCGAGATCGAAAGCATAGCGACCTGAGAACACCACGCCCTTTAGCAATGCATTCGTTAGACACTTGATCGGAAAAGTTGACTCACCACCGAAGCAGTAACCCGTGGCGGCGAACTGCGTCACGCCTTGTTCCTTTAAACTGGTGATGACCTTGTCGAGAGGTGGACGGGTGACATCTTCCCCGTGTTTGTTGAGCCAAGCAACGAAGTTAAAGGTGGCACTCTGTCCATGACCCAGAGAAAGACGCGATGAACCATTTGTGCGATTGGCGTGTGTACGAGAGTGTGACTCACGTTAAGTGTTTCGGTTGGGACCGCATCGTCGTTTAGGTAGCCAGGAGCATAGACCTGTTAACTTGGTGGGGTGAGAAGCTATTCCATAGATGTCATCCACCTTGAATCCATTCCTGGCAAAGTCATCCGCAAGCAACTGGGCGATTCATACAAGCGGTCAATGCTTCGAGGGTCACGTCGATACCTAGAGGGACGTACCTGAGCATTGACGAGGTCGATGCCATAAATGTCGGTCAAAAACAGAATGGCCTTATTCTTGGGGTAGTCGACAGTGGTGGGTGTTGCGACGTAGGTCCTGACCCCTCCAATCTCCTCGAATTTGCCTGGAAAAAAAGCTGTAAGATGTTGCGTGATAAACATGCATGCTTACCCTCTGGAGTACCTTCGTGACGAACGCGGTCAACTCAAAATCCCATCACTTGGTCACATTGAAGAAAGACGGCTCGGACCTAAGATACACTTATCGCAGAGAGACATCTTAGTGGGGAGTAATGTAGGTGTCGCGTCGAATCAACTTATCGAGGTCGTGCCACATTTTATGTACCCCCTGAACCTGCGGAGAACGCTGAGCTAGCGCTGCGATCCACTGCGGGTCCCTGATACTTGTCAAGGTCGGATGTTCGAATCTACTGAGGGGCTCCTTCTGTGGTACGACCCATCGTCACGAAAGGATCCTGGGAAATGACAACGTATTCGTAGGCGTCCGGGTGCTTCTGAACCATTCAGAGATAAGGATTGGCAGGGGTACAGGCAACCCGTGGGGGTCTGAGATTGGGGTACCTCTCGGGTATGGCCTGTATGGGTGTGGGTGTCACACTGTCACACATATGACCCTACCCGTACCCGAGGATAGTTGAGTAAACAGAGTGCTGAAACAAGTCATATATAAAATGTAAAACAATAAGGTTCACCCTTGGCACCAGTTTCAAGATGCTCCCACGGTCTCAAGGGGGGTTATTTTGTAAGCCGAAAGTGACCTAACAGGAGTCTAGTCATCCAGAGGCTGACACCAATTCCCTTAGAGCCTGGACAGGAGCAACTACTTCAGAAGTAGCTGAGAGTGTTCATGTTTGTCCTGCTCAGTCCTGCTCGGCTTCATAGCTGGCCGAGAAGTTGGAGACTGAATATACAGAAACCTTGCTCCCGCTCACTACGTACAAACTATGCCAGCCCAACCTTCACAGGTTGCTTATCTTGACCATCAGTCAGATCAACACCAGGAATACATCACCTACCAACTACTCCAAGTTTCCCAAGCACTTCAACAATTTTCCCTGATCATGGAAGATTATATCCAACAACCTGCTGGTGACGTAGCTGAAAGCAATTCAAAGCAAGTTCGGTGGACAGCCCAAGAGGAAACCGCCCTTGTTCAATACCTGGTCGAGCACAAGTCAGAGTGGGGTGATGGGAACTTCAAGGATTCGACTTTTCATGCTGCGCTCAATCATATCAAGGACCTTCATATTGCTGGGAGGAAAAAAGATCTCAAAAGCATGCAGAATAAATGGAGCGCTGTAAGACAAAGTTCCACAATATTGGATTGAAGCTGATCTTCCCCTAGATTAAAGTGACCTTCACGGCAATCATAGCATATTGTAAACAATCAGGTGTGCACTGGGACAACGTAT